>OZ014471.1:28389186-28770873 GCA_963965965.1 Trididemnum nubilum
TCAAAAACGACTAACACAAAATTTACATTGTCTTTAATGTATCTTACTCACTTTATAACAAATTAGAAAAGATTTGTCAAAGAAGTTAATGTACAGATAAAGTACATTTTGTGGTTGTGTTTTTTTAGGCGAGTTGCACTAAAGAAAATATGAATCCAAATAGTAATGGCAATTGTAAAAAAAAGGGTGTGAAAGATTGACTGCTGAAAGTTGAATTTAATTTCTGCATTACCTCAAAATTTGTGAATTAAATTTTTAAAGTAATTAGGAGCTAAATTTAAAGTAATAGGTATATTCATTTTGTTTATCAAGTGGTTATATTACAGTAGTTGTAGTTGATTTATGTAGCATTAGACTATACAATTGAAGCTAAAAAGAACCATGTTAACGAAAAGATGATCTTATTCTGGTGCCACCATAAAAGAATGCTGGGTGGAGAAGTTTTTGAAGCTGCTACATCATTTCTACCACAAAACATTGCCAATAAAAAGACAAGCAATTAAGTGAAAGCTGAGTTTTCCTGATTATAGAACACTTGTGGCAGCAAGGAATGTTGCCCAAGTAGTGTATGAAAGATAGATACGTTGTAATATCTACCCATCTTGTGGCTGGACATTACACAATAGTGACCATATCCATCTTTCATGCACTTTTTGGGCAACATTCCTTGCTGCACCAAGTGTTCGATAATCAAGAAAATTCAGCATTTACTCAATTATTTGTCTTTTTATTGGCAGTGTTTGTGGTGGAAATTACATAGTAGCTTCAAACTTCTCCACCCAGCATTCTTTTATGGTGGCATGAGAATGGGATCGTTTTTACCTTTAACATGGTTCTTTCCAGCCTCAATTGTATAGTCCAATGCTACATAAATCAACTACAACTACTGTAATATAACCACTTGATAAACAAAATGAATATACCTATTACTTTAAATTTAGCTCCTAATTACTTAAAATTTAATTCACAAATTTTGAGGTAATGCAGAAATTAAATTCAACTTTCAGCAGTCAATCTTTCACCCTTTTTTTTACAATTGCCATTACTATTTGGATTCATATTTTCTTTAGTGCAACTCGCCTAAAAAACACAACCACAAAATGTACTTTAGTCTGTACATTACCTTCTTTGACAAATCTTTTCTAATTTGTTATAAAGTGAGTAAGATACATTAAAGACAATGTAAATTTTGTGTTAGTCGTTTTTGAGGATAATTGCACTTACGAAAAGTTCAATCTAAAAGTGGCCTAACTGCAATCAAAGCTTGGTTTTGCATGCGTATTTACTTGCTGCATCTATGTTAACTTTAGTCAGTTCTTTACAATTTAGGGATGATGTGACACATCCAAAGATGCCATTTTCAAGTGATATGCTAACCTGATTTGAAATATTTCTTGTTATTAGCAACAACATAGAACATACAAAAAAATTTCAAAGAAAGCTCTTATTCCATATGCAAAAATGTATGTTTTTCCATCAAAAAAAAAGCTTTTTGCTTATTACTTTTTTTTGAAGCAGTTTTAGAAAGAAAAGTTCTGGTAAAGTGGATATAAAAGCGGGGGCTTCTGCATCTTTAAGTCAAACACCAGGTTTCTAGCTTAAGCGGTTCTTGAGATAGGGTCAGATTAGCTATTTTTCTTGCATTTGACAGATGTGCACAGCCACTAGAGGGTGCACCATCTCAAAATTGGTTCTGATGGCTTTTACGCCACATTTGGGTATTTATACAAACACTACTTTTTAAAATTCAAAAATTTGGTTTTTTTCACTGCACCCTACTATTTATATTGTAATAAATTAAGAACAAGTAAGATGTACAATTCCCAAACCCCAACTGTAAATATTAAATTTTTGACAATAATGAAAAATATACCAAACTCTTTAAATTCAGTTCAGGGGGTTCAGGACAAGAGCACTTGGGACATTGTTTCTCAAAATGAATGATGATTTAATGACAATATGACATTAAATGGATTTGAGCCATCATGATGCGCTTCGTCCTTGCTCATGGGACTCTTCAGGCAATAAAGGTCAATTTTGTTTTGTCAGCCAAAAACAAACATTATGTAATTGGAATTGGACCCCCTTACCGTTTCTAGGCTATATGTCTTCCAGCGCAATATTGCTACTCCAAAACTTATCGCCTCCAACTTACTGACAACCATTACACAGTAGGCTACTCACTCACCACTTAAAACCTCTAAAAGCTACCTCTGGTAAAATCTACTACCTATTACCAAAATCTGCAGACTAGGCCTACCACCGCCAACATTGCAATTTGGTGTGAATCAAGTTCAATCAGAAATAAATTTAGAAACTAATATCGGTACCAAACAATAGCTCATTACTGTCAAAAAATGCAAAACTTTGCAAAACATTACGTACGAGGCTTTATGGAATGGAAAATTTCAATAAGAGACCCCGACATTATTCCAATTAAAACCAACCTATTAAGATGTAACTTAATTGTAGATTCCAGTTGCTGGTTTGCCAGTGTTGGGAATACTTGAGTCCGAGTTCGGACTCGAGGCCACTTTTTAAAAACTCGGACTCATACCCTTGAGACTCGGACTCACACTTGGACTCGTGGAATTTGAGAGGACTCAGACTTGGACTCGTGATTTTCGTTGAATGTCTTATTGTAACGTCTTATTACAGAGCTACTATGTATCAACAAAATATAAATGCGACAAGCAATGCATCATCTTTGGCAGGGAGAGATTTCTTACCCAAATCAAAATGAAAATAATTGAATTTGGTTTTATATTTTGGCAATTGCATTCTTTTAGCGTTTTGGTGTCATTGGTTTAATCGCGTTTGCTTCGATGATGCCTGTGGGGTAAAATGTGCTCAAGATATCGCATGGCTGAAAAATTCTTGGAAGGTATTCACTATTCAAGTATTCGCAAGTAGTGGAGGGAGATAATATTCGCAGGTAGTGGAGGGATATAATAAAAACTTATTCTTTCATTTTTCAAATAATCATAAACCATAAAAACAAAAATTGCATAATACATGCACTAAATTATCTACAGATTATGACAAATGTATTTAAAACCAAGATTCTTCTTTTGAAATAAGAATATCAATTCTAGCGTATTAGTTATGAAATGACAAAAGATACCAAACCATGGCGACAAGTGGCGCAATCAGGAGGGGCTGATGGGCCTTCAGCCTCTCTTCGCAAAATTACTCAGAAATATAACCCCAAAATTTAAGAGTTTATACAACCCAACAAATTCAAAGCCCCTTCCCCCCAGCAAAATCTGGTTGCGCGCTTGATCCCGAACTTAATGATCCTCAACCCTTGTCCCTAAACTGATGAAAATTATGAAAGTCCTTCTATTTTTTAGCTTCAGCTGGTCGACTTTTTGCTTTAGATTACTTCCAAAAGTAGTTAAACTACTGAAAAAAATGTACATAAATTTGGTTCCCTCAGTATTAATCGAATGCAATACTACACCACCAGTCTGCCCAGTTTCCGAAAAGATAATACTTTTTTGCTCGCTTCCGTCAATTAATGGATTATTATGCAACTTAAAAGTTCTAATAAAACTCTACATTTTATTGGACGCTGTGACAAATCTACTGAAATAGAAATAAGCTCTTTTGCTGGTTGAGCGGTAACGCGTTCATATTTGGAGCGGGAGGTCCAAGGCTTAAATCTTGGGCCAGTGAAATCGAACACACTGTTGCCAAAGGCTCGCAGCCGTTACGACATTTTTTCGAAAGGAGCTGTGTTGCTCAGGCCGCAATGACGTGGAGATGGGCATTGCCAACTTTTTGCACACTTTGGCGTAATACAACGAGTATAAAACAAAAATTGAAAAGGGAACAACGAGTATTAAGAAAGATTTGATTTGTTTAAAATTATTTTCTTAATCTGATATCCCGAAAAGTAATTAACTGCAGTGAAAAACTAGATGGGAGCTTTCTGAGTAGCAACCCCTTTAAACGACTGACGCAAGAATCTACAGATTTCAAAGCAACAAGCGCCCTAGCTTAAGCCATTCAAAAAATTGATTTTTGGGGTTCCCCAGAGGTGGCACCCTCAAACTATGTCAAAATATTTCTCCGTTAAGTAGCTGCTGATATCATAAAAAACTAGCACCCTAGCTTGAGCTGTTCAAAAAATTCAGTTTTGGATGATCTATTTGGGGGAGTCCAAGGGTATAGATTGGTACTGCCAAACTACGGCAAAATATTTGTGTGTTAAATATCTACTGATATCAAAAAGCACTGTCACCCTACGTTAAGCTGTTCAAAAAATTGATTTTCAGGGATCCTTTTTGGGGGGTCTCCATAGGGGTGGCACCCCCCAAAGTAAGTCACAATATTTGTCTGTTAAATATCTGCTGATATCAAAAAAACTAGCGCCCTAGTTTGAGCGGTTTTCATTTTGTTCATTTTTATAAAATTCAGTGTTTGGGCCCGATTTTGGGAGGGTTACCAGGGGAGTGGCCCAAAATATTTTGGGAGACAAAATTGCGTTTGCAACTGAACAGCTTTACAAAAAAAGTAGATTTTGATGTTTGGTGGTTTAGGAGAAAAAGAGCGCACAAAATATAGGAAAAAAAAACAAAGAAAAAATAAGAAAAAAAAACTCATTGCAGCCAAAAGTGAGTTAGTTGCCATGAAAAGGTAGCTTAAGACATATAACCGTGAGAAATATTTTATGTCGTACTTAGGCCGTTTTTGAGTGAGATCGCTTTTGTATGCCAAACTTGCGGGGCGGTTTTTGGTTCCTAAAACCAAAGTCACGTAACCAATTGCCTCAAAGTTTGATACGAACATGCAAATCAATAGTCTCAAACTGCTGTCAAAATTTCATGTAGCAAGACCAAACTGTTTTTAAGTTATAAGCAAAAGTCTGAAATTTCGCTCTCATTAGTTTGAAAATGGCCGAGTAAAAACAAAAAAGCACTCGACGCGAGCGTCGGTCGTTTCAATAACTTACAAAATTTTTTGCAAATTCAAATTACAATATAAGAGGGTTTCATGTGACGTCACTGGCATAGCTTACTTTTACTGAAAAAACTTTGTCAAAACTGAACTGGCTGAATATAATATACACATATAAAAAAAGACCTCGAATTTCGACTTTCTTTGGCCATGAGTTTTGCAAACTCCGGTGTAAATTAAGGCCGAAGTAGACGACTAAATTTTACTTGCAAGAGCCCTTGCAAAAGCGTTAATGCAACTTTTTTCTGTGTGTAAAGGGCCTAGTTAGAAGACTGTGCAACGCTTGCAGAAACGTTGCACAAACGTCTTCTTGCAGAATTTCTGAAAGCGTTTGTCCATATTGAAATAACTTTGACCAAATTTTAAATTTCACTTTCCAGTTAAATTTTCGAACTTTTTGAACTCGGACTCGTGATCTTCAGTTTTGGTGGACTCGGACTCGGACTCATGGCATTCAGACTCGGACTCGTGATTTTGAGTTTTGGTGGACTCAGACTCGGACTCGTAGCTTAAGGACTCGCACCCGGACTCGTGAAAGTGGCAATAGTCCCAACACTGTGGTTTGCAAGCTTGATGACAATCACTAAGCAGTAACATAATAGGCAATTGCATGTCCCAACAAATTTCTATATTTTTGTTAAACAAATTAGTTGCATCAGCCTACAATGCCAAAATCGTAAAGCAATCAATGGTGAAACAAGCAATAACTTTCATGTCTATGATGACACTCATTTATTGTTTCAAGCAGATTTATTACTGGAAATTATATCAATTAGAAATCAGTTCAAACTTGCAACTTTTGTTTTATGTTTTTAAATAGACTTCAGTTTAGTGCTGAATTCAAAAGACTACTTTTTGTACATGTCTACTGCGTTTGTTTTTCTGCTTTTTGGTTCCTACATTCTTTTTCTAGGCTGCTCTACTTTAATTTTTTTACAATTTTACCAAATTACCAAAAGTTCCAAAAACTTGAACAAGTAAAAAATATATTTAATACAAATTTCATTTACTTTTTGAGTAGCCGAGCTGCTTATGTCCCATAAATCTTAGTGTTAGCTCTCTGCTTTTTTAGAGTTCTACAGCATTTTTAATTCTCCACCTCTCTAATGAAAGACTATAGTATTTATTTTATTTTTAAACGTAATTCATATCATAAAATCTAAAAAATACAGTGCAGTCTCTAGGACACTTCCAGATTCAAATAAATCGATTTAGTTAAATTCATTGATAAAATTGCTGACAAGCTTAATTGTTACATTTAACCCCTCACTAACTAGGCCTGTCCCACCCTTCCAAACAAAAACTTCTACCAGCAGAATTCAAAGCACCGGGCTACTGAAACTGAATTTGCAATTGGCTACTAGTCTTAACTTATGCTAACCATACTATGACATAGGCCAATTGCAAACAGACCTAATGAACAAAACAGTAGGCCTAACCTATAAAGTAACATGGTTAGTTACGGTAATTTCTACAGCCATAACAGTTGTTTAGCACAACCGCTAACGTACCGTACCAGTATGGTAGTGAAAGCTTCATGTTGTCCTTTTCAAATAGGCTAGCCTGCCGGTACCATTATCTATCAAACGCCATAGGCCTATCTTGCTATGATGCAGTCTTTCAGTGAATTAGCTACACACCTTGCTTACGTTTAGCTTCCATAACTTACAATTCATAACGGTGCAAACCTGTAACCTACGAGAATACAAACAAGTAGCCTTGTTACAAACAACTCTTGTTTGCTGATAGCTGCATAGGATACCGGTACTGAAACCAGTAAACTGGTAAAGCTGTGAAAGCATCTTAGGCTGCTAGCTAGAATTTACCGGTAACCTACGGTAGCATACATAGCTGTATTTCAAAAAGTTTATTGTTGCAAAGCAAAAAATTTAAAGGAAGCTAACCTCTGCTACCAGTAGGCCAATTTCTGTTCCAATCAGTTTACAGGATTAGGCTGTGCTATAGCCTAAGAAAGGCAGTTTTTAAGCTAGGTCTACTAGTAGCCTACTTAGTAGCCTATAAACCAGCCAATGCTTTACATATTTACTGCTTAGCCTAAAACTATCTCATTATCCACATTGGCAGTCTACCATCTCCGATTTTATTGCTTGCATTTAAACTAGGCTACCCTAGGCTACGTTATTTTCTGCTGCACTCTTTTTCTTTCGCATTGTACTTGGTTTAATGACAACCATAAGCACTACTATGCACAGACACACAGAATAAATTCGTGCTTATCCAAGCATGAAATTTGACCGGATACCATTTTTCAAAATTTTGTTCAAAAATGTAAGTCGCAAAAGTGTATATTTTTAAATTATCCACTTAGAGAGCCAAAATATTTTCCAAATAAACCATCAAAAAGTGTTTTTTTAAATGCGCTATTAAAACTTCATAGATACATATCGTTTTCAAAAATGAAACACAATTTTTTCTGGTGTCGCCTAAACCAGTATTTGATGAAATGACGATCTATACAATCTTCAAAATCGTGACGTAATAACTACGTAACCTCGTAATCTAACTTTACGCAAACCGTACCAATTGATAGGGCTTGAGCAGGGCTTTAACTCTAGCATAGTATTTCTGAGTTGTTTCATCCAAATTACTAGAATTTAACACGCAAAGTTTAAGGCGACACGAATTTGTCGCCCTAAACTCAGTGTCGCCTTAAACTATGTCTCATAACATCAACTGTCGCCCTAAGCATGGAGTTGTGAAAATATATATATATATACCAATAAAAAAAATAACATATATACAAATATATGTTATTTTTTTATGTATGTTATACAAATGTTACACAAATATATATGTTATATAAATGTTTTTTATATATGTTATACAAATATATATGTTATACAAATAAAATAACATGTATATATATATATATATATATACCAGTATAATGGCATATATTTTCTGCTGTTGAAGGGACGAACTTTGAAACAGCAGGCCGTACAGTGGTTGAGAAAATATATATAGCTTCTTGATCAGATCTGCGATTTGATCAGGTCGAGCACTCCCGCTGGATTTAAAAGTTACCACAAGTGATAATTTTCTTTAGAGTATAGTTGTCAATCAGTGCATGGCTTGCTGTTTCGGGGTTTGTCCCTTTATCAGCGGCGAACATAGAGTATACTGGTATATATATTTGGTATCAACTAGTTACCATCTACCACATTCTTCATGCCCCAACAGTATGTTTCACCTGTATTGGCTCTTCAGGGGGCTAAAATTAATATAGTCTTATTCAAGAAGTAGAATTATGTATTCGTGCATTTATTCTTGTATATATTTGGTATTTATTGTTAGTGTCAAATTAATTGTGCATTGTAAACCCAGTGACTGATCCAGCTGTATTTGCTTACCAATACTAAGTGTCTTCAACTACTGCACAGAGGTCGGGAACCTTTTTGACTAAGTGAGCCATCAATGTTACAAACTTTCAATGTATTTTATGAGATCCAAATAACATTTTTTATCACTTATTCCTTAAACAGGAGTAGAACGATGTTTGAATTGGATTGAAAAGTAAATAATTCAAAACTAAAGAATTTTAGAAGTTTTTCGCGAAAAATTATTTTTCTCAGTTATGTCGTTACTGAGTGACATCATTTGAAACATCACTAATCCATTCCCAAAACAATAATTAACGTCACAAACAACCAAAATTTACCTCACAAATTTCTGCGTTACAGGTGTTTGGCACGACTTGCCAAACACAGTATTTGCTTGCTAATTTCTAGTTTAGAACTTTCACCATTGCGGACATGGCCTGAAATTAAGTGCGTTATTGATCAAGAGTAGGCTTATCGGTAGTAGAACTGTAGCCTTTTTGACTAAAAACATTAAAAGAACGGAAAAGTAAGTAGAAAGTGTTGCTTTTTACAGACTACTAGGCTAGTTTAGGCTAGTTGATCTTTCGGTAAGGAGACAAGTAGGGTTCTAATAGCGTAAGTTAAGTTTTAGCTTTTTCATCTCTGATCTAATGGCATCGGTTGTGTTGCAGTTTGCTTCAAAGCAATGAAGCCTGACATATTAACCTGATGTTTGCGCAGTTTTATTTGGTTTTATGTAGCTTACCAGTATCCAGCAATATTGACCTAATCGACAAAATATTCACTACATATGCAGCAACTTAGGAAAAAAATTGTAGTTACAATTTTTCTTGTTACATCATAGATCAAGTTAACACCATATTACCTGGGATATACTGCACGTAAAAGGGATTGCCCACTTGTTAGTTGTTATCATCACGCGTGAGAAATTGTTAAATTTTTGGACAGATTTCTGATCAAAATGCATTGTTTGTCATGGAGCCGGGTGCAGTAGGTTGGATTGTTTTTATTGGCGATTAGTCTAGGAACTCCAACGAACTAGAAACGGGTTTGTTATTGATGTGCATTTGAAAACATGTAAAGATGTCTGAGTGAGAATAAAAATATATGTGAATAGTCTAGACTATCATATTGCCATTGCCCAGCAGGCTATGTATGCGAGTCAGCTGAGAACGTAGAAATACTGCAAAATAAACAAAAGAGACTTATTATTTTAACCATTCCTACCCCGCTCGCTCAAAAAGACGTACAGAAAATGAAATAAAGGCCTAGTTTCATGCCATTTCAGCCTAAAATTTGGCTAAATGCAGTAGACGAATGAGAGAGCATAACAGAGGGCATTAGAAAGAAGTTATTGCAGTATCTTGGTACAGGTATGTTGCCAGAAATCTGCGCTAGGGGGGCTATTACGGGGGTCAGGGGACGAAAGCGTCCAGCGCTTGGAAATTTTGTCTTTTTTTGGCAAAAATAACTTAATTTTACGCTTATTTTAAATAAAAATTAACAGTGGCGTCGATAGGGGGGCAACCCGTCTCAGGTGTCACTATTTTATGATGTGAAACCATACTATACCATAATACCGGAACATGTATTGCACTAGTTGACAAAAGTTTTATATACTGCAGTGAGATTTATTTTTGGACTTCGTGGTACTGCTTTGCATATGCATATTCTACCATATTTGAAAAGCCTTCATGTTTTACTAGTTAAATTTTCTAATGAATTGCACACAAGTGCCTGCATGGTTATGCTCCTACATATTTGAAAAATTTAATCAACTCTTGTTTTGTTTTGGCAAGATACAGCTTGCGTGTTAATGATGATAATAACTGGCTGCTTCAAACGGTAACTAGCTTGAACTTTGTTAGATCCCAATCTATGGTTTCGTTTGCATCACCCAAGGTATGGAATTCATTACCACTATCTTTGCGTGAAATTGAAACTTTGTCCCTTATTGAGAAACATTTAGAAGCGTTTAATTTTAATTTAGCCTTTTTGGATGTTACCATTGTTGAAGCCGGTATTTGGCTGCTTATTGCTGTAGATTTAGTAACTCTGTTGTGTTTTAACTTTATTTCTGTAAAGCTATTTTATTTGAATATCACTACGGCCCCTTAAATGCATTGATTGACACTTGTTGGTGTTGTCTCAGGGGCGATATAAATTGCAGTTATTCTTATCATTATTATATCAAAATTTTCACCGAATTTCCGGCGGAAAACTCCACTAATTTGTGGTAAAGACCTTTTTTTGCTCTTCATCCGCATTTGGGCATAATTTTCACATAGGTCGGTCACGGCTGCGGAAGCATCACATGATAAAGGGTGACACTACAAAATCCCACTCACGCTGTCACCATGAAATCCCTTCTCGGTTGGCACCATCCTGAGCAACGCCACTTAAAATTAATGACTATTAAAACGTGGCATAGAAATTAGCAATGCAAAAACATGATTATACCAATTACCGGTACATAAATGTGCTATGTGGGAGGTAGCTATTGCTAGTATTTTAGTTCTCATATTTACAAGCTGGTGAATCATAAAATCCTATACCGGTAGTTCAATAAAAATCTCAAATAGTAATCTATTTCGTCTATATTGTATAGAGAAAGATAAGATTATATAATTAGGGTGGCTTATAGAAGGAAGTTTTGAGAAAAGTGATTAGTAATTAACTTATAATGAATAGCCTTCCCCTTCCATATTCCTGAGCTTATATATTTTTTGATGAAACATAATGTTAAGCATTTGTCAATGAGCGATCAAATGTGATTAACAATTTTTGGCGATTTTTGTTTTTAATTATATTTTTATGTTAAATTAGGTGACGAAATTTGTGATTGGGTCTACTGTATAAGCCACCCTATGGATTGGGTCAAAAATGGGGAGTCCTTCCCCCCCAAACGTGGCCTTCCAAAATTCAAAGTTTTTAAGCTTTAAAGCTGGAAACATTAAGCGTTTGAAACTAGCAAATATAAAAAGATAAAATTTGACCAAAGTTTGACGGTACCAAAATGGGGGTTTCACTCCAAAATTAGGCTGCTAAAATTCAAACTTTTTAACCACTGATGCTAGACTCATGAAATTTTCAGCGTAGGCCAATTTAAAGAAGAGATAAAATTTGCGAGTACCAAAATGGGGACCCCTTCAAACAGGGCACCAAATTTTTGAACTTTTGGACTGTTAGACTTGGATGGATTGAATTTTCGGAATGAGTAGATATTGAAAAGTAAAGTAAACTTACCAACTAAGCAGATTCATAAACTAAACACACAAAACAGCATCAAAGACTTAATCATCAACAAAAAATTTGTGATCGAAGACGGGAAAAAAAATTCAAACGCAATCTAACATTGGGACATTCAAATTGGAGGTCCCTAGACATTGCTTGCCATGTCGTACTTGTTACAGATGCCCTCCGTAACACTGCTAATATAGTTGCTCCAGTGGAACTTTGGATCCTTCACCGTCCTTCTGGTCAAACAACAATTGGAAATTCTCCAAGCTTAAAACTTTTTTCTTCTGACAGAAAATAAATAAATAACTAAGAAGGACAGTATGGCACAGCAAAAAATAACTGAAATTTAACCAGAATAGAAACTAAAAAAGTGCCATACAAGTGGTCTTCCAAAATAAAACACGTTCGTATGCCAATTGCTTCACTGTAAAATAGATGCTTTAAAACAGAAGTTGAACGCGGCAAAAAAACAAAGGCGTGGAAGAATTAACAAAAAGCATGTAGTTCTTAAAACGTTTGCAGCCAATGGCTACAGGAAATAAAGTGACGTGCACAAACTAAAAAGAAGCGGCCGAGTTCAGAACTAAAGTGAGGCAAACAAAAAAAAGGTCAATCAGTGCTGTAATAGTGTAGTTCAGCTTAATGCCTTTGATAAATTTGAGCTACATGGCTGAGTTTTGTTTCTAAAAAGCTGTCACCTGTGACGTTGAGAAAGAGTACTTTTTCTTATGGCTCAAGGCTGTTGAAGAATTTAAGTATAGAAGTTTTTGTGCTAAATAATGGATTTAATAATTTATTATACAGCACGTTTCAAAATTAGGATCCCTCCCTCTATCGCTTACTTGAAAATTTATGAAGTTTTCTGTAATAAACTAGTTTGAAGTTCATTAACGTAAGTTTCTACTAAGCTATTTTTGATTTCAAATTAATTCCTCTTTCATGTTGAGCAGCTGAGTTAAATAAACCCACATAGCTAATGATTCAGATAAAATTAGATGAATTGATAAACAATGAAAGCCTGAAATGCTGGTGCATTCTCAGCACCTCTTAGTTTTTAAGCTAAATCTTCACAAAAGCATGCTGAGTAGTCATCTTGAAAGATCTAATTAAAGGAAGTATAGAAAACTGCGATGGTTTACCAAGTTATTCCTATTGACCTTTGAGAACGCGTGAGTGAAGCATTAACTAGGGCAAATAAATTTTGATTCGCGACCTTTTTTCACAATTTGTCAAATTATACCACCCAAGAATGAAGGCTATGTGGCAAAGGCATGAACGATTTAGTAAAAAACTTAAATAAATGCCTGTTTTAAATTTGCATAATTTTAGCACTTTTTTATTTTAGTTTATGCTGTTGAGGAGGGGGGCTTTAATTTCGAAACAACCAGTATACTAATACTATGATATGTTGAATTGCGATGCGAAAGAGCATTTTCAGAATCATACATGGCTGTAAGTTGGGTTGATTTTCAGAATCATACATGGCTGTAAGTTTGGTTGATGTAGCGAAATTCACTTGTGAGTCACTGGAATTTTAGAGACCGCTTTAAACTCTAGTAAATGGAGTGAAAAACTGCTTAAGAATTCGTAAAAAGTGCTGAGATTTGACTTCGTATTGTAAACTGTTTTGCAAGCATTTAGAATGATGTTACTGGATTATTTTTGATAACTTCAAGGGATTTAAATTTTGAACTGTAATAACACAAAGGGATTTTAGTTAGTGAAACAAAATTGAAAGGAGCACATATAAATTATTGATTGTACTATCAACGACCACATTTTGTGTAAGTTAATTGAAAGCAATCGAATCACTATTTTAAAGCTCAATAAAGTTTATGAAAAGTTGGATAATGCTGCGAAGTCCCCTGGTATTGCTTGCGATGTCACGTTCTAGTGTGACTTTTCACTTTAAATTATTGACAGTTTAAACGGTTTGTTACCAATTACTCAGCAGCTGAATGCTGTTCATTGCTGAAATGTTTTGGTTTTGTTATGTGATCGTTTCAACAAAGTTTTTTTAATACTTGTTTCTGAATTCAATTTTTCAATGACTAATTTGTGCTCTTTTGTGGATACTCAAAATCTGAATAATTTTTTGTCTTCCAGTCAAGCGGTCAACCTAAATGATGATCAGTTTGAAATTAATAATGCTTTTCTGAATACTGTTTTTAAGAATTTATCTCAGTGTAATTATTTTGATATGTATTCTTAATGTTTCCAACTTTCTAAAAATCAGCTATTTTTGTTGCATGTAAACATCAGATTCTTACAAAAGAATTTTGAATCCTTTCTTGATCCCTGCAAACTTTTAAAAATTGCATAACTTAGTTTGTGTAAGTGAAACAAAACTTAAATCTTTCCCCTTGCTTAACATATCGATTTTTAGTTATGATTTTTATTTTTCTAACTCATCCTCAAACGCCGTAGGAGTAGCTGTTTACATTTCCAAGCATTTTTTTAATTCACAATGCATCAAAACAATTTATTGGAGTTGCTGGATGTGAAGATTTATGGTTAAAATTTTGGGATCGTAACAATCATTCTCAGTTTTTTGTTGGATCTGTTATACAAACATCCCTCAAGTAATTGTACTAATTTCATTGAAGGTTTTTATGATTCACTAGCCCAATTGTTAACTTCTAACATTAAACTCTTTGTTCTTGGCGATTTAAATATTGATATCTGGCACACCAACAGAATATCAACTGTTAGTAACAATCTAAATATGATTGAAAGTTACAGACTTAACTTTGATAACCAAACCAAGCAGAGTTACTGAAGCAACTAGCACTATATTAGACGATACACTGTACTAACCAATGAGGTTCATCATTACATTTAACTGGGAATTGATTATTCAATATGATTTAAGCGATCATTATCTTATTCTCTGCACTGTTTTTGACCCTTCTTCAGAAAATCGTGAAAAATTTGGACTGAAACAAATGGCTTGTGATCTAAAAAGTTTTTGTCATTATCTCCGACCTGGAAGACTCTATTTCAATCCAATTCGAACTTAGCTACAAAAGAAATTAATTTTCACAATTTCAATGGACTTTTTCAAGTTTTGATCCAAATCATTAAGAATGTCTTTAACAAGCATTGTCCCAATAAATTAATTTCTCTGATAAAAACAAAATACTGAACAAGAAGCCCTGGATAATAAAAGACATCCTAAATTCTATTAGTAAAAAGCAAAAATGTTGAAGACGCATTTTTTTAATGAAAACAACGAGTTCTTTCTTCTTTACAAAAAATTTACCAATAAGCTCAGCAAAACAAAATTTGCTGCAATGAAACGTTTTCTGCTGCAACAGTTTAATCAAAACAAACCAAATCCACTCAAAACTTGGATAGTGATAGATTCACTACTAACCAAAGCTAAGTCGGAAATACTTACCAACTTGAATTAAAGTTAAAGTGCAGAAAACTTCGATAGTTATTTTTGCAACATTGTGGACAATTTACTAAACATCTCTAACTCCAATTCCATTAATCACTTTTTTCCATCACAAAAATTTTCTGCAGAAACAAGTGCAAGAATCAGTGTTTATCGAACCCACTTCCCCGAGTGAAGTTTTTAATGCTCTAGTCGACCATTAGAAAGCAGGCAAGTTGTCTGGTCTGATAATAATATACCATCGTTTCTTTTGAATGCTGCTGCAGTTCTAATCGCTCTAACCCTCTCTTTTTTTATTAGTCTTTCGTTTGAGTTAGGACTTTTCCCTGATAGCATGAAAGGGGCCAAAGTCAATCCTGTCTTTAAAATGGGCAATAAGATATCGATGTTTATTTATCATCCCATCTCAATCTTTTCAAGTCTTTCGAAAATATTTGAAAAAATTACGCATAAAAGACTATTTTCTTTTTTTGATAAACATAATGTTTATCACCAAATCAATATGGTTTTAAACCTGGATTTAACACCACTCATGCTATTACGGGTATAGTCATTACAGCAAATGAAAACATTAGCAATAATTACTATACTGGACTAATGTTTCTTGATCTTAAAAAAGCTTTCGATACTGTCAATCATAATATATTACTCATTAAACTTAGTCATTATGGGATATGAGGTGTTGCGCTCAGCTTACTATCATCCTATCTAACTAACCAGAAACTAAAGTGTTACTATCAATAATAGTCTTTGAATATCAATAACAGGGTACCACAAAGGTCAACGCTTGGACCTCTCCAATTTTTAATTTTTATATATGATTTTAAAAAAGCATCTTTTTTCATCCTCGTTTATTTGCTAATAAAACATGCATTTGCGTAAATGCAGATACTATTACCAATTTGAAATATTTAAGAGATTCAGAGTTACAAAGCATTAATAACTTACTAAATGCCAATATAAAATAATCTTGAATGCCTTAAAATCTAGAGTTTAAGATACCTGCAAAAAGTCGACAGCAAGCTCCAAATCTCAAAATGACCGTTGATTTTTGTAAAATTTCTGTAGTTGATTCTGTAAAATATCTAGGTATTTATGTTGATAATAAACTAACTTTTGGTCCCCATATTTCTCGTTCAATTCGAATAATATCTAAAATCAAATACTATGTTCCTGATAGAGTACTCTTGCTTTGTTTTGCAATATTTCATTCCTATTAAACGTACACTAGCAAGATTAGTAAATTACAAAACAGAATCATCAAAATTATAGCCTAATTAAATCCCAGTGAAAAAGTTCTTCCTCTGTTTGAAAGCATGGTATATTGACTTTAGACGACTTGTTCACTTATGAAATGTATGCTTTTATGTTGAAATATCGATCAAACAAAGTGACATACAATCTTAGTCAATATTTTGTATTCTCTGATATCCACAGACTTAACACTAGAAGCTGCTCCTTCGATACTTACTGTTTAGCCCAGTTTAGAACTATCAAGGTTTGAAATTCCATAGAGTTTGCAGGTGTAAAAGTGTGGAATAAATTACCAAATGAAATTAAAAGTTGTTCCTTAAATGTATTTCTCAGAAAAATTAAAAATTCTGTTTTGGATACCTATTAATATTCCATTAGTATTGCTGGTTTATAAGACCAATAAATGAACGCATGTTTCAGAACTTGATTTTGTAGTGAAATTTACTGAATTGATATCTACAAGACCAATGATCTCATATACTGCTCGATAACTTTTTTTTGTCTTTTTTCATTATTATTCTAAATCTGTCGCCTACTGGCGATGATCTGATTCTGTTTAGGTTGCCACTTTACTCGAAAACCCTTTTACGTTCCCGTCACGGAGAACCTATATTTCTTTTATGTAGATAATTGCATATGTTTATTTTGTTTTAGTATAATCAAAATACAGTATAAAATTTGAGGTTTGTTTTTAAACAAATTAGCGCCCCTCCTAACTAAACGTTTCAAAGTATGCTTTAAATCATTTTTTGTGTCTATTCCAGAGTAAAAAAAACAGTCTCAGAAAAAAACGTGGTATTTTTCTTAACTGCAATTTGGTCGACAGGCCAATGGGGGGAGGGGGGTATAATTCCTCCCCCCCTGGCTCTGCTACTGTCTTGGTGCTTGGCACCTTCGAAGTTGGCTGTACAGTGTACATTTATTTGCAATGAACGCTTTTGTTTGATGGCGAAACTCGCAGCACTGTGGTGTTTAAGCTTCTTTGAAATGTTATCAACCAGGTACCAGATGCAGCAAAAGAAACAAAGTTCAAGCTGGTTTTTGAATGATATTGTGCCACTGCGTTCGTTTATTCTTGACTGCAAGTTGATTAAATAGAATCGCAATTGATCGCGAGTTACTAACAATGCACTCAACTGCAATGTCTGCTAGGCAGGTTTTATAGTCTGTAAAAAAATGGTCTCCAATCGTTAGCCTTTTTTTTTTTCAGAAAAAAGACTTTTAGTATTAGGTATATGGTACGTGTTTAGATTTGGTTAGCTTGACCGTCCAGTTGAATGAAGCAGTCAACTACAATGCAAACTGGAAGGCTTGACAGTGATATGCATAAAGAAAAGACAAAGATCAGCTTCAGAACTGTGCAAAGAGCAGCGCTTATACCGATTTGTTGCAAAAAAACATGAAAAGCCGACTTGCTATCAAAGCCTTCAGCAAATGCCTTATCGAGCAAGCGACAAGAAAAATGCAACTTGATTTTTCTGGTTATTGTTACATAGTATACGAATAAACTAAGAAGTTTTGAATCGCAAAAATTTATGCCGGATTAGCAGAGTTATTAAGCTTTGAAAAGCGCAATACACTAAACTTGGCTAGCCGTCGAATGAAGTCATGAATGAACTACCAGTCAGAAGCAGATTCTGAGTAAACAGCGAGAGTGTGTTTCCGCACCATAGAAATTACGTATACACTATACAGGTTGTAAGCTTTGTAGCAGTGGTATTTGAGAAATCGAATTCCTTGACTAGTTTTCTTACTCAAAACTGTTGGTCGTGCGAGTTCATACAGTAAATTCAAGGTTGCTTATTGTAATTACATGCAATTTAAAAAGTTGGTGTACCAACAATAAATGACCTATGGTTTAAAGGTGGAGTAGAAGACAAAACGTTCGAGGCCATGGACAGGAATGGTCGAGGCCAAGGACATAATTTTTCTTAATTATGGTGGACAAATTTTTCATAATTTTTTAATGCAAAGAGTGCTTAAGATATTGCATTTGCTTCGAATTCCTTGACTAGTTTTCTTAATCAGGACTGTTGGTCGTGCGAGTTCATACAGTAAATTCAAGGTTACTTATTGTAATTACATGCAATTTAAAAAGTTGGTGTACCAACAATAATGTTGGTGTACCAACAATGCTTAAGATATTGCATTTCCTTAAGTTGTTGATGATAATTCGAAAATAGTAGTTTTTAAAAATAATAATGATGCCATTTTGAAGTTTTACGCGTTAGTAGCTGATGTACATTACGTACCATAGCGGTGTCGTGGCAATGAAAGAAGGCCATAACCTATGAGTAGGACTGTAGCTAAGTTATAAACGTAGAAATGTTTAATTTTAATGCCTTAATTTCATCAGTTAAAGCCCCGGTGCAAACGTCCACTGATTATGAATTCCCACTTTTTTAGTAGTTTCTTAAACGCAAACCATATTGTTTGGTTGGACGATTTCTTTTCAAGGGATAATGATTGCCATTTTGAAACTTTACACGTTAGCAGTTGATTTTGATTACGTACCATAGCAGTATCTTAGTAATGAAACAAGGCCATAACTCGTGAAAGGTAATATAGCTAGATTATAAACGTAGAAATTGTAAATTTTAATGCCTTAATTTCATCAATTAGCTGTTAGGACTCAGGTGCAAACGTTCTCTGAATACGGATCCCCACACTTTTAGTAGTTTCCTAAATGCAAACTGCATTGATTGGTTAAACGATATCTTTTCACCGAATTTTTTATACATTATTTTCTAAAAGTATTGCAAAATACTGTAAATTTATGTTTAAACGAACTGGGGTACCGTGCCGGCTATATTTTTGGGCTCAAGTTTTGGCATTAAAAAAAAACTAAAACGGGGTTATGGGGCAAGGGCAACATCCACATGTCTCACGTTGAATAAATTTAGTGATTTTTTTCCGGAAAAAATAGCAATTTTTGTGACTTTAAAAAAGATTACCTTTTCAGCAATTTGAAAAGAAACTACCATAAATCTTAAGTTAGAAAAGCTTTAAGTTTTGATAATTCTAAGCCAATCTTTTCTTTACTTTTCAATGTATGACTGTATGTGATGTTTTTCTCACATCTTATACCTATCAATGAATGATCGCGAACGTTTCGACTGTCGAAAGACGTTTTGTTAAATTTAACATACTGTATTTAATTAACAAAAAATAACATGAGGATCTCTGTAGGCCTTATTAAGAAAGAAAGGCATTGGAGACATTTGCCCTGAACTCCTCTTCAAAGGGTCCACATTCCACTATAGTAAAAACGAAAATATAACAAACCAGTTTTTTTTCAAAAATTGCCCAAATTTTTCGCGGAAACTTCGTCTCTTCATCTTATAAGGACGTGGTGTAAACAATTTATTAAGTCCAGCTAGCAACGCGCATCTCTCCAGAATCGAGCAATTATTATGCTGTAGTCATATTTAACTTCACACTTAATTTCTTGATATTCTTCGCGCAACATTTTTTGTGATTCAATAGTTCGTTATTTGGGATTCCTAGCGGCGATTTCCAACTCAGAAATTGTTCAGTCGAAGTGGTTTTGCCCCCTCCAGGCAGCTGGCCAGTGGTTTGTTGCTCTTTCTTATCTCAAAACAAACTCTTCGCGCTTGTGTATTTTCAGAACGAATTGTGGTTCTCAAGATACGTTTTGTTAGTTATATCAAGACATATAACGTATTTGCTGCAGTATAATATCAATATGCCATCCCTGGTAATGCTAAATTACATTTCATTATCACAAATATACTTTTGTCTAAATTCACACGCAGAATAGGCTTAGTCATGTTTTTGCATTAGCAACTCAAAGTTGTTTGTGTTTCGAGCCCCGGATTCTTTCTTATGGCTCTGGATGGCTTTAGTGCTTTGCAGTTTGTACCGCCTGACCGGTAGTATTGGCAGAATTGAAAGCAACAATTTTCTATAATGCTGTTTGCCCTTTCAGTCTCCGATAAGAGGTTTCACACAAAGCCATTTGAAATAACTTTCAGTATGACTTGGCGTAGTTGGCATTACACTATATTATTTTTTAGCTATGGGAAGGAAACGAATGGAGACACTAGAAGTTTATGTTGTCTTTTTTATTTGGTTATTTCCTTTTTAATCAATCAAAAAATAAAGCTGTCCTTGTCGAGGACAGGGAATTTTTGAGGACTTGTATGCTTCAAGGCCAAGGCTAAGGACTTCAAAATGTGTCCTCGAGGTCTAGGACGTCCTAGGGGATTCCACCTCTGCTACAGTTGTAGTGCACAATAAAATTAAAACTTTCTTGTCTATCATAACGTTTGCTGATTTTACAATTGATTGCTACAAATCAACTATTTTTTGTGCTTCTTTCGATGATAATTAGATCATCATTTAATTATCTTGTATTAGTTGTAACTGATTACGACTTTTTTTTTGTTTTATTTGTTCTTCACTGATAAGGGTCGAGCTATCAAGATTTTTTCCATGCATCTATAGCAGTTAACAGCTAAAAAGCGAATAGCTGACTACTGAGAAATACGAAAGCCCACCCCGGTGGTAAAACTACCGGTAGGTTATTGTTCATATGCATGACGTCATTCACTTTATAGATCCAAATTGTTCTTTTGAGCTTTTTCGAAATCAAAACGACTTTTTAGCGACTATAAAACTCGAAATATTGATGCTGAACAACTTTCTTGGCACTTGATTTTGAAACGCCTTGTTTTCTTACTCTTTCGTATGGACAGTTACTTACTTCCTAATCTATCTTTGGAATAAAAAAAATGTAGTAATTTTAATTTATTATTTTTCATTTCCTTCTATTCGAATACGGGTGCACAAAATAATTTAGGAAAAGTATATTAAATTGTAAATTATTTTGTGCACTCGTGTTTGAATAGTGTCAAAACTGGAAAAAATATTGTCAAAACTGGTAAAACCAGTGTCAAAAGTGGAAAAATTGCAAGCAATGGTTTTTCTACAGTTTTTGGTGCTATTGGGTATGGAGAATAACGTACTAAAAGTCTACCAAAACCCACCTATCAGAAAGTCGTTAAATTCGGGGAGTAAAAACGGAGATTTTAGGTTATTAATAGGGATGAACAATAATGTTTGCCTGCAACAAAACTACTGTTTGGGAAAAGCCTCAAAATGATTTTTTGCACTGAGTCAATCTGTACCCCGTTTTTTAAAAATAGTAGGCCCTAAATAAAAAGTGTTGACGTCACGTTTGATCTCATGACGTCATTTAGTGATTGTTTTGGAGAAGCATCGGTTTTGGACGTAAATAAAATCGCGAATTGAAAGAGGTTTAATTGAAACTGATACATTTCTAACTTTCAAAATGATTGACTGGTCCGTAGGCTCCTAGTGAGATGCGTTGTACCGACAAGACTCAAGAAAATTCAAACCGGGGTCAACATATTTTTCCAAATTCAAGGCAAAGACCAAAAAAATAATAATGAAAAAAAGATCCTCGGCAGTTCAGTTTATTATTCGCCACAACATGCGTTTATGAATACTCCAGCAAATTAATACTTCATTACGCAAAAAAATAATATTAGCATTCTAAAGTGCACGCAAATGCACATGCTGCAGGGATGGCCATGAATACATCTAAAGCAGCCGCATTTTGGGCAAAAATTTAGGCCAGTTTCCAAACTTAAGGTTGAGACCAAAAAAAAAAGTCCTGGGCCAAAGTACGAGCTATTTTGGTCGTAAGATCATTGAAGACGTTAGTGTGTAGCAAAAATGTATTTTTGGTATTGTCACTATTCAGCACCACTAAAAAGTGAAACTTTTCCAAACAGGGTTAAGCATTTCCCGCTTGGTCCCCCATTTGCTACGGCCTTACTGGGACCGGACCAGCTGACATTGTAATCGAGTTCATTGTTAGTAACTTGCAATCAAACGCTATTCTATTTAATCAACTTGCAGTTAAGAATAACCGAACACGAACCGCCGGCACATTATCATTTAAAAACTAGAATGTGACATAGCAAGCGATGTCTGGGGACTTCGCGACAGTGCCTAACTTCATTGAACAATAGACCTTAAGTACACTTTAAAACAACGACCCAATTGCATTTAAAGAGATACTGCTCTAGATTGGTTTGAAGAAATGAGAACTACTACAGAGGTAATAAAGAGGTGCCCCAAACCTTGTTTTACTATTTTCCTTTCTCGTAAAAATCAATTTAGTGTGTTTGGCTCCGTACCATTGGGGCAACCCTGCGTTTGAAATTTTGTGACGTCAGAAAAGGTTAAATTTCAAAATTTCTTGCAAAACTAGGACCTCGATAATCGAACATCGTAATGCTTATTTTGCAATATTTTTTGAAACAATAAAGAAAGCGATGTTCGATATCACTTAAGTGGAACATGCAAATATCTGATTCATCAACAGCCAAGCCCGTCCAAACAGATAGGCCTACAGCTCGAAATCGATTTTATTGAAGAAATAAGAACTACTTAATTAAAGATAATAAAAGAGGTGCCCAAACCTTATTTTACTACTTTGCAGAGGTGGAGTTGAGAACGCAACCTTCGAGGCCAAGTACACAAAAAAATCCGAGACCAAGGCTAAGGACCGACTTCTTGAGGCCAAGGCCAAGAACACAAAGCGCAATTGTTCTCCCCCCAAAAAAGAAGTTCCCCAAAAATTTTTTCAGGCGAGCTCCAGAAAAAAAAAAACTCTTTCCAAATTTTCCGCGAGGTTTTTGCCGATTTCCCAAGTCAAGTAAAAAAAAAGGTCATGTCCATGGCTCATTTTTAACGAAACAAAAAAAGTGCTGTCCTCAAGCCGAGGGTAGGACATTTTCAACGACTTGTGGGCTTCAAGGCCAAGGACTTAAAAGTGTGTCCTTAAGGCTAAGGACGTCCTTGAGGACTCCATTTCTGCCACTAACAGAAGTGAAAAAGTAAATGAACGACGCTATGAACTGCACCACATGTCTGTCAAGATAGCCCACTCACAAAGTGTAGCAGCTTTGTACAGCTACTGTTTATCTCTCGTCAGTTAGGTATAGGCTTCCCAACTCTTAAATGACCGTTGTGCTACATTGAACATCTTGCAACAATATTCGTAGTCCATGAAATTCACTTTAAGAACCGAAAATGAAAAAGATGGCACATTATGAACTTAAATTTAACATTAACAGGTATGTAATTGATAGCTTTCAAAATTAGAAGTGAAAAAGAATTTATGTTCTACTGTACAGTTAACGTTACTTTTCTACATCTTATGGCGACTGGTACTCAAAACTACTATCCTTTAGTGGGTGCGCAAACTATCCTTTACTGCTAAAATATTACACGGGGCAGTGTGCCTTACTTCCTCCCACCTGGGCCAAATCACTTACAAAATTTAATCCTTAAATGCAAGATTTTAAAGGAGAATTAAACAATTTCATTTTTTCAATTGGCTTATAAATATTCAAACTTTAGTTCTTCAAATGGCTCGAAAAACGTGCAAAACGTGATTTAAAGGCATTAAAATAGCTATTTTTTACAAAAAATCACGCAGCGGCTGGGGCAGAGTCCCCAAACCCTAGTCTGTGATACGTTTTACTAACACTAGTTTACTCAACGCGTCTCCCAGTTCAGACATTTTAACTTTTGGTTCAAGCCCTCTCCTGTGAGCAAAATCCTGGTTACATGAAGAACCAGGTCACAGCTTCTGATCTTTCATTTTACATCTTTCTTTCATAAAAAGTTTCTTTTCGAAAGTTTATGATAACGTCATTGCAAGTGATTTGCGGTTTGTGCCCCCCCCCCTAATGAAAAATCCTGGCTATGTCTAATGGTACATACAACCTACTTGTGACAGAAAAGTACAGTTATTTATTGCAGTTGATAAATTCATGTGTATGCTTTATTTTTACCAAAATATTAAACATAACATAGTTTCCGAAAATCATACTAGTATTAGTCAGAAGGTACAGTAATATGGAAATGCAATTTAAACATCTTGAATTTTTTGCGACAAATGCATCATTCCTTTCCAAACAAACACCAAACATTGCCATAACACGAAAAATTTCGGCGTTAGGCAACAGCTGAAACATTATGCAGTTGTGAACCTACTGAATAAGCAAAATAGTTATATCTTTTTGCTTGCGATGAGCATCAGCACGAAGTCGAACTAAATATTTTTGCCAAACTTGAACTCGAACTTTGTCGACCAAAGATAGCAGAGTCTTAAAGGTACACCACTGTCATCTTTTTGCTAAAATAGGCTGAACACCTAGCCCTGGTAGGATGGTTTTTTTCAGATGGGCAAAATCGCCTTTTCATGCAGGAGCGTCTGATTTCCCTATCAACTCAGAAAGTGGACATCTTGAACGATAACACAGTGTAAGCTACTGCAGTGAAACACTACGTCATTTACAAAAACTGCACTTTACATTATCACTGAAAAGACTTTGTAATGCTATCCGTTAACCACCGACATAGATACATAATCTATAACTACAATGTCACGGTCTAAAATGAAAACCATGAGACAAATTCTTTTTACATGCTTGTTTCGGAGCAGAAAAGGAGAGCCGCCCTCACAGAGGATTATAAAAAAACACGACTAGTGGATAGTTGGGTATCAAATCAGCTGTGGTTGTTTGTGCAGTTATCGAGTACCTACTCCTAAATTTACTTGAAAATAGCCTTTTTTTCTGGGTTCTAAATTTGATTGCTGAGATTTCGTAGAGCAACATTCTGTCCTACAAATGCTCTTAACTACAGGAAAAGGAGAGGCAGTTTCAACAAACGAAATAAAAATGATATCAGAGCAGTGATACTACTCCTAAACCATAATGTAAATCGTAAACAATACACCGTTTCATTGTACTATTGTCACTTCACTGCAGTAAGTTTCTAGAACCCACCGCCAAAAATCGACTAGCTTTCACCTTATGGACAGTATAGACTTAAATCGTTTTTAACAAGCAATTATAAACGATACGTTAACTATTAGTTCCACATAACCACTTTAGCAAAGTCAGTTTAAGATGTTATATCTTCTAGTTTCACATAACTTTAAAGAATATTCTTTTTATGAAGCTGCACTAAATTCGATGTCTTTGCTTGAAAATGCACTTGATTCTTTGCTGGTAGAAGCTGCATTTGCTTTTCCACATGATGACTTGGCGTTTCTGATTCAATTGTCAGCTTTGAAAGTTTCTGTAATGTATAAACAAAATCAGGCTCTTGACAAGGATCATCAATTTAACTAGAAAGCGTTTTATTTCGTTGCTTATTTATTGCAATATTGTTAATGAAGAAAGCTGTACATTGAGCAATGCCAGTTTACAGTTCAGTCATCATGATCTCTTTCGCAATGAACTGCCTCGAAGTGTTAGCCCACCATTTGCCAATAATCAAAACATCACAAAATAAGTAATTTTTACTAGCACTAATTTTTTTGGAATTAGGCACCATATTGCTATCAGGAATGTGGAAGCGCCAGTTCGTGAATTGCTTCCACCTTTTTCACTTCCACTTCCACCACATGATGACGTTACTTTTGCTTATAATGTTTTGTCTTCAATATTGTTTGGCTGTGGAGATATGTCAAAATTAACGAGCCAAGTCAAGTGACCGCGACAAATAGACAGCGAACAAACTGACCAGGAACTAACGGTTTTGTCACAGTAATTTTGTCACAAAGTGAAGGTTTGGGCATAACGGCTTTGGGGATAGTGAAATATTTTTATGATCGCCCTTCTCAGCCAATTAGTGTTATTTCGTTCGCGGTCAGTTGTCGTGGACCCAAAAATTAAACTGTTTACGTTATCATTATCTTAAAAAACATAATATAAAACCAAAATATGTATCAGTAATTGGTTTTGTCATCACAAGGATCTGAGCATAGACATAGACAAGAATTCGAATTGGGAGCAGACCAAAAGTGAAACGTCCAATCACATGGTCATATCTTTCAGCCGATACTAATTTTTCTAACCGTTTAGTGCAAACTAAAAATAAGCGACAATTACATAATGGGGTCTAGAGACGTATTTCCCAGGCTATGGCCAATGCTTATCTAGCAGTTTGGTAACCGGTAAACATATACACGTCTAAAATCTTTATTATCACGAACATTAACTCAAACCCCTACTCTAAGATTAAACCTAACCTTCAATCAAACACAAATCCTAAATTCAAATCCAACATTAACTTTGAAGACATTTTTTAAAAAATGCCACCATTCCTCATCTTCATTTTATTATGCTCAAACAAAAAAAACTCCCTTTATTTTGTGGCATAGAAATACTGTTAAAATGGCAACATTAAACTAATTGGAAAACAACAAATTTCAAAGTGCAATATCTTGAAAATGGAAAGGCGTAGAAACTTGAAATTTGGTGAGAATGAATTTTAGACATATCTCAACATTTTGGTTAAGAATGAAAAACTTGACTTGAATGCCCTTTTACCTTTGAAGTTTCAAACGACCACATCTCCAACTATTAGGCCGATTATAATCAGTAATTCAGCATTTTTATTGGTCGCACGTCGACTCATTATTGAGTTTTTCATTGTTTATAGGAAAATCGCCGATTTTTTGGGCACATGCCGACTTACCGAAACCTAAAAGGAAGCATTGATCCTGCTTACACTTTCCTTAACCGAACAAACCCTCGCTTGACATGGAACAAACCCTCGTGGAAGTTGACAAGGCTTCCCAGGAGTCGACCATGAAGGACATCAAGATAGTGCGAACAAACCCTGTTAATTACCTAACAGCAAAAGTCAACATGCGTAAGAAATAGCCCTCCAGATGCACCTCAAAAACCAAAATTTATTCGAAACTACGGCCTACTACCATTCACCAAACCTACAAGATCCAGCAAAGCAAGCAAGTAACGTAACTAAATTACAAACTTTTGACACACTCATCCAGCAACTATATCAGTGTTCTCTCTGCATTTTGGTGAGTTTGCATGCACCCCAAAACAAACAATTTTCTTGTAGCAAACAAAAAACAATTCAAAGATGAGTCACAGAGTGTCCAATAAAAATACTAATCCACTGATCAAAATCGCTGTAATGGGAGCATATACGAGGGGTGTATGAAAAGTTTTAAGCATCAGAAAAACTAAAAGGAATTTGAGATTTATAATCATTTATTTTTCAACATAGTCCCCTTTAAGGGCTGAAAACTTGCTCCCACGGTGCTGAAGCGCTTTTATCCCTGTGTAGAACAACTCTTTTGCTTGAGACTCAAAAAACTCCTTGACTGCAATTATGATGTCATCGCTGGCAAAATGGCTACCAGTCAAGGCTTTTTTCATTTGTGGGAAAAGATGAAAGTCGGAGGGGGTCAGATCTGGCAAATAAGGTGAATGAGGGCAAGTTCAAATCCGCAATCGTGAATTTTTGCCATGGAAAACCACGGAGGTGTGAGCTGGTGCATTGTCTTGGTGGAAGAGGATTCCTCTTGTGAGCTTCCTTGGCCTTTTTTCTTTGATTGCTTCCCTTAGACGCTTCAGTTGTCCAGAATAATGGTGGCCATTCTGAAGGTATTCTATTCAATCAGTATGATACCCTGGTAATTTAGTTTTTTTGATACTTAAAACTTTTCATACACCCCTCGTACCTCCATCCAATTGCGAAAAGCTACAACCCACATTATGTTCACTGGTGAATACCGCCTTAACGACAACATATACCTCCATGCAATTGTGCAAGACCGCAACTCAATAATTTAAACTTTTTTCCTTCATCTTTAACAACTCTCCACTGAAGCCTAAAACAAAAACTCAATAAAACAATAACCTACAAGAAATATACAAACCATGATGTAAAGATGTGTTATAGACCAAATTTTGATTCCAAAAGTACAGTAATTCCACTTTGGGAAAAGTTCTATGGTCATTTTTGGTGATGACATTATTGCTCCCTTATTTCTTTCAAGAAACAGGAGCAGAAGACCAAGCAGGCAAGTCTAAACAAAAACGCTCTCCCACAAAATACAGCAACTGATGGAATCTACTAGAAATCTACGACATTTCAACATCTAAAAAAAGCTGTATCCAGCACCTTTCACCAACTAATTCATCATATAGGATAGAAATTAAAAGTAACTTTACACAATATCAGCATGCCTTCCATACAACTAAAATTATTTAAAGTTTTTTTTTTGCTTATTTTTAAGAGGTACAGTAATTTTTGGGTGAACCAGAAGCCCTTCAAGAACAATGTTTAGCATTCAACAATGCCTGCTACTGCCAGACGTGTAGCTAGAAACTTGCATTATGGGGTTGCTTTGGGGGCCTGGTGGCAAAGCCCCCATTGCCAGAGGCACGGAGATCTGGGGGTGGTGCCCCCAGCATTTGAAAATTTTGCATTTTTTTGCTAAAATAACTCAATTTTAGGGCTATTTTAATAGAAATTAATGCTTTAAAAGCGTAACGTAGAAATTAGACGTGCATACATGATTAAACTGGTTGCATAACTGGGCTATGTGGGAGGTGACTAATGTTAAAATTTAATTCTCTTGTTTACATCATAAAATCCTATAGTTCAATAAAACTCTCACGGAGTAAACTATTTTGTCTATAATTTATAGAGAAGAATAATTAGGGAGGGGGATTGATGGAAATATTTGAGAGATAAGATTGGTAACTAACTAACTAACTAATATTGAATAGCCCACCAACCCCAGTTGATGAAACTGAAATAGATTTTTAATTAACTAATATTCCTCAGTGTTATAATATATTTGTTGATGAAACCTATTTTCAGCATTTTTACACTAGCGATCAAATTTGATTGCTTATTTTGGCCATTTTCCTAACTTTTTATTGATTTGTTAGTTTTATTTTTGACAAATCATACCCCTCCTCTTGAATATATGTTTCAAAATATGCTTTAAACCTCTTTATCTCCTTTTAGTCCATTTCAGTGCAAAATAGAAACAGTTTTAGAAGTGCTAAAAACGTGGTATTTTCCTTATTCAGCATTTTCATCGACAGTCTAATGGGGGAAGGCTTCACCTTCCCCTGGCTATGCTACTGGCTGCTGCACTGGCAAAATTAACCATGAAAGGACAATTTTTTATGCCTAGAAAAACAACAAAGCACCATATCAAATTGCAACTTCACCAATAGATCTGAGAAAGGGTAAGTTTTTGCAATTCTTTAAAGCTTTTGAAACACGGAGACTTTATGTTCCAGTAGCACAATGTTTTAAGCTGCCTCCATAAATTTTTATTCCGCAACTTTTTCTGATTTTACGAGCAACTTTTATCAATTCTTGCATAAAACATAAAAGCATGATTCCAAAAATATGCTTTGAAACTACAGTATTTCAGTTCAATTGCAGTATTCTCTAGGTATTGGACAACAACAAGGTTTGTGACACATTGGCTGTGACTTGGTGTTCTCTATGATGGAATAATTCATTAATATTGCAGAAGTTCAGCTACAACCCCAGAACTGTGCTAATACCACAGTGTCAGAACCAGGGTTGCAGAGTCATTGCAGGAAAGGTCTGGATCCAACTCCTACCCTATTGCTTTCAAGCATCCAACCATGTTTAAACTCTTTGCCCATAGGCCTAAATTTAACTTCTTACTTAAACTTTTGTTAAAAGTAAATGCAGCTTTTGTAAAGAATAAAGGAAACTTTTTCAGGATTTAGGGCAGCAAAAAATTCTCTTACAAATAATTATTATATGCAAGTTCATAAAACCAACAAACATATCTGGTACATTGAAAAAAAGCAAAAACAATATCATGTTAAACCTACTAACCTGAATAAATTTAAGAGCAACTTAATTCTAATGATGATTGCAGTTTCACTTCAGGTAGTTGGGCATCTTCAAATGGATATATATTCCAACACAATTTCCAGAATCCGAAACAATAGAACTACTGCGATTAAATTATTTAATGCTTTGCGAATTATCTTGCACAACAATCCTGATAAAATTGCAACGTTATAATTTTTTCTGCCAGCAAATAGCAGATGTTGGAAGTAAACATTAAACAACTTTTGCATCTTAACGGTAAAAATCACTTGGTATAAATGAACTTTCCTGGCACACCCATGACCCTAAAAATGTAACTATCATGTTTGATCATGCTATCTCAACCAGTAATGGAAAATCAATACAAAACTAAACATTAAATAAAAAGTTCTCTAGCAGCCAGTAAAACCAAAATCTTGATGAAAACAAACAACCCTACAAGGTTCTACTGTAAATTAAATTTTCAGTTCTCAAACTGTAGCAACTTCCAGTAACTGTAATTGAAACTCAATTCAAACCATGCATTTACCAGTTCACAGCTGACTCAAACCAAGGCAATGCCTAACCAACCAAGTTTTGAATTTAACTACTCTACACTTCAACTGAAAAGTTTATTGTTAAAAAACGACTTATTTCAGCAGCTCCAAAGCTAGAATAGTTTATCACAATTTTTGCATGATTTAGTGGAATTAGAGCCTATGGTAGAATTTCAGCCTGATTTAGACGAGGCAGAGAGGTGTAGTCCTTGACAATACATTTTGAAGAACATGGTCTTGGCCATGAAGCCTATGGCTATAAGTCCTCAAAATGTCCTGTCCTCGGCTGGAGGGCAACATCATTTTTTGATTGATTAAAAATAAAAATAACCAAATAAAAGACAACATAAACTTTAATCGACTATCAATTTGTTTCCTTTCCTTATTTGAAAAAATAATAGAATGTAATAGCCAACCAAGCCAGGTCATACTGAAACTTATTTTAAATGGCATTGCTTGAAAGCTCTAATCAGATAATGAGGGGGGCAAAAAGCGTTTAAAAAATTATAGTTTTTATTTCTGCTAATAGTTTTAGTGCTAGCAGTAGAAACTGCAAAGCACTAAAGCTACCCAGAGACATAACAAGGAATGCATGGGTCCGGAAACAAATTTGATTTGCTAATGCAAAAACATGACCGATTGACCGGTGCTTATTTTGTGTGTGAATTTAGACGAAAGTATGTGCATGATCTTAAAATGTAATACAGTGTCGGAACTACCAGGGATGGCATACTAATATTATACTACAGCAAATATGTTAATGCTGGTATATGTTGATACAACTAACAAAACATATCTTGTAAATGACAACTTGTTCTGAAAATATCTGACCACAAACAATTTGCTTTGAGACAAAACGAGCTACTCTAATCACTAGCAAGTAATCTAGGGGCAAAGCCACATGCACTAAACAATTAGTGCGTTAAAAATCGTCGCTAGGAATCCCAAATAACAAAGTATTAGATCACTGAAAATGCTGCATACAGAATTATTAAGAAATTAGGTGTGAAGTTAAATGCAATTACAGTATAATAATTGTTCAAATGCCTGGAGAGATGTGCGTTTGAACCTAATAAAATTTTTACACCACGTCATTATAAGTTGAATAGGCAAAGCTCCCAAGAAAAATTTGGTATTAAAAAAAAAATTAATTGCGTAGTATTTTTTCGTTTTGACGATTGTGGAGTGCGGACCCTTTGAAGGTGGGGCCGGTACTAGTGTCTCCAACACCTTCCTTCTAAATAGAACCTTGCTGGGATCCTCAGGATATTTTTTCAAATTAAATACCTCATGTTAAATTTAACAGAGTGTCTTTTGGCAGCCTAAACGTTTGCCATCATTTATTGACAGGCATTAGATATGAGACAGGCTGTCAAGTCATTGAATTGAAATAAAAAATGACTGCTGAACATAAAATAATGACAACTTTCAAGTATAAATAATGACAATTTTCAAGTATAAATCCCAAAGACTGAACTGAAAACCAGTCAAAAAAGCTCATTGCGTAGTATTTGCGAAGTTTTTTAGGTGAACTAAAAAAAAAAAAAGATCTTCATGTAGGTTATGTGAGATTTTTTTAGATAATTTCCAAGAAAAAAAAGGTCTTCATTTCAATGGCTCACGATTTATTGCAATTTATCCAGTGAACTCAAAAAATATCAGTGGATTATTTAAAAAATAATGAAATAATGACAACGGGTCCAAAATAATGAAATTGAAAAAAATAATGAAAAAATGAAATTGTACAATGAAATGTAAAGAAAAGATTGGCATAAAATTCGAGTTGGGAAATTGTGGAAAAACTGAAGTTCTTCTAACTTAGCATTTAGGGTATTTTCTTTTCAAATTGCTTTAAAAGTCTAAGTGTTTATTCCTTTTTAAAGTCACAAAAATTGCTGGTTTTTCCAAAAATAAAAATACTAATATTATTCAACATGGGGCATGAGGACTTTGCCCTTGCCCAAGAACTCCGCTTTTTTGTAATGACAAAAACTTGAGCTTACAAATTTATGCGGTACAGTATTTCAATTCATTTTAAAAACATAAATTTAAAGCATTTGCAGTACTTATTAGACAACAATACTTTTAAAAATTTCATTAAAGGCAGTGGCTATTTCGCCACTAGACACAAAATTGGTTACTAACAGAGGTGAAGTCGATGATTGTAGGAATGGTCAAGGACTACCGACACAACTTTAGAAATTATTTTGGGCAAATTTTCCATAATTTTAGGAAGTGGCTATTTTGCCTCTAGAGGCAAAATAGTGTTTTTCCTCTATTTGGGTTAGGGTTAAGGTTGGTATTAGGGTTTGGGTTAGGATTAGGGTTAGGGCTATTTTGGTACTTGCAGCAAAATAGCCGTTAGGACTATTTTGCCTCCAAATGGCAAAATAACATGGGGCTATTTTGCCTCTGGAGGTAAAATAGCCACTGCCTAATTTTTAAATGCAAAAAGTGTTTAAGATATTGCGTTTCATTCAGTTTTTCGTGATAATTTGAACATACTGTAGATTAGTAGTTTTTAAAAAATAATCATGAAAGTCATTTTGAAGTTTTACACATCAGCTGATGTTGATTATTTATCGTGCCGTAGCAGTATCCTGGCAATGCAACAAGGCCATAACCCGTAAATCTGAAGTGATGGATGAATGGGATATACTAATACAGCTAAATTAAAAATTATTACCATATAAACTCAGAAATTGTGAATTTTAATTCCTTAATCCCCTCTTTTTTAGTAGTTTTCGAAACACAAACCAACTTGTTTGGCTAAACGATTTGTTTTAATGAAGAAAAACACTATTTTGCCTTGAGAGACAAAATAGCCACTTCCTAAAAATTTTGGAAAATTTGCCCAAAATAATTTAAAAAAGTTATGTCCTTGATTCTTGACCATTTCTATAATCATCGGCTTCACCTCTGTTTGCAACCAGCAGCAATAATTTGGCTATGGAAGCTTTGTAACAATAATCATCATTAATTCACGATAATATACCAGTAGCGTCTATTTTACGTCTCTGCTCTGGAGGCAAAATAGTCGGGTGTTGTTAAGTATAAGCTGTTGCTTTATTTGCGGTAGCTCTGTGATTGTGTATGAGAACGCATGCGTTCTCTCCTTTTCTCCGATCTATTCTAAGCTATTCCCCAGATCTACCCCAAACCCCAATGAGTGCACACATGCGAGGAGCAACAGCATGCACATGCTTATACACGAGTCGTAGAGATTCCGAAACAATGCTGACGGCTTATACTTAACTACTCTATTTCTAACAACTCGACTGGGTGTTTTAAACATGCACTGCAGAGTTGGGATTGCCATATCGGTACCACTATATGCTTATGGCCTACTAGCCAACTGTGGTACCTGTTTAGGGCAATTTGGCAATATACATTATATATACTGTATATCATTATCTGTTATACTCACTTGGTTAGTAAACCTCCCGTTATTTTCTCATTTTGTTTGTTTACTAGACCGCAGTTGCCAGTATAGAGTACCTAATAGCATTAGGCATTACTGCCAGTGCCAGGCCTCTGAGTCATATTATTGCACGTAAGGAGCAGCTTATGCTATTATCAACAACATTATGCTACCTTCTCCAACATTCCACTTCCAGTCAGCAGCGTGGCCCAAAGGGTAAAGCCGTGTTTTTAATGAAGATCCTGCTCGCATGATCTGGGGTTGCAAAATGCAACTTAGTAATATTTTGGCACTACTGGGAAAATGGACACTTTGATCAAAATTTCAAGTCATTGCACAAACACTACCAAAACAAAACAGCATTTTCACCAGGCATATTAGTCAACATCATGCAATCATATTCTTGGTTCTACAATCAATAACATTAACATTACACCTAAGCTATCTTAGTACGGTAGGCCTACCGTATGTGACAATACACTTACTGCAGATGGTATATTTTACCAGTGTGCTTAGCCTAATAGCCAACTAAAAAGATTCATTTATTGATACTCGAATAGGCCACAAACTTTTCTAAGTCTGAAATACTCAAATAGGTTTTCCCATCCTAAAAACCAACTTTACTGCGAATATTGCAGTATAATTACTAATAGGCTAGCCTCTCAGTGAGGTTCTAGACTTGAAAAGTTTTCTAGAACAGCCTTAAAATGAAAAGCCCTAATTTCTCCAACTGAGAGCTTGCATAAAAACTTTACAATTTCATCAAACTATTGTACATAAAGTTATGAAACAACCTTCATAGACTAAGTTTGCAATGGTGTTAATGAAAAAATTCAACACCATTTCGTCATAAGTAAGTATTGACTTTTGCATAACTGAATCTTCTATCAGGAATATTACTACCTCATAAACTTCTTAACAAAAATTTTCATAATATCCTTTCATGACAAAATGGTGTTCATTTTTTTTGTGAACACCACATGTAAAAACCTTGTGAGTACCACAACAAACAATGTGAGCTACTGATGAAGAGGAGTACGGAGTAGCCAGAAAAAATAGAGGAACTTTTTTATTTCACAATTCCATTCCTACGTTGTAGAAACCCAAAGGTTTCAAACTGAAAAAAGGAAATTTTGGGGAGATTGGTGCAATGCAACCCCCACAAAAATTATTATCTGTTGCTTTTGTCTATATCTAACTATCCTGAAACTGATGTTGGCATGCCTTGATCAATAATGATTATTACAAAGGTTTGGATTTTGAAAAACCCATTGAGAGACTATTCCCCAATTGTGGTACCCAAAATTTTACCAACAATTTACTTTTTGTTTTATTAATCTATTCCGAAAATTTGATCTACTTAAGTTGAGTAAAAATTTTTTTCGAATCTTGTATGACTCATTTCAACCATTTTCCCCCATCGCAGCTCCCCCAATTTTTAATATGTTTTTGTCACCACCAATTTCCACCAAATCTGATAATTTGGCCTATCTCTGTTGAACAATTCAAAAGTTCAAAATTTTTCAGCTCCCCTTTTAGGGTGAATCCCCGGACGTGACACCCCCATTTTCAGGCACACACCAGTTTGTTTCGAACTCTATACCACTCCATGATATCATCCATCTGCGTTTTATGGTTTGAAAGGAGATAGTGATAGAAGAAAAACAAAGAAAAAAATAAGGAAAAATTCTATCCAAGACGGAATAAATGAACATGACCAATCCAAAGGTACTGATTAGTGTTTTCAAAAACCACAAATTTTTTTCAAAGAATATCTCCACTTACCGAGATATACCACTTCAAAATTTACCACATTTTGTCCATTTTTTGCCTCAGAAACTTCGGTCACGTGACTGAGAGCACTCAAACTTGGTACGCATACACTTTCTATCTCTACCCATGTTGTGTATAAATTGCAACTTTTCACGTTGAGCATTTTTTTTGTTAAAAGCGAAATAAAAAAATTTCGGTTCAAAAATAGCAGTTTTTTCTTGGTTTTAGGGTCCATAAATCATTATCACGTGATCTTCCACCCCCAAAATTGGCATGCATGATCCTTTGTAATGTTGTGTTCAAATTTCAGCTTTCAACATTTTGCCGTTTTTGACCTATCATAAAAAAATTAAAAAATTTTGATGCTCATCTATCAAAATTGCCGAGTAAAAATATAGGAACTACATGCGCGCGCGAAGTCCCAACTAGCTTGTTCTAAACTTTTTTTTCTTCTGTTGCATCCGGTACCTGGTTAATATTATATCCAAGCAACTGTAAACACCACATTACAGCGAGTTTTGCCATCAAACGGAAGAGTTCATTGCAAGTAAGTGTACACTGCACAGCCAACTTCGAAGGTGCCAAGCACCAAGATACTGCAATAACTTCTTCCTAACTCCCTCTGTTATGTTTCAGGCTCGGCGCCTCGAAAAGCATTTCGGGGCCGTGCTCCCCAATCACTGCTTGTGCCCCCCAAGCGAGGATTGTGCCCCAAAACAAAGTAACAGACCCAGTGCTTTTAGAGGCCTGTGCCCCCCAAAATATTGTTTGTGTCCCACCCCACAAGCGTGAGTAAACTTTTGTTCTAAGACGAAAACACGGTTGAACATCACGATGAAGCCTAAGATTTCGCGAGGAAGACTTTTTTTTCTGGTCTTCATCCTTGAATCTGTGGGTAAAAACCGAGATCCACATCATAGGATCCCGTCGTGCCCACCAGGCAAAGATGTGCCCCCCGTGCAAAAATTATGTCCCGAAAGTAGGCAACCGGCCTGAAGCCAAGCGGTGTACTTAGGGATGATGACCTTTTTTGTTGTTGTCGACATCCCCGAATTAAGGGTAAAATTATTTTGTGCCCCCCCCCCACCCCCCTTCCGGTCACGCTGCTCTAGCGCCAGACCTGTTATGTTCTCTCATTCGTGTACCATATTTAGCCAATTTTTAGGTTTAAGTGGCACGAAACTAGGCCTTTACTTCATTTTCTGTGCGTTTTATTTGAGAAAGTGGGGTACAAATGGTTAAATGATATGTCCCTTTTCTATATTTCGCAGTATTTCAATGTTCTCAGCTGACTCGCATACATAGCCTGCTGGGCAATGGCAAGATATTTCATTTTCACTCCGACATCTTTACGCGTTTAAGACGCATAATATCAATAACAAACCCTTTTCTAGTTCGTTGGAGTCCTGGACTAATCGCCAATAAAAATAATCTAACCTACTGCACCCCGCTCCATAACAAACAATGCATTTTGATCAGAAATCTGTCCAATTTCTCACGCGTGACGATAACAATTAACATTGCTAGTTGGTAATCCCTTGTTAAGTATATTCTTGGTATTACCTGCTTAGTTTTAGTTTTTGCCGAAAAATAACAAAGTGATTTCGACCTTTGCCCAAAACACTAAATCGATAATTTTATGCAAAACTAAACCCATTCCGAAAAAGTTAACCAATGCGTGAATGTATGTTGCTTAGAAATTGCATTAACAGAAATAAACTTAAACAAACAATTTTATTTTTGCTTGCATTCACGGTCACTTTAATACTCTTAATGCGACTTGTAATGCTGCATATGGTTGCTGAGCGTTGAGGCTTATACCCGTTAAATGAGGTCGTTGGTTTATTCTAATGTTTTCCACGGGTGAGAGCGACTGCTCACGCGTAAACATGGCCAGTTAGGGTACTGATCGACACTCTCGGCATTGTGTGGGATGTCGCAGGAAGTGCGTTCCAAATTTTGACTATCAGGTGGTGTGCGGATTGGGAGTTTTTTAATTTCTGTCCACTAGTGGTCATAGGTGGGCACCAGTCCGTTAATAACGAAGCTAACTTTTTCATTAACTCGTTAATCCGTTAAAAAGTTTATTTCATGTTAACGGACTAAATTAACTTCCGTTGAGGTTTTTATCGTTAGTATCTTGCACCATTCATTCATCGTACCGGTACAAACCAGTTTGCACTGGTAATACTGTTGCGTATTTGCATGAGTTTTATAGGAAAGCGAAGAAAGGAGCTCTTTTTTTGTGGCAAATAATAAGCTGCAGCCTCATAGGTCTATTAATTATTATCGCTGTTCGCAATATCCAAAGATTTTCCGATCGCAGCTTCGTTAGTGCATTTGAACTTGTTTTTATCTTCAAAGTAGATTAAACTGTAAAATGTAACTTCCAAAACACAAAATGACCACCATAGCAATAAATATTTGCTTACAATCAGCTCAACAGCGTCAATTCGTGTTCTAGAAGCGAGTGAATAAAAAAAGTAAACTAGAACGTGACATCGCAAGCGATATCCGGGGACTTCGCGGCATTATCGAACTTTATTATGGTAATAGTGATCTGGTTGCTTTGAATGAATTTGTAAAAAATGTAGCCTAGTCGTTTCTAGTCAGATCAATAATTGTTAACCCTGTTAAATTAGTTCTGCTTATTTCACTTCGAGAAAAAGTTACTGCTAGGTTTTTGTCTAATCCCTAATATAGACTCCAAACCGTAACTTTCCTCGCGTTAAACGCAACCTCAATGCTACTTCGCCACCAACCCCCACCACGAAAAGTCCCTGCCTGCAGCCATAACAGGAACAAATCATAACATGGTGAAGTATCCAACAAACACATTTAAAACCAGGACAACCCAAGTCTAACACTTACAATTAAAAATAAAACAAAATTCTTTATTAAACGTGACAAAGAGGACAAACGCGTCGTTATTACGCCGACCATAACAGAATGATTTCACTTCAACCGCACCATGGTTACATTGTTACGTCCTTGCATAATACGCCAAATAATGATTATCTTTAGGCAGTACTTAAACAGAAAAATTTTGCTGGAGGGACGCTTTTGCAGCCTTGACCAAATGCATTCGGAATGCTATAGTACTTTAGTGGAAATTATGTCTTTCCGAAATCGAGTGAATACCAAAAAAAAAAAGGTCATCACCGCGATTTTGGGACTACATTCAGCCGGAGTTTCTGGGATTTATTCGTGCTGAAGGGCCCTTTTTTGGCTAATCAACCAGCGCTGAAATCTCGTTGGGGGGACGCCAAACCTCGATGGTGGAACGCTAACTCTCGATGGGGGAAAGCGTCCCCCTTACAATTTAAATACTGTCTCTAGGGTACTTGGTGCTTCCGAACAGGCAGCAAACTGAATGTACAATTCCAACAAATACACAGAAACATTGCACCACCTCAAGCCCAAACCAGACACCCCAAACTACGCAGAAGCCGTTGTAATCAATACTGTGTGTATCATCCACTATTTAGCACCTCACGCCGCCTGTTAACAATCAGTGGTGTCGCTGAGGATGGTGACACCCGGGGCGGAATTTCGTGGTGTCACCTTTTATAATGTATAGGAAGCAGCAAAACGTTATATTTTAAAGATAACGGTGCTACTTCATTATAGTAGATAGCAGTTGTTATTTGCCCAGCTAAATAACTTCTCATTGCAAGATTATAAAACTTGAAAACGTAGTAGCACTCGTTTACAATAAGTCGTGTAACCAGAAACTGCAATTGGGGGGCTGTGTTCGGGGGCCTGAGAACTCCGCTCCTGGCACTCCAAAATTTTGTACGGTTTTGCAAATAACTTAATTTTAAGCCTATTTCGATAAAATTAATAATTTTGAAATGCGGCATAGAAATTAGCAGTGCAAAAACATAAAATGGGCAATGTTTTTTTTTATGGCAATTTTGATGTTCGATTTTACCTTTGCGGGGAAACTTATAACTTTTAAATTTCTAATTCCTATACCCTTTTTACTCCAAGATATCTCAACTATTATTACTATTCTTTGGGGCAATAACTTTAACAAAACGAGTTGGTTTTGCAACATAGCTGTTAGAAATACTGGATATTTTTTCGGGCCCAGGTGTTAGTATACTATGGTATAGTGACAACATTGGTACTTCTCAACTAAAGTTGCATGCAATTTCAGATTTTTTTACGTACAATTTGACGTTTCATTTTTTTAACAGTACTACACTGCTATAAACGAATTTCATACCAGTACCATGAGTGAACCAGCGCTGTAATCTTGTTATTTTATACTATGCACATAGAAAAAATATACTGTAGGTTACAAAGTTTACAATAAATGACAATAACGTTGACCTTGCTACCTCTTTGAAGTGACACACCGGTACCAAAAGTTGTACCACAGATAGTTACATTTTCAACAATTTACACAAGCAGATAGCAGTGTTTTCCCAATTTTTTGCCAACAAAATTTACATGGCTGATTTTCATGCTGCGGCATGAATTTGTGTGTTCTAATCTAGTAGCATTTTTTCAACATATTTTAAAGGGCTACAATTTAGTCCAACATGCAATTGCAACTGCCTTTTAAAATCATTTCCGAAAAAAAAATGCAGCTAAAAATTGTGTAATGCTCAATGCTAAACATGTAAAAATGCAAAAGATAGAAAGTTCACAGACCAATAAACACTGTATATTCTTACCCTTCCAAGATGTTCGTAGGATGATATGCCTACGGACAATAAGGAGTCATGTAACTCTGAAGGAGAAATTTTTTTAAAAACTACTTCGTACCAGCACCAGATTTATCTTGGTAAAAAGTAATGGAAAAAATAGTCAATAAATGATGAAGCTCCTAAACTCTTAATAAGATCCTTTTACTTATTTTTTATGATATTGAAGTTTCATTCAAATTCTAAGATGCAATGGCTTCGTTGTTACAACACGGCTTCACAGGCCTTGCTGAGGGAGCTTCCAAGAAATTTTTACACCAATTAAGCCCGAAAGAATATTCAGTACATACAGTGCTTAAATTGTAGGGGGGATGGGGGGCACGCGTCCTCCCATCGAGATTGAGCGTCCCCCCATCGAGATTTTAGCGCTGGTTTGTGGGAGGAAAAAGTTAGTGTTTTTTTGGGGGGGAGATCACCTGTTTTTGGCCGGAAAAGCCACTTGAATTTTCGACTTCGGTCAGAAAAAGCCTTCGGATTTCAGCGAAGACATTTTTTTTTGTTTTTTTGGAGATCACTTGTATTTGGCTGGAAAAACCGCTTAAATTTTTGATTTCGGCCAGAAAAAGCCCTCGGATTTCGGCGAAGACCTTTTCTTTTTTTTTTTGGAGATCACCTAATTTTCACTGAAAAATCGCATCAATCCAAGTCAGTAACAATGAAAATTTGGGTCAAGTTCGTTTACGGAACAAACTCTCAAAAAATCCTGGCTACGTGCCTGTTCTTCACTAAGGTTTCAGTCAACGCTGAAAAAGCGTCCCCCAATGCAAAATTTTACAATTTAAATACTGAGTATATATAACAGCTATGTAGGGAAACCAACTCGTTTTTTGTTTAATTCATTGCCCCAAACAAGAGTAATAATAGTTGAGATATCTTGGAGCTAAAAGAAGTGTAGGAATTATAAATTTAAAAATGCTTAAGTTTTCCCGCAACGATAAAATCAAACACCAAAAAATAAATTGGAGACTCTATACTTCAAGAATAGCTGAGAAGCAGTTATGTGATAACCACATGGAGAGCTCATAGGACAGACTTTGACTTAACATATCAACTGTCGATATGGCAAAAAAAATCATGATAATAAAATAACCACTATGCTGGTCCATCTGCATGAAAACGCTTTAATAGAGTCAATTCTGGGGGTTTCCCCATCATTTTGGCCCGATTTATCCCAGCCTTTACCTATCCCCTCTAAATCAAAACACCAACCCAGTTCCAGTCATCTACTACGCATAAATGCTGGTTTTCAGTCGAAATAGCGATTGAAAACAAGTAAACTTCATAGCATCAGTGTTTTTTGATGTTTGTGACATCATATCCAGCAACTTGTGGAAATCCCTTTTTTCTACTGTAAATAGCTTATTTTCTGTTGAAGATACACCATTTTTATCTATTGAACACTGATAGCAAATCATGTATTCTGCGTCGTTTGATGTAAATATCAAGGTTCCACGATGTATAGTTTTCGAGAAAACGCAGAAGACGAAAAATGACGTAAAAAATGAAGTCCTGAACCCTCAATATGACGTCATAATCAAAATAATATCAAATTCGTAATCAGCAGCAAAAACTCCATCAGAAATTTGCTGAGCTGCTATTAAATTTAAAAGTGGTACAATTTTGAAACTTCCTAATATGTATGTAATTCTTTTATGAAACCTGTTAGCACGCTTCAACAAGCGAACAAATTTTATTGCTTACTTTTGGCAATTTTTTAAACTTTGTACTAATCCGTGAGTTATATTTTAACTCTTAAAACACCCCCTCTTAAGCGACATAAGTGTTTACAATAACACAAAAATGCATTACAACAAGAAATCAAATAACAGCAACCCCCCCAACAAAAAAACAGAAATAACAAACAGAAAATCCAAAACTTTCCAAAACAAATTTGACCCTGAAAAATAATGTAATCTTTGTTTATGAATCCTTTTGCAATCTGTCACCATGCAATCTGCACCAAGGAACACCAACCGCACAGAATTTCCATTGACGACACTGCAATGTAAATAATACTTTTTACAATGCAACCAAAATACATTTCACCATCCAAAGATCCACTAGAAACAATGTTCAGCATACGATACCAAAAATTACCTTTAAAACATGAAATGACTGGAAGTTCAAATAATGTGTTGGAAAATTGCTTTTTTTTCAACTCAAAACATTGAAAAAAATCAAACAATGAAGCCTCAGAGCAGCCCCCAAACCAACCAAGCCACGGTGGGCTAAGCAAAACACTGCACCCACTTAACCATATCAGACAAAAAAAAAAACTGACAAGATTTCCAAGTTCGTTGAATTATCCAAATCATTTTTCAATAATTTAATTGCAATGTTTTGACATTTACAGGTCAGACTTTTAATGTTTCGACGTTTAATCTGTTTCAGTTACTAATTTTACAAAGGCATTTAAGAGTTTACCAGTGTAAAAAAATGAACAAAATCTATGATAACATCACTTACTGTAACTAAACTGCATTTCATAGGCGTAGCCAGGGGGGAGGGCCCTGGGGGCCCGGAACCCTCCCAATTGCAATGCCAATCATGATAAATCTGTGGCGAAAGAGACTAATCTTCCTTCAGTTGCGTTAGTTGTTTTGATTCCAACCTGACTTCAGTCCGTGAAGACCTTTTTTTGGTCTTCACCTGATATTCGGGACAAAATCGGCCCTTTGGTATGTGAAGATCTTTTTTTGTTGTTTTATTGTTTTGGTCTTCGCTTAAAGGTTGTAACTTGGGCTCCCCCCAATCCTGAATTCGTCTCCAACTAAATTTCGGTCCCCCACAATCAAAAATCCTAAATCGGACTGTGAAGACTTTTTTTGTGGTCTTCACCTATGTGATTTGCCCCCTCCCCCCAATCAAAAATCTTGGCTCTGCCTATGCTACATTTTGATAGGAAAAGATTCAACGCCAGCTACAGTTTTATTGGGCTATATTCTCAGATGCAACATGTATAAACAAATAAACATTGTGAATATTACAAAACCAAAACTTTTTTTATATACCTGCTTAATGACGAAGCATTTAAGAAGTTTTCGAGTCTCATCTCCACATCATTCACACACGAAAAAACTTCCTTTCCAGGAATTCCTCCGCAGTAACAAGCCGTTGGCAACACTGTTAATGATTAAAGTTTGAAATGAGTTCTTAGAAATAAATCTTACTTCATTTTTAACAAGGACTGCATCCAGCATTCCAGCAACCTTGCACACAAAATTTCGCTTACACTTTTTCAACAATGCAGAAACTTCATAGCACAATTAAAAACAATAAAAGTAATTCAAAATGTCACTACAGGTATGGCCAATCCAATCTAGCAGTTCAGCAACCAGGAAACATATACAAGTCTAAAAGTTTTATTACCTCTAACATTAACTCTTATGACTAAACGTAACCTTCCATCAAACGCAAATCCTAAATTCAGATTCAACACTGACCCTGAAAAAACTTAACAAAAAATGCCACCATTCCTCATCTTCATTTCATTACACTCAAACAAAACAAAAAAACTACCTTTATTTGGTTGCATAGCCTGCCAATACATTTTCCAAATATGTGCAAATCGTCCATGCCCAATAAAAACGCCAGCCCACTCATGAAATTCAGCTTAATGACCACACTTAACCTCCATCCAATTGTGCAAGACCACAACCCACTTTATCCAATTCTTTTCTAGGTCAACTTCAACAACTCTCAACCGATACCTAAGATTTTAAAAAAATTAATTTTTGAAGTTTCAAACGACCACATCTTCTCATCAAAAAAACCCTGAAAATACCACATTAGCCAGAGAGAGCAACTTAGCAGCAATGTCAAACATAACAAAGAATTCTGCTTGCACAATCCTTAACCAAACAAACCTTGTCAATTACCTAACACCAAAAGCGAACATCCCAAACAAACAGCCCTTTAGATTCACCTCTAAAACCAAATTTTATTCAAACAATAGCTTACTACCATCAACCAAACCTTTAAGATCCAGAAAAGTTAGTAAGTAACGCAATAACTAAATTACAAGCTTTTGGAACACCTGCCCAGCAGCTATATCAGTATTCTCCTGTACATTTTGGTGGGTCTGCATTAGGCCGTACCAAATGTTGGTGACTTCCTTCAATTTCTTGGGAACTCTCGCAAAAGTTGTGGTTCAACCACCAATTCAATTTACCACCAAAAGTTTTTGATTAAACTTTTGTTTTACGCCTCCTCAAAATGCGTTTCTATCGCAACAGGACAAAAATTTAAATGGCCATAACTTCGCAACTGCTCATGCTAGATGCAAAATTTTTTTCTAAAGATACAGAATACCCAAGTTCCTATCTTTCCTCAATACATTATATCAGTCTAACTGCTCAATTTTTGAAGTAAAATCAAGAAAACAAGTTTTTTTACTAATTTTATTGAGTTTTCTATGATAGCCTATATCTCATTGCATAGAAGCGTTATGGAATTTGTGTAGATGAAAATTTATATTAGCTATACTGTCATTTTAGAGTAATTGCTGTATTAGAACATGTTAATTGATTTTCACACTGTTCACAGATAGGATACCTAGAACTGTAAGTGTTGAAAAGCGCAAAATCACTACGACAGAATTTAATGTATCAACTAATTTTTAATCACTGATTGTATTCTTGTTATTTTCACATCTTAATTCTTTGCGATTGTTCTGAACAGGCAGAGTATTTTGGCTTTGGACAATAACATGCTTGTTATGCCTACGTTTAGCAATTACTAAATAGGTATAGTATAGTATGCTCCAAAGCCAACATGCTATTGGTAGGCATCATGATACTATTTAGGAAAACAAACTAATTCTCTTTGCTGAAAAAATGTTTAAAATTTTAGTAAGATTTGGCTGCTTTCTGCCTACAAAGAAACAAAATAATGCAGCATGTTCTGCTGAGAAGTCTGCTTCCAAAGTGCAGGATTCATGGATAAAAATTGATTTTGCCTTAGCATCACATAATACAAACCATGCTTAACTAAAATCTTTGGAAAACCAGGCAAACTCAAGAGTCAAAACAAGTGTTTCTAGAAAGCTGTACACAAGTATATTGTGCTGCATCTGCAAAGTTTAAACTACAAGCAATGCGTATCAAGTAACTTGACATTAGTAGAAGACTTCTAATGCTTACAACAATAAAAGCCTAAAAAGACATCATCATGAAAAAGGATGTGAAAACCGAAAAAATTTCTGAAGAGATTAGTTCACGAGTAGAGAGTAGAAAAAAGGAATAAATGTGTAACAGCAAAAAGATCTAAAGCCAAAAGTATAAATACTCGAAATAAAACTAATATTGTTATCAGCACTTAAAACGATGAAGAAAACTTTGAAATGACATGTCCAAGTCAGCCAGCATCCAAGAGCAGAACAAAGAGCTTCAGCAGTATTAGTGGTAGCTAAAAGTGTAACAATTAACCCGTATCTTATCGCTATATGTTATGATTGTCAAATTGCGACAAAACTTCACGAAAATGCATGAATTTAGTAGGATAAGAGACCAAAAAAAAAATTAAGCTAAAAATATTTATCGTTTACGAGATATGACTATGTTCCCAAATGAGAACATTGGCGGTTTTCGGCACAAACTTTGAAATCAATTTAAAGAACTGTTTATTTCGATACAAAACAATCAGAACAATCAACTTCATGGTACATTTCCCATCAGATGGCAGTGTTTGATCTGTGCAAACACTTGCTGCATTTTGTTAAAAATAAGGTTCAACTGAAATTATTTGGGGGGGGGGGGGCAAAGTAAAATTATGGGCGGGAACTTGCCCCACCTGCTCCCCCCTGGCTACGCCCCCAATTTGATGGGGTCCGTGGTGGGTGGTATCCAGTGCTCCTTCTAAGCTGCGTGCATGTGTGCGTGCACACAGCTTTCAGAGACAGTGCACACACATAAATTTACTGCGCACAAACATATTGTTGAACAGACACATTGTTGCACTAGAGTGTCAGCAGAAAATTTTTCAGGGGGGGGCCAATAAGAACAAGTCCAGTATTAACTACTTTAAATGGAAGAATTTTTGAAATTCGGGAGGTTTACGAGAAGTTTGTGAAAATTCAGGGGGGCTATGGCCCTCCCCTGCCCCCCCCCATGTTGTTGCACGTGGGTTGTTACACAAGTATTACAAATATTAGTTATTTCAAGAAAAGTGCGCACACACTCCAAAAACTTCTGCACTCATAGATTACAAAAAATTATAGGGAACATTGGGGGTACCCACAAACTAATACAAAATATTTGTCTGTTGAGTATCTGGGGATATACAGGGTGGGCCAAAAAAATGTTACCACTTTTTATATTCTAACCATTTTCAAAATTACTAAGACTTTTGTTTCATATTCCTGCTCTTAGAAGAAAGCAGGGAGTCAATATGAATAACGTCATTTACCAGCAAGATGGTGCTCCTACACATTGCTCAAATGTCTCACTGGATTTTCTCAACGAGTACTTTCCTGGAGATAGACTCATCTCACGGCGTACGAACAACCCATGGCCTGCCTACTCTCCTGATCTTTCTCCGGCAGACTACTTCCTATGGGGGTACCTGAAGGAGAGGGTGTACTACAACAACCCACAGACCATTGAAGCCCTGAAGACAAACATCTGTCAGGAAATTCGAAGAATCCCTTTTGAGATGTGCGGCAATGTCATCACAAACTTCAATGTGCACGTTGCAGCTGTATTCCACAGAAGAGGAGCTTGGATTGAACATGTTATCAATTATTGAACTGTGTAAGAAACAAGAGACAAAGTAAAAAGACTTTGTTATCAAATTTTAATTGGATATTTTTGTTAAACATCTGTAAAAAAAAATTTCGAATAAATGTTCATTTTTAAAATTTGTGTATGGATTAAAAGTGGTAACATTTTTTTGGCCCACCCTGTAAAAAAAAGGCACCTTAGTTTAAGCCGTTCAAAAATTGATGTTTGGGCGGCCATGTGGGGAGTCTCTGGGAGGGTGGTAGCCCCAAACTATGTCAAAATATATGTCAAACATCTACTGATATAAAATAACTGGCGCCCAAGCTTGAACCGTTCAAAAAATTGATTTTTTGGATCCCCATTTTTGGAGGAGTTTCCGCTGGAGCGGCCCAAAAAAATTTTGCAAGACTAAATTGCGTTTGCAGCTCAACAATTTTTTGGGTCCCCATTTTTGGAGGAATTTCCGCTGGAGCGGCCCAAAAAAATTTTGCAAGACTAAATTACGTTTGCAGCTCAACAATTTTAGTTAGATTTCAATGTTTTGTAATTTAGGAGAAAAAGACTGTACAAGATTTAGGAAGAAAAAAAGAAAAAAAAAAAAAGGAAAAAACCTCATCGCGGCCAAATTGGTTGAGATAAAAGGGTATTTTGAAACATACAACAATGTGAAATATTTTTTGCCGTACTTGAGCCGTTTTTGAATGAGACCACTTTTCACGCCAAACTTTTGGAGCGGTTTTTGGATCCTAAAGCCTAAGTCAGATAATTTATAGCCTCAATATTTGGTACAAACATACAACTGGTTAACTTCAAACTGCTGTCAAAATTTCATGCGGCTAGACCAAACCGTTCTTGAGTAATAAGCAAAAGTCTGAAACTTCGAACTTGTTACTTTGAAAATGCCAAGTAAAAACAAAAAAACACGCAACACGAGTGTCGGTCGTTCCAATAATGGGCTTTCTAGTACAGCAAAATAAGTAATTCTTTTAGTTTACTCTTATCTAAACAATATGTACAGTAGTGTGATCGAACTACACTAAGTCATAATTCTGAAAATCTATAAAAAGCTGTCTATTCTGGATTGTTACTCTCTCTTCTCGTAAAACTATATACAGTATAACTTGCATGCTGTAAAACCGCCAATGTTCCCAAATGGGAACAAATAAGTTCAAAATTAATTTTTTAACAGTAACTTGAAAATAATTACAAAGAAAACGATTTTGTGAAGTCATGTCTTTATCAAATGTACAAAACATAGTCTTAGCATTTAAAACATTTCTCACCCTTAGTTCTATACCTCATCAAATCGTGCAACCTTAAATCTCCTGTTTTCGCCACGTTTCAAAGTCCAATTTTTTTTGTAAAATTTCAGCAGAATTGCCAAGCAAAACTATAGAAATTAATTTCTTAAATTCAAAAAACTATCCCACTTAGTTTTAAACCCTTATATAACTTAGGAGTCACAGAAAATGAAATTTAAAACTATGTTCCCAAATGGGAACATTGGTAAGAAACGGGTTAAAGAGTCTGAAATCAATTGCTGTTAAACTTGCTTCTAGACAGAGCATTGAGACTTTTTTGTTTTACTGCATTGGAATTGTAAACTGCTTCAAGATATGCAATACATCACCAAGAGTGTTGAACATGAGTCAATTACCCTTTAATCCAATAAAACTTCAATCACATACACGATAAGCTGACTTCATTTTCATCACAAAGCAATACTAAAACCCTTAATAATTTTGGATTAATTGCAAGCTGTTAATCAAACTTATTTAAGATTTTCAGATACATCCCAATGCATAGGATGGATTAAAAGTTTTGCAATGTACACAAAAAAAATATGTGGCAAGTGATGTAAAACACTCCAAAATCAACAGGGTAAGATACCTTTTTCTTTTCTTGGCCATAGAATTTGAGTACATGTTCTTTCATAGAGTAATGAAACATTGTTTGCATTTATCAGTTCAACTAACTTATCAGGACTGCTTTAAATGCTTTGGTGCAGGACTTAGGGCCTCTCCTGTATTTGTCTTCAGTAATTCAGAGTTATGATTTACTTGCGTTTTTGAAAAACAATCCAGTGCATGGTATGCACCAGGTGATTCTAAAATTTTTTGATTAAACCCTGATAGAGTATTAGTCAAAATCATACTTTAAGCACCATCCCTTTACTTTAAACGCAGTCTTTTGAGCAGCACCTGTTGCTTTTGATTAGCGTTTTCTGTTCTACTTTTTGAAGTTTTGCATGCTAACTTTTAGAATTCATGAGCAGTTGAGCAAGTCTTTAACTGCAAACGATTTTGTACTGAGAAATGCAGTTCTGTCAAAATCATTTTCTTTTGTGGGCAGAGAACAACCAAATTTTTATTGACATTTCAACATTTTTCAAAGTCAACAGAAATAACATGTGAAACTAACAGAATGCAGCAGTGATTGATAATAAGTTAAACATTAGACTTCCGTCACAATTTTACTGCTTTTCACACTTACAGTGCTAGCTATCTTATCAGAGAACACTTTAAGAACCAAACAATATTTGTTCTAATACAATAATTACTTTAATAACAGTATAGCCAATAAAAAGTCGAGCCAAGTCAACTGATCGCGAACCAACGATTTTGTTACAGTGATTTCGTCATTAATTTCATCGTGGTGATTTCGTCACAAAGTGAGGGTTTGGGCAAGATGGCTCTGGAGATAGTAAACAAATATTTAGGATCGCCCTTCTAGCCAATCAGCTTTGTTCGCGGTCATTTTGTTTGCAGTCAGTTTGTCGCAGTCAGTTGTCGTGGTTACCATACATTCAAAATTTAATATACATGACCAGAAAAATTCCACAACTCCTTTGTGCAATGAGATATATCATAGAAAATTCAATAAAATTAGTAAAAAAACTGTTTTCTTGATTTTACTTGAGAAATTGAGCAGTTAGACTGATATAATGTATTGAGAGCAGGTAAGAACTTGGGAATTCTTTAGAAAAAAAATTTTGCATCTAGCATGAGCGGTTCCGAAGTTATGGCTATTTTTTCATTTTTTGTTGTGTTACCAAGGAAATGCATTTTGAGGAGGCGTAAAACAAAAATTTAATTAAAAACTTTTGGTGGTAAATTGAATTCACTTAAAATAATTGAAAACCAAACATTACTACAGCCTTTGGCTCCCTGTCAAATGTCCATCAAGCACTTTGGAAACTGAGAAAACAGAGAACTAGTCCAAACTTTTCGACTAAATGAATTTGGGTTGACAGGTTAACGTTATATTGGACCAGAATTAATAAAAAAAAACTCAAAACAAAAGCCTAACAAAACAATGAAAAGTTACATAAAAAAAATTGATTTTCATCACACACTCTAAATTGATTTTGTTAGAAATGCCATTCCTCAATGGCATAGAGAAAGATGACATATCTGGAAGGTGGCAACATACCACCAACTACTGCATTAGTAAAAGCATCAGCAGAAAAAGGCAAATTATAGGAAATAGGAAAGCTTTATTTCACTGGAAATTTTCATCTAGTTTTTTATTAATTCTGACTCAAATCTAACCCAAATTCAAATGCTTACTCTAAAACTATTCCCAAATCGAACCCCAACCCTAACTTAAAACCCTAATGTTAACCGCTAAAAAAGCAACTGAAAAAAGCACGGATGAATATTTTTCATTCTCATGTTATTCTCTTTAACTTGACAATTTGCAGTGATATAGTCATTACCTAGGTCATTACCACAACTGTCTTGCCTAAACCCTTACCGGTATTTAATGCAAAAGTTATTTAATGAAACAAGATCATGGGCAACAGTTCTAACAACTCGACTAAGTGTTTTAAACATGCATTGCAGGGTTGGGATTGCCATACTGGTACCACTACATACTTGTGGCCTACTAGCCAACTGTAGACCTGTTTAGGAATTTGGCAGTATACATTATACTGTATACCATTGTACTCACTTGGTTGGTAACCTCCAACTATTTTCTCGATTTGTTTGTTTATTAAACAGCAGTTGCCAGTATCGAGGCCTACCTAACAACATCAGGCATTAGTGCCAGGCCTATGAGTCATATTAATTATAATTGCACGTAAGGAACAGCTTATGCCATTATCAACAGCATTATGCTAGCCTACCTTCTCCACCATTCCACTTCCAGTCAGCAGCATGGCCAAACAGTAAAGCGATGTTTTTTTATGACGATCCTGCTCGCATGATCTGGGGTTGCAAAATACAACTTAGTACGGTAATATTTTGGCACTACTAGGAAAATGAACACTTTGAACAAAGTTTCAAGTCATTGTACAAACACTACCAATACATTCGTAACAGCATTTTTACCAGGCATACTGTATTAGTCAACATCTTACAATCATATTCTTGGTTCTACAATCAATAACAGATAACATTAACATTACACCTAGGCTATCCTAGTAGGTACCGTATGCGACAATACACTTACGTACATACCGGTAGGCTATATTACCAGTATGTTTAGCATATAGCCTGATAGCCAACTAAAAAGATTCATTTATTGACATTGTAATAGGCCACAAACTTTTTTAAGTCTGAAATACTCAAATACTGTAGGTTATCCCATCCTAAAAACCAACTTTACTGCGAATATTGCAGTAGGCCTGTATGAAAAAGCAGTGGCTATTTTGCGTCATGTTAAGCCTCATGTATGCAGAGGCAAAATAGCCCCATGTTATTTGCCATTTGGAGGCAAAATAGTCCGAACGGCTATTTTTTTTTAACGGCTATTTTTTAACAGTCCTAACGGCTATTTTTTAACAGTCCTAACGGCTATTTTGCCGCAAGTGCCAAAATAGCCCTAACCCTAATCTCAACCCTAGCCCTAACCCAAACAGAGGAAAAACACTATTTTGCCTCTGGAGGCAAAATAGCCACTTCCATGGTAAATGCTAATAGGCTAGCCTAATTATTACCGGTAATTAATACGTCCATTGAGGTGCTGAAAACTTGAAAAGTATTCTTAAACAGCCTTAAAATGAAAAGCCTTAATTTCTGTAACAGAGAGCTTGCATAAAAAGTTTTACAATTTCATAAGAGTACCGTACATAAACTAATGAAAGAACCTTCAAAGACAAAGTTTGCAATGGTGTTAAACTTAAAGAAAAATTTCAACACCATTTCGTCATAAGTAAGTATTGACTTTTGCGTAACTGAATCTTCTCTCAGGAATATTACTACCTTAAAACTTTATAACAAAAATTTTCATAATATCCTTTCATGACAAAATACCGGTGGTGTTCATTTTTTTCATGAACACCACATGCAATAACCTTGTCACTACATCTCAACAAACAAAGTGAGCTACTAATCAAGCGGAGTACTGGAGTAGCCAGAAAAAATTGAGGAACTTTTTTATTTTACAAGTCCATTCCGATGTTGTAAAAACCCTAAACTTTTAAACTGGAAAAAGGAAATTTTGGGGAGATTGGTGCAATGCAACCTCCACAAAAATTATCATCTTATGCTTTTGTTTATATTTAACTATCCTGAAACTGATGTTGGCATGTCTTGATCAATAATGATCATTACAAAGGTTTGGATATTGAAAAACCCATTGAGGGAATATTCCTCAATTGTGATTTCCAAAATTTTACCAACAATTTACTTTTTATTTCATTAATCTATTCCGAAAATTTGATCTACTTAAGTTGAGTAAAAAAAAATTTCTTAATTTTGTATGACGCATTTCAACCATTTCCCCCCATCGCAACCCCCCCAATTTTTAATATGTTTTAGTCACCACCAATGTCCACCAAATGTGGTAATTTGGCCTATGTACGTTGAACAATTCAAAAGTTCAAAATTTTCCAGCTCCCCTTTTAGGGGGAATCCCCGGACATGACACCCCCATTTTCAGACACACACCAGTTTGTTTCGAACTCTATACCACTCTGTAATATCATCCATCTGCGTTTTATGGTTTAAAAGGAGATAGTGATAGAAGAAAAACAAAGAAAAAAAAAAGAAAAAAGACAAAAATAAGGAAAAATTATATCAAATACGGAATAAATGAACATAACCATTACAAAGGTACTGATTAGTGTTTTCAAAAACCACAAATTTTTTTCAAAGAATATCGCTACTTACCGAGATATACCACTTCAAAATTTACCACTTTTTGACCGTTTTCCGCCTCAGAAATTTCGGTCACGTGACTGGGAGCCCCCAAACTTGGTATGCTTACACTGTTTATTACTACCCATGTTGTGTCCAAATTTTAACTTTTCACGTTCAGCTGTTTTTTTGTTAAAAGCGAAATAAAAAAATTTCGGCTCAAAAATAGCCGTTTTTTGTCGGTTTTAGGGTTCCCAAATCATTATCACGTGATCTTCGACCCCCAAAATTGGCATGCATAATGCTTTGTAAACTTGCAATGTTGTGTCTAAATTTCAGCTTTCCACATTTTGCCGTTTTTGATTTTATCATAAAATTTAAAAAATTTTAAAGCTCATCTATCAAAATGGCCGAGTAAAAACATAGGAACTACGCGCGCGCGCGAAGTCCCAATTATACGCCAAACAGTAACGAATTAACGGACTTTATTAACTTCCGTTAATTGAAACTTAAAATAACGGATTAACGTTAACGGAGTTGTGAAGTTTGTTTACAAACTAGTGGTTAACGAAGCTAACGTTTTGCGTTAACTTGCCCGCCTATGCTGGGGATTGATCATGAGTTTGCTTGCTGTCGTGCGAGTATTTCCAAATATTTATTTGGTGATTTGAAATTTGTATACCCATGCGTCTGAAACCTTCAAATCAGCAAGTTTTAACTCAAAATTTCTGTTCGAAACACCAGGGATATAACTCAGGAAAAGGTTAGAAAGAATATCATCTATCTTTTCAGTCACATCACGTGAATAATCGAATTTTGTAGAAACCCACCTTTTTTGTCCAAATTGGGGTTGGGGGAATCGAGTAAAGTCGATTTAATCCCCCTAATTCTATTTAATCCCCTAAACCCAATTTAAACGAAAAAAAAGGGTGGTTTACCAAAATTGAATTGGTCGCGTGATGATGTGACTGGAACGATTAATATTTTTATTCGTTTACGTGCTAAACCTCACATCTGGTTCGTGAGCCATAGGTTTCCGACCCCTGCACTACGCCATCACAGCACATGGGTGCTGCTGACTAAAATCAAGTATTAAAGTTCGTTTAGGAATATAGAGATATTCAGTTTTGGGGGAATATCTTAGTTGCAAAGTAGTGGTTCTTATTAGGCCCAATAAATTCGCTAGGTCTTAACTGATAAGTTCAAGCCACTTTGAAATAACAAGAAATTTTTAAAAAATACAAATTTTGGGCCGTTGCCCTCAAACCACGTGACCCAGCACCGTCAAAAATGCAAGTGCTCAACTTCATATATAGACTTATCATATCTCCAGATTTCAAGCTTCTGGTTTTGGTGGTTTTGAAGTTTTTTTCAATTATAGCAAAAGTTCTCAATGAACAAAAAAAAAAAAGAAACAAAGAAAAAAAAAGCGTAGGAATTCTAAACTTTAAATGCGGGAGCTGAAACTACATCCCCAGGCGGTTCTAATTCCGAAAATTTTGTTCTCCCGCAATTAGTTTTCGAGCTAGAGCAGTTGGAACCTCAGATTGGCTTTTAAGTTTTTTTAGCTTGGAAACCCGTATCATATGATATGCATGAACGATTGCTCCCAAAATTTGCTCAAAGTTGTTCCATACGTTCCCCATTTACGTTTTGAATTTCAAGTTCCCAGCAGTTTCGGCCTCCGTTGCAGAAAAATCGTTAATTTTGCTTGAGAAACAAAAACATAGGAAAAGTTTTAATTAGATTTTGGTATAACTTAGAGAAAGAGCGTAGAAGATCTGCTAGAGCAAAAAGAAATACACACACACAAAAAAAATCTTTATCGCGATCAAAAGTAGTGGGTCGGTTGAAATGCAAGCGTATCTTACGATACCGTCTTACACCAAACTTTCATGACGATTTTTGGGTCCTAAAACTCGAAGTCACGTAACATATTGCTTCGAAATTTTGATACAGACAAAGATTTTAATAATTTCAAACTGCTTTGCAAATTTCATATAACTTTACCTGACCATTCTGGAGTTATAAGCGAAAGTGTGTAATTTCGCCCTCACTAGTTGCAAAATGGCTAAGTAAAAAACACGTGACGCGAGTGGTAGTTGTTCCAATTAGCCTGTCATCTTGGCATTGGAGTACGATCAAAAGTTGCTTTATCTTTCGATGTTTGTATTTTCAGATAAAATGGTTAAATGAATATCACCAGAAATGCCGAGATGTGATTGGGAAAATCCTTGAGGAAAGAGGACTTCACGATACTTGCCAATGGTTGTATGAACAAACAATATCTTTATGAAAAAAGCTGTGGCGTCGTGTAGGTTGTGACGTCATCTTCATCAATGCAATTGCGATCTTCCTCTCTTTGATTTGACACTAATTATTGTTGCTGTTTATATTTTTTTGTTTATTGATTTGATTGGTTTATCAATAATCTTGTAATCTGCGATGATAAACAATAAATATGGATAACAGCACAATCATATTCAACACAAAAATCACCGTAAGGATTAAAGCGATAAAACGCGAACATAATATGGTTATTTTTATACCAGAAAAAAATCGAAGATAAATTGAAGGTCAATGTCTCTTCTAAAAATTTTTCATACATCATTACGCCGTTACTTTTGATGACTCCAAGCTGTCATTCAAAATTTCGTGTTTGTCGCTAGCGTAATGGCTGACCCGCATTTCACGGGAAGTGTGACCTTTGTAATCAATTTTTCAAATGGTTTAAGCTCGATCAATATGACTTTTCATGGCCGATACCGATGAGAAGGCCAATTAAATGCAAAAATTAGGAGGTCAATTTTCATTTAACTTATAACATGCCAAAAACATGTACAATTGTACCATATTCAAATACATTCTGACAATCAAAAACAATTCAACAGCTTTAAATGGTAGTAAAAAAAAGAACATTGCTTATCATTATGTCACAGTAGATAAGCACAGTATTAAAACATTAAAAATTAAAAGCTGTAAAACCCCACAGTCTGTTCACCCGTAAATGGGTTGATGCGGGGTAATTTCAAATAATTTAAAAAGGAGACAATTTCGTAGTTTAGATTACACTGGTTTAGATTTTAATTGTCTACTTTTTCAATTGTTCAGATATACCCCTGATGAATCCCGTTTACGGTGAAACAGACTGTTGTGGGTTATAGGCTTTAATTTTTTTTCATATTTTAATTCTGTGATATTTGCTCTAACTCTTCGCTATGGAGTGCTTTTTGAAATCCTGATTGATATCAATCACAGATTTGCTTATCTTCAAAGATAAACTCTTACGGTGCTGAGCATCGCTCAGTAGAGAGTAAACCGAGTGTCTGTGCAAAAAGCCGATACAATATATCGGCTTGCTGATTATCGGTCGAGCTTTACAAGTAGTGTTATCGGCATAAAGCAATCAGTATTGAGCGATCATCGTCCGCCAATCTGTACCGCAGAAAAAGTTTAAATTGTTCCACAGTGCATGCCTAATGATTTCGTTGACCACAGTGTTACTTCGCAATAAATACTGCTTCTCTCTTAGCTTGAGTTTCTCGTCAATTTCAAAATTCTTCTGAATGCCATTCGAAAATCTTTGTTGAAGATTGTATAGATGAGCGGGTTCACGGCGCTATTTACGTAGCCAAAAAAGAAAAAGAAGCGAAACATGATTACATCAATGCAGCAGTCGAGGCAAAATGAAAGTGTGACGTTTGTCTAAAAACAAATTCGTTATTTCATTTTTTGTTGATCTAAACTCTACCACGTTTTTCTATAGCCAGTGTTGATTATGTAGAGCAGGGCTGCCCAACCTTTACTCGCCGCGGGCTATTTTTTTTTTTTTTTTTTTACTGAATGTCTTGCATTTGCTGTAAGGTCCATAAGCCAACTTTCAAGTCTCGTTTTTATTTTGGTAAAATTATCCTTACTTTATTTATCTTCAAAGCGGTACTAAATTACTCGTTTCCAGATGATATCACTGCAGTGCATTTCTGTCCAATTCTAGCCAGACAGCAAAAGTGAAATAGCACTATATTTCGGCCACAATCAGGATTTTGCAAATGGGGGTTGGTACTTGAACCAAAAACTAAAATTGTTTTCTGTTCTGAAAATGTATATCCAGCAGACGGCATTGTAAGCAAATCACTCCCATCTCATGTGTATCACGAACGAAGCCTCGAGTCGCGGGAGTTGATGGAGTTCCCCCCAACGCTTGATAATTTTCGCTATTTTTCGGAAGACACATCTATTTCAACGCGATTTGGATGGCCTACAACTAACTCAGGCCAGCGCGAGAGTAACGTGAGTGGGGGGGGGGGGGGGGGCAGAAAAAATATTTGGAAGGGCACCGATAAATTTTGCCCTCATCTTCGTAAGTGACGACCAAAAACAAGGTCTTTATCCTGGCCGTTTACCTTCTTTCGGACACAAGTCTCGAGGGAGGGCACGGCGGAGTCTAATGGTGCGGATCTCGCTTCTTGCCCACAAATTCAGGGGTGAAGACCAAAAAAAAAAAATAACGGTCTTCGGTGCAAAATCTGAGGCTCAGTCTTCGCGTTCACTCGTGTTTTTCGTCCTGGAACGAAATTTTAGTCATGCTTGGGGGGGGCGCAGGCCCCGAAATGCACTCCAGTGGCAGCGGGCCTGTTACTTTCTTTCGGGGCACAACCCTTGCTTGGGGGGCACAAGAAGTGATTTGGGGAGGTACGGCCCCGAAATGCACCCCGTGGCGCCGGGCCTGAACAAACTGGACCAATTAGATTGAGAATCTTGGATAGAATCATTTGGGACTTCATCTTAGCGAAATGATGGAGGTGGTAGAAGACCGTGAAGTATGGCGGCGTGATCTTGCTGCTCAACCCTTACGGAAATGCGAGCAATGAAGAATGATGGCACTGTGCACGTTTTTCAGCCATTTGAAAATCATTTAAAATAATTAAGTTGCTTAGCACATTTAGTCCTCCCCTTCACTATAGGCCTAGTCCATTACACGTGTTAAAAGTCTGTTACTTCGGGATTAAATTTTCCAGTGACTTTGCCACGAAGGAGGTTTTGCTTTTCTGGTAGTGCCACCGAATTATAAATGCACTTAAATTAGCTTACTGCAGTTTGAACAGTTATGGACTTGGGGGATGTTATTTCGTTTAGCACTGAAAGTGTGCACCTATCTTTAAAATTCATTACCGGCCACTGTTGTATGTTTCCAGCCGCTTCTCCTTTTGTTGTAATGTGCCAAGTCTGTTTCACGATAGAGTGTGTTATTACGTCACAATCTGTCATAAGCCGCATCAGCGATCTGCAATTTTAAGCGACAGTCAAGTGTGTTACAAGCTAAGTATCAGTGCTGCAATGGTTAACTGTTTTATACTGTTTTTTAGCTGTTAAGTTGAGTATAATAATGTAATTGGTTTGAGTTAAGTTTTCTGAGTTAAGTGCTTCAAGTTCGAGTTCATTAACGTCGGAGAAATTATTGGTATGTACTTGTGTTTCTTATATTTTTGTCGCTAGCCTTACAGTAGCCTAGTTTAGCCCGCTGTGCTTCATGTTATGATTCTGAAGCGGGCAGTTGTAACCGGTACTGGAAATGATGTAATTGTGTTTTGTTCAGTTAAGTCTGCGTAAGTTAAGGCTGTGTCTTAAGAGTCCGTTTTATTTCTAGATTAACGGACGGAACTCTCATTCAAGATTTCGACATTGTGGTTAAGTCAAGCGAAGTTTTAATGCCTACAATTGTGAATAAATTTGTGAATTCTGTTCAGTTAAAAAACTCTTCCTAATGCTCTGCACAAGTCCGCAACAGCCACTTCTGTGGGCTTTGCGTGCCATGAGTCTGGCACCCTTGAGGTAGAACGTTTGCTATCGAAACGGAAGACTACTGAAATTGGTATTTGCAGCTTCCTTGTTCAGTAACACTAATAATAATAATACTCAATAAACACTAATAGTGCAAAACCTTTATCGTATGTGTTGGACAAAAGGGCAGCTTGACGCAAAGACGGCAAGCTTCTTTTTAAGTCATTGCTGCGTGACTTGATAGATGCTTGACCAGATGATTTCCCAATCATTTCGCATCAACCTCGTCGCTACACTTAAATGTGCTATTTAGTTATTTTAGAGAGTTATTTGTTTCTAATTGAGAAACGCAATAAATTGTTACGTTGAATCGCGTTTACGGATAAAATCCCAAATTTGACAAAAACTAGAACGCTCAAAATCCAGAATGGTTAAAACCCAGAATGGAAATAATTTTTAATTTAAAAGCTATTAAAAAGCTAATAATTTAAAAGCTAAAAATTTAAAAGCTAATAGTTTTTAATTTAAATTCTATTTGAATAAGAATTGCGTCTTAGGTACCTAATTCTATTTGAATAAGCTGAATAAGGTTCTATTTGTACTACTGTATAGTTAAACTTAAATTGTAAAATGTAGCTGCTCTGTTATTGGTTGCATTAGCTTTTGCAGCAGAGGCCTGCTGTTAGGCCAACTTGCTGTTTCTGTAGCCTAGCAAATGGCTACCTTGGATCTACTTTGAACAATGATTTCTTGTTTTGTGGGTAGCGCTTTGCAGCTGCAGGCCCAAATGAAATTTGGATATTAGTTGTTAGATTATTAATTGACAAGTACTAGCCTACGCATTAAGACTCCATGAAGCTTCAACTTGAGTTCTGGAATTCAGCAGTGGTAATGTTGGCTTGAAAGATTCTGTCTCAGTCTCTGACTAGACTATGATTCTAGTGATTAGATAAAGATTATCTACTGTTGATGATTTCTTACTTTCCCTCTGAGTTGTTAAATTTGAATAATTCTGGTTTATTTTTACCCAAATCAATATGGAGTTTTTTGCAGTCTATTGGAATATCTAAACCAACCAAAAGAGGTTGTAGGTCTGGAAAACATGTTAAATCTTATAAGAGCAAGTTCTTTGATAAATCCAATGCTAATATTGGTTCTTCAATGAATGTGCTTACTCCCAATAATTCCAATATATTAAAATATTCTCCTAAAATAGGTCTTTTTAATGCTCGATCTTTATGCAATAAAATTGCTTTGGTCACAGAGCTCATCCATGAAAATAACATTGCCTTATTATTTGTCACTGAAACTTGGCTAAAAGTTAAAGACAAAGCTAAGATAAGAGAACTACATGAATTGGGTTTCGATATTTTCAGTACACCAAGGGCTGGAAGAGGAGGTGGGGTTGGTTTCATTTTCAAGAGTGGATTTCCAACTAAGAATCAAAAATCTATAAAGTTTAAGTCATTTGAAGTTACTGAAGCAGTAATATTAGCTCAAGAAAGGATTAAGATATGCTTAATGTACAGACCTGGAATTAACAAGCCTAAAAGAATTAAGAAAGAAAATATTAGCTTTACATCACTATTTTGGTCAGAATTTGAAGATTATTTAAGCAATAAAGTTACTCTGTCAGATAAAATTATTTTGTGTGGTGACTTTAACTTTCATTTTGAAACTAATTCAGCAGATGCAGTCAAATTTCTTAACATGATTGACTGTTATGGTTTTACTCCATTGGATAATTTTAAAAGTAATCCCACGCACTGCAAAGGTGGGGTTCTTGATGCATTTTTTATTTAAAAAAATGTGATGGATAAAAACTTCATGAAAAATTTAGATGTTGTAGTTGACACTGAAACCAATTCCGACCACTACTTGGTTACTGCTGTTGTAGACACTGCTGGATTACATTCCACCTCTGCTACATTGGTTAAAAAAATTGTAAGAAATTTGAAGCAAATTAATTTTGAATTACTAAGATATGATCTGGAACAGTCTGGTATATTTCAGTTGGTATTGCAATGTCAAAATTTGAATAATTCTATTGTTGTCTATCATGATATACTTGTAAAATCATAGAAAAGCATGCTCCTCTTGTTCAAAAATATATCACAATATCTAAAACGCCATGGTGGAATTCGGAATGTCAAAATGCTAGAAGACGCAGAAGAGTTTTTGAAAGAGCATTTAGGAAGAATAAATCTTTAGAAAATAAATCTAAATTTTATGCAGCATGTAAACAGGCTAATAAAATCTATTGCATTGAAAGAGAAAAATATTTCTAAGAAAAACTAGATAATTGTAAAGGTAATGCCAGAGCCACCTATGATGTTGTAAATCAATTATTGGATAAATTTTTGGGAAATCATCCACCTATCACAAGCACTACACAAGCATGCCAATTTGCTAACTATTTTAATGCTAAGATTGAACAAATTTATAGTGACATGTCTTGCCATAATTGCAATACACTTGATGTTGATATAAATGTAGTTAAATCTTCATGAGCTTCCAAATTTAAAAAGTTTGAACCGCTATCTCTAGCTGGTTTAAAAGCTATAATTGAGTCTATGCCATCTAAAACATGTGATCTTGATCCACTACCAACCAGTATTCTCAAGAAGTGCATTGATTTATTACTCCCTGCAATTCATCATATTGTTAATCTTTCATTGAATCAGGGTTATTTTCCAGATGTTCTCAAAAAGGCATGTGTTACTCCTTTGATTAAAAATGAGAACTTGGATAATGATAATATTAAAAATTTTAGACCTGTAAGCAATTTGCCTTTTCTTGGCAAATTAATAGAAAAATGTGTTTTTCTCCAAATTAATACATATTTGTGTGAAAAATCATTGTATGGCTATTCGCAATCAGCTTACAGATCTTGCTATAGCTGTGAGACTGCCTTTGTAAAAATACACAATGATATTTTGTCAATTTTAGATGCCAAGTCAAATGCAGTTGTTCTTTTGTTTGATTTGTCAGCTGCTTTTGATACGGTTAAGCATGATCTCCTGCTTAGTAAATTGTCCGCTGAATTTGGTTTTTCTGATGTAGCTTTAGAATGGTTTTCAACCTATTTAAATAATAGGAGCTACTTTGTTAAAGGTGCTGGCTGTACTTCTCATACAGTTGATGTTAAGTCTGGTGTACCCCAGGGTTCAATTTTAGGGCCAGTGCTATTTAACTTGTATTTTAAAAGTGCTGAATTAATTGCGAATTCACATGGTCTTTTTGTGCATTCATATGCTGATGATATGCAGTGTTATCTTTCTTTTGATAAAGACTTTTCTGTAGACATGATTAAACACAAAATTGGAGCCTTTTTGCAAGATTTAAAGCATTGGATGACTTGTAATTTTCTAAAACTGAATGAAAGTAAGACCAAATCATCGAAATTTTATCTAGCCGTAACATTGAATCCAGAATAATTTCTGACATACAAATTGATGATAGCTGTTCTTTGCCTATGCCTAATGATTTTGTCAAAATTCTTGGTGTAATATTTGATGACAGACTGAACCTTGAGAAGCATATCAATAGAGTAGTTAGTACTTGTTATGGCAATTTACGTAATTTAGGCAGAATTGCATCTAAGCTTACTAAACCTCTAAAAATTCAGCTAGTTCATTTTTTGATATTGTCCCATATTGATTATTGCAATGCCTTGTTTTATAACTTACCAGAATATTTATTGCACAAGTTGACAAAAGTTTTATATTCTGCAGTGAGATTTATTTTTGGACTTCGTGGTTCTGCTCTGCGTAAGCATATGCTACCATATTTGAAAAGCCTTCATTTTTTACCAGTGAAATATCGCATTGAATTCAAAATTGCTTTGCTCACACACAAGTGCCTGCATGGTTATGCTCCTACATATTTGAAAAATTTAATCAACTCTCGTTCTGTTTCGGAAAGATATAGCTTGCGTGTTGATGATGATAATTGGCTGCTTCAAACGGTGACTAGCTTAAACTTTGCTAGATCCCAATCTATGTTTTCGTGTGCATCACCCAAAGTATGGAATTCGTTGCCACTATCTCTGCGTGAAATTGAAAGTTTGTCCCTTTTTAAGAAACGTCTAAAAGCATTTTATTTTAATTTAGCTTTTGAGGATATTACCACTGTTTGATGCCAGTATTTTGCTGCTTATTGCTGTAGAATTAGTACCTCTGTTGAGTATTAATTTTATTTCTGTAAAGCTATTTGAATGTTACTTTGGCACCTTAGTCAGATGCATTGACACTTGTTGGTGTTATCTCAAGGGGGATATAAATTGCAATTATTATTATTATTAATTTAAAAGCTGTTGTGAGTAATTTTTAATTGCTTTGATGGTGTTCAATCGTTCACTCGTCACTTTGGTTTAATAGTAATTTGAAAATTACACCAGCTTCTCTGTCGATTTAAAATATTTAGTGTGAGAACTAGAAACTTTTCGCCCGCTTACCGAACGTTAAACGGCACTGTTTAATTCATTAAACAATGACCAATTCCCGCTATTCAAATTAATAAAACTTATTTTACTAATTAATAAACAACCACGTATTCATGAAGAACAATTATAGTTAGGAAAATTAGAAATTGTATTTAGGAAAATATATTAATTTTGATTGCGGCTTTCGGTCATCGTTTAAAACTTATCGCCTGCATTTTTACCGATTTAAAACTTGGCTTTGGGTTTGTGTCAAAAATATTTTTTAAATATCAGAACTACAACTCGCTTTTGAGCTTGTTTGTGTTTCAGTGTTTTGGAAAAATAAGAGTCTTATAAGGTTGACCATGAACGAAAAATGTGATGCTTACGTCAGCACAACCGAGCGTTAATGGTTTTGAATGTTCTAGATATCCCTGGGTTTTGAGAAAAAAGCGTATCGCGGAAAAAACTAAAGAGAAAAAGAAAGAAAAAAGCGAAGCGGGAAAGTTAAAGCGTTTGGCGTCATGATGTCCCCGGCTTCAGGATTCCCGGGATGAGTTGTCTTGCGTCAGGCCGGTCGCGTCAGGATGTCGAAAATTTTGTATTTTTTGCGAATTCAACGTTTAGGCATATTATGATACAAATTACAGAGCAGGAGTCGAGGACACAAGGCCTAGGACACAAAAAAATCCAAGGCCAAGGACACAAACGCAAGTGTTTTCCGAAAAGAAAAGGTCTTTTCCGGCGGTCTCAAAAAAATGGTCTAGAAAAACATTGTTCAGCCGATTTACAAAATTTTAACCATTCAAAAAATAGTGTTGTCCTCGAGCCGAGTACAGGGCAAATTTCGAGGACTTGAAACTTCGAGGCCAAGAACGTCCTCGAGGACTCCACCTCTGACAAATTAATAGAAAACTTGGCATAGAAATTAGGAGTGCACAAATGTGATCAAACTGGTTGAATAAATGGGCTGTATGGGAGGTGGCTAATGGTAAAATTTCAGTACTCCTATTTACTAGCAAAGGTTGAGTCGAAGACACAACGTTCAAGGTCAAGGATCGACTTTTTGAAGACAGACCCAGACCCTCTTGGAGGCCAAGGACACAACTTCTCTAAATTATGGTCGGTAAATATTCCATAGTTTTGAAGTGCGAAAAAGACATTGCATTTTGTTAAGTTTTTGATGATAATTCGAAAATAGGAGTTTTTTAAAGTAATAACGACAGCCATTTTGAAGTTTTACACGTTAGCAGCTGTTGTTGATTACGCACCGTAGCGGTATCGCAGTAATAAAACAAAGCCATAAACTGTGAATGGAAATATAGCCAGTACTTAAATTGTAGGAGGGACGCGTCCCCCCTTTGAGGTTTGGCTTCCTCTAATGGAAAATTCAGCGTCTCCTCATACAGGGTAAGCGGGAAATACCTTTTTTTCTAATTTGTTTGGTCTTCATTCGACTGTGGCGGTCAAATATCGCACAAAAAAAAAACATATATCGCACAATGAAACCACAAACAATAAAATCGTCAAATAAATCTTTTTGCTTTGGTCTTTACTTCAATTAAGCGGATGAAAATCGCACAAACTGGGGTTAAGACCTTGTCTTTTTTTGTTACTTTGGTATTCATTCAAATTTGGCTGTGAAAAAATCGCAACAGAAGGCGATTGTTTTAGTTTTTCTTCTGATTTCCGGGCAAAACTCACACCAAGTTGCCACCGCATTGCGAAAGCATCTGGTCAGGCTGCTTAAGCGTCCATCCATGCAATATTTCACAGTTAAAATGCTGAATATGGCTAAATTGTAAACGTAAAAAGGGTCAATTTTAAGGCCATAATTTCATTAGTTCGCGCCTGTCGCTACTAGACTTCTTTTGGAGCATTGCAGTATTACTATAAGCTGCCCAATTAATAAGATCTCGATTTGATTTGAGATCTTTGAAGGCGTGTGTGTTATTTTGAACTTAATGGGTTGATAAAAATTATTTCGAAATTCTGTCTTCAGTGACAAAATGGACAGCCTATAGTTTTTCTAAGCTTGTGAAAACGTCAGAATTCGCTTCAGTGGCGCAACTAGTGGGGCTACGGGAGCTTCAGCCCTTCTTAGCCAAGTCACTAAGAGCATTTGACCCCCAAACACTAACGTTTAAACGTGTTTCGGACTTGATCTGTTTAAGTTAGAGGGAGGCTCTAGGGAGTGGGTAATTAAATTTATTCAAATGACTTCCAAATTTTATAAATTTAGTTCTTCCAATTGGCTCTAAAAACGTGTGAAATGTGATCCAAATAGCGTTAAAATGCTGTTTTTTTTAATTCACAAAAATAGTCCTCAGAACTTCATTCCTATTTTGGTTACGTGCTTGATCCGCATCGATTTCCTGTCGGGTCAAACCCAAGTATTTGGTATTGGTATCCATACTCCATAGGCTTCTGACTGTTGAAAGGTTCCACTCTAGTCTCAATCTCACGTGGCAGATTGTGTTGTTAGGATGTTGACTGGTTAGTTATGTTAGGATGGCCAGTTAGGTTGATGACACAATCATATGGCTGCAAAGAAACTGCCTGACATCTGACGAGATGCTCAAACAAACGAAGAGCTTTTCTGCTGGACATTTGGTATTAAAAAGTACAGTATAAAGCTAAAAGCCTTAAGAAAACAGTTCACGAATTAAATAGTTATTAGGATATGTTTATGAAGATAAGATTTAAGAGTTGAGAATAATTCATAATGCTGTAAACTGCATATTTTCCTCACCACAAAAAAAGGTGTCCAGCTAATAAGAAAACACCCAGTTACCAACACAATGATAAAAATAAATCTTCGTTCACGGCTCGAAATTCTGTTTCGCGCGTTCGAATTCCGCTTCCCTTTGGGGCCGATGGTTTTCTGAAAACTAAAAAAAATTCAAGTTAGCTACATGAATGTAATCTGTTTGACTCTTAAGTTTACGAGATTGAATTTTTCATATTAGTGTTTATGCACTTAGTTTCTGGATTTTGGAGCAATTTTATAGAGGTCATGTAGCACGGTACAGCACCAATGAACTAGACGTCAGTAAGACTAAAGCGATTGCTTTGAAAACGGTTAACTACTGTAGGATTCGAAATTTCTAGTCCATTCAAGCTAAAACTTTAAACTTTAGTATTCACTGTTTCCCCCTTCTGCAAAAAATTAGTGCATAATCTTCAGCGCGAAGCCTTTTTTAAAACTTTAACTTGAACTAAATAATTTAATATCTTACTTCTGAGGGGAGGCATTGGATGAATTCGTGTTTCTTCTTTTCATGGAGGTTGTTTCTACACTGGAGCGTCTTACGAAAGTTATAGTGTTACGAACAAGGTTAAAATATTTTTTTGCTCCACTGCTTTGACCATTTTCGGCTTTTTTTGCTGGAGAATTACCACTTGACTCTCTGCCAGTAACACTTGAAACATTTTCGGAAGCCCTTCTTGTCTCCAGGTAGTTTTTGCTCTTAGGTGGCGCTAGCGTGTTGTTGGCAGTCCCGGAAGGCATTGAATACTCTTCAACGTTGGACCTCGATCCAGTTCCACTATCCATTTCCTAAACGAGTTTGTTGTGTTTAATTTGCAGTTCAATGGAAAAAAAATTTGCAAGAGCTGCAGCGTTGGGCCAGTTACCGCCCGGAATTTGAGCCCTCTAAAGTTTATATTGTTGGAAGTAGCATATACTATTGCTCGTGCTTACCAGTAGCGTAGCCAGGGGGGGGCGGGGGGGCTATAGCACCCTCCTCCATTGGCCTGTCAACCAAAATGCAGAATAAGAAAAAAACCACGTTTTTAGCTCTTCTGAGGCTGTTTTTATGTGCTGGAATGGACTAAAAAGTGATTTAAAGCATTTTTTGAAACATATATATTCAGGGGGGGGGGGGTAATTTGTCAAAAATAAAAGTCACAAATCAATGAAAACTTTGAAAAATGCCCAAAAACAAGCAATCAAATTTGATCGCTCAAGTAAAAATGCCAAACATAGGTTTTATCAACAAATGTACTATAAACTCAGGAAAAAGGAAGGAGGGGGGCTATTCAGTATTAGTTAATTACCCATTACTTCTCTCAAATATCTTTCCATTAGCCCCCCCAACTATTTTTCTTTATAAAATATATTTATAAATTACCCCGTGTGAGTTTTATTAAATTACAGAATTTTGTGCTTTACCAGAATGTAAACGAGAAAACTAAAATGGTATCATTAGCCACCTCCCACATAGCCCATTAATGCAACCAGTTGAATCATGTTACGCTGCCAATTTCTATCCTACGTTTTAATAACAATATTTTTTATTAAAATAGCCCTAAAATTAAGCTATTTTTGGCAAAAAAATGCAAAATTTTCGAGCGCTGGCGGCTCCGCCCCCAGACCCCCGTGCCTCCGGCAGCTGGGGGCTTGGCCCCCAGGCCCCATTGGCCTCTGGCTGCTGGGGGATCCGCCCCCAGACCCCCAAATTAGTGCCCCCATTGCGAATTTCTGGCTACGCGCCTGGTGCTTACTATGCAATGATGTACTGTAAAAGTTTTTTTTTAATTTTGCTTTCTTTGAAAAAGCACAGCATCTTAAATAAACATTTTTTTTATATTGTTAATCAAAAATTTTTTCAAAATTGAAAGAAACTTGCCTCTTTTCCATACAAACAATGATGGGGCCACAAAAGATACTGTAAAATGCGAAAATTATAACCAAAACATATAGGCTGTGCTTTATGGCTCGCTACCAGGGATTTTTTGTTAGCATTACAATCACGCCCGCAACATATCACTATCTATACTGTACCATTGGTCACCGTATTTTTTTATTTTTGCATTATGCTTTTATCAAAAAAATGAAAAGTAATAAGAAATTCAAAAGCAAAAAACATGGTTAAAAAAGCAATCGCGAAAAACTTTTTTTATGTCTTACATATTTTTAAGCCGTTTGTTCTGGTTCAAAGCAGCAAATGATTTTCGCATAGGCTACTTTAGAAGCGTCCTTGAATAGAGAGATTGGATGCGTTCAACGTTGCTCGACCCAACGAGCTGAAATGGAACTTCCCTAACTTTTCTCTTTAATTCTTTGTTATACTTTCCAAATCTTTGTAATACGCCGCGGGCTAAAATGATGCAAATGGGAGAAATTTCATTTTAAAGGCGATGAATCATCCAGCCAATTACGGTGGTTTACAATAGCTAAAATTAAACTATAATTTTTGATATTTTTTGTTTTAATTTTGGGACTGCGGTTGCAAAAATATTCAACAAATACAAAAAGATGTCCCCCCGAAAAAAGTTTTTGGAAACTCTGAGTTTTGTTCTTCCCGCCAAAACCACAGTAGGCCTAATAGTTTAGAGATAGTTTATTTCTAAATAGTTTAGGCCTAACTATCTCTAAACTATTAGGCCTAATAGTTTAGAGATAGTTCGGCCTAATAGTTTAATAAGATTACAGCAGGCCTAATAGTTTAGAGAACTGTGGTTTTGGCGGGAAGATCAAAACTCAGAGTTTCCAAAAACTTTTTTCGGGGGGACATCTTTTGGTATTTGTTGAATATCTTTGCAAACACAGTCCCAAAATTAAAACAAAAAATATCAAAAATTATAGTTCAATTTTAACTATTATAAACCACCGGAATTGGCTGGATGATTCACCGCCTTTAAGTTTGTCTCTGATTCCAAACAAGTTTGAAACCGAATTCCCAAAGTCAACATTTCATTTTCATAAAGCATTTTTCCAAACAAAATCCCACTCACTTCAATCGAATGCCTTTTGGTGTACTTCTCTTGCTTGTGTTGCTTACGGAAGATTGAAATGCCCAATCGTTGTGCCCCAGTCAATACCGGTTTTTGTTTGCTTTCGATTTCGACCCCAGAATCAACTGCAAAAAAAAAGTACACTATTACTCGGAGCTCTCAACTGCATCTGCACACATGTTTCGTATAATGGCAAATACTACTGCTTCAAACGAATATAGAAATGCAGCTGTGGCAAGCTTTTTGCATCTGCAAAATAATATTCAAATATCTTCAAAATCATTAAAATTTTTATTCAATGATTGTCAACCTAAAACTATAGGTTTTCGTGTTTCGACCAGTAACTTAGGCCATCTTCACGGCTAGCATTTAAAAGCATAAGTTATTCATCTATACAATTAATTTATTATTGCAATATACAGTGCAAATGAGCTATCGCGACGCGTTTCGACCTTGCTCAAAGGTCTCATCAGGCAAAAAGAATAACACATTTAAACGTGCAATGATATAAAACTGCAACTAAAAATTTCGAAGCAAACATTAGCAGCAATTTAGAATCATTAAACTTTCAAACATGCAATGATACAAAACTGCAATTACCAAATTTGGAAATAAAAATTGCATCGATAAACACATCTGCTTTGCCTATGCAAATTTTTTTAATGACGTCAAACAACTTATGACATGTTCATAAAAAAATCACAGGGAGAGCACGAGCTAAATGCATGTGCGACACATTGCTTAGTGAATAAACACTTAACTAAAAATTAGCAGCTATTTTATTCACCAAAATTGCTGCTAATCTTCACTATGATTTTTGTTTTTGTAATTACAAAGTACTATAAGACTACTCACATAGATAACGCCCATTAAGCACAGTTATGTATTATTAATGAAGACCTTGACTTGTCAATTAATATTTCGATAATACTGTACAGTATAAGTAAACTCTGTTTTACAAGAAAAAGGACTGTGATTGTTTCGTGATAAATCGCTTTTTATAATTTGTATAAAAGCTTTTTACTTTCAACCAAACTTGATTTCGAGCAAATTTATATAAAAACAACTGCTAAGAAATTGAATGTGCGAGGGTAAGAGAACGTTTTCCTATTTTAAGCTTGCCAGAGCCACGCCATCAATTTTTGAGTAATTATTCGTCAATGTTTAACTAAAATGAAGTCTGAAGATGCTTTTGTGGTGTCAATACCGTGACTTCAGAATTTTATGCCTGATATTCAAAAAGTAAACTTATATTCACAATTTGAACCCCCGATGACGTCAGAGAAAAATAAGATAAAAATGGGCTGCCGCCAGGGGTGCCGATCTTTCTTGAGCATTGGGGGATAATTTGCAATTTTACCCTAATTTTTCCCTATTTCTAACATTGGGGGGGATGAACCTCGACCACATTTTGTTCAGGTGAGCAAATTAAGTGAAGACCAAAAAAAAGGTCTTCACCAAAAATGGAACACTTTTTCCCCCCGAATTCAATTGAACACCTACGCTCAGATGCACACCAGCGTCAAATTATTGGGGGGATGCAAATGTAGACCATACTCAAACTATTGGGAGGGGTACAGTCAAATTATTGGGGGATATCCAAGTTTGGTGCTTCCATGATTTCCCGTTTAGGAGTTAAATTTCTACTTTTGTCTACGTGTAAACTGCTAAAAATGGTTAAACAACACTTGAAAATAAACTACTGTATTATAATGCCAACAATAAAAATGAAAAGAAAGCACTTTAACACCATGTTAAGGTTTATGCTACAGAAGCTTATTATTAGGGTTCAAACCCAGCAGATTTTATGCCTTGGAAGTTGCATGATGCTTGTCATGGTGAAAAGAATCTTACCTGAAAATTCACTCCCTAATCGCTGAGAGTTTGCTTTTTGCAAATTTTCGTTTTTGTGTTGATTTACCGTTGACCGTCTTTCAGTACTGATACTCTTTCGGCTAAAAATAAAATTGTCACAGCTGAGCATTTTGACTGTTCCTAATACTCGAGTTCAATACAGGAATCGATGTGAATTCGGAAACTGGAAACTAACATTTTTGATTTTGAGGTGCGAATTGAAATAATTGGCAAAGAAATTATTTTTGAATTTTTTAGTTGTTTGCGACTGGCGTGCTTTCTGATCTAAAGCAGCGTAGCCGAAAGATTAAAGGGGTCGTTTTTACAACGACTTTGATTGCATGATGAAAGCTCGACCTCCATCCTGTGGTTACGTTGTTACGGCCTAAATTAAGATTGCGATGACTTTAATCTCTGCTTAGAGGTTTTTAGTTTTAAACAAGCAGGAAATTCAATAGTCAAGAATCATCGGAAACTCTAAGCAGGTACGGACTCGTTTAAGCACTTAGTGCGTACTTAATTATCTTAATAAAAAGTGCCTTGATCAGCTATAGCTAGCGTTTGACACTTTCACTATGGCAATAGGATATAAACTCAACTACAACAATAAAGGCTACGAGTATACAGTCGCAGAAACATAAAAAAGAATAATCAGCCCTCGTACTGCGACTACCTAAAAGTAGGTGCAAGCATCGCCAGAGCAATTCTCCTGCAGAACTCGATCCTTCGGTATGTTTTAAATGGAACGATGTAACGTCCAAATTGGCAGATGGTTATTTATCTGAAGCTGATTTGTTGACCAAGTTTTGGCGCGTTACAAGGAGCGCTCTCCGATTGCGGTCAATGGACTCGGTTGAACAACCTGTGAACTGCTATGGTCTGCTGAGTTATTAGGCGATCGATTTCATAAATCTTTCATTTGTGGTTACTTGATTGTAGCGTCATCAACGGGAGCAGTGACTGCGACAAGTGCTATTATTTTTGGAACCTAAAATTATCATCCATTGTTCTTTCCGCCTTAATCGCTCAGACTATACATTTCGCCTAAGTCTTTTACTTACATATAAGAAAGTAACTTTCCTAAATTCTTTGTAAAGGGCGAATAAGAAGTTGACAAGATGAGCAAAATTTCTCTGTATTATGCTTGCTAATTCTTTATTAAACTTTTTGAACGTCTGTACGCTAAGAGCTCAATGGTAAAATGCTAAATAATAGCTAAAAAATATTTTGGGTTAGCGCCAATTTTAATGGTAAAGTTGCTTTAAACTGAGAAAAAATTCGTGATTTATTGAAAACAAATAATAGCTTTTAATAGCGTCGGAGCTATCATTTCCACCATTTCAGAAATGGGTAGCCTTGAAAAAGGCTGTTTTGGATTGGACGTTTTTATTCAGCTCTTTTTATGAATTTACGCTGGAATAAAAGAAACTAAAATGCAGTGGTATATATAGAGGTTGACTACACTGAAATGACAATGGGTTGCTATTACCACGTAAGATGCTGCAGAAATCACCTAAAATATAGTACAGTTAATGCAAACATATAGAAAATTTTTGTATTTTGGTTGTTCAAAATGGGTCATTCTGACGATATGATTGGTGGAAAAATATTGTTTCGTTTTAGTTGGAAATGTGCACCAGAAATTAATGTGAAATTTGGAGTGAATAAACGAATTTTTTTTGACGGCAAAGAACAGTACTTAAATTATAAAATTTTGCTTGGGAGGGACGCTTTTGCAGCCTTGACCAAACGCATTTGGAATGCAAAAGTACTTTAGTGAAGATTACGTAAATCCGTCGCCGAAATTGAAAGAACACCAAAAAAAAGGTCTTCGCCGGAAATTGAAGTGTTTTTTGCCAAAATTAGGTGAAGAATTGGGTCTTTTTCGTCTGACCATCCAGCGCTCAAATCTCGATGAGGGGATATAGGCGTAGCCAGGATTTTTGATTGGGGGGACAAACCACAAATCAGATGTAATGACGCCATCAGAAATTTTCAAAAAAGTAACTTTTTGTGGGGCAAAGGTATCGTAAAATGGAAGATCGGAAGTCGGTAGCCTGTTGTCACTTAACCGGGATGTTGGTAAAAGGAGAGGTCGAAAACTAATAGTTAAAAAGTGGAAATGTCTAACTTAGGAGACGAGTTGAGTAAGCTAGTGTACTCAAACGTATCACAGCCGCCGGAGGCTATTGGGGTATGGGAGCGAAGCCCCCAGCCGCTGGGCGATTTTTTGTAAGTTTTGGAAAAAAAACTATATAAATCCCATTGGATCTCATTTCGCACAAGTTCACAGCCATTTCAAAAAAGTACATTTTTAACATTTTAAAGCCTATCGAAAAAATTTAATTGTTCAATCCTCTTTTTGCAATTAAATCCCAAAACACGTTCAAAATCTTGCATTATAGTGTAAAATTTTAATTGCAAGGGATTTAGTCCATGTAGGGGGAAGTAAGGCACATTGCCTATTGCAATATTTTAGCAGTAAATAATAATTTACTCGAAGATTTTCCTTAGAGATTTTTGTTTTGTCATGAAGTAATCTAGTTTAAGGAGTACATGTGCGGCCAGAGGGCCCAGGCCCCCCAATTGAAATTCAATAATTTGTTCAATGACCATTTTCCCTAGCTATTTTTTTAAAAGTATTTTGTGCGTAAAAACTGGTGAGGTGGAGGTGAATCGTTATTGAAAAATGGTACAATAAATGATTACGCTTACTAAACATGTTATTCCCGAGCCGGATTTATATTGCGCGAGGCTCCTGGCACTTAGAGGATTTTTGCAACATCTTCCTGCCAAATATAGGCTAAGCAAAGACCAAAAAAAGTTTTACTGAGGCTGGGCCCTTGGCACTGAGCCAAATGGCAAATACGGCGCTAGTTATTGCATTACGTTCATAAAAAGTGTAGATGACGGCCTGAGGTAGCAACTTTTAAGACAAAAATCCTTGATTTCACCCTGGTTATACGTTTAAATTGGTAGGAAAAAATTGAATTAGGGGGGTGCGTCGGGACCCCTGGTCGTCAATATTATTTATTGTTAATTACTGTGGTACGCCTGTACTGTTGTACTCAAAAATGTTCAATGAAACTGAAAATGAAGAAACAAGCCTTTTTTGTCAAACTTTTATCATTGGTGGCATTTCCATTGAGGGGGCCCGGGTCCCCTGCGCCACCCCCCTGGCTACGCCTATGATTTTGAGATAAGATCGCGCTCTTAAGTTCTTTCATAAAAAACAAAGCATTTAAAGCAAAATTAAAAATTTTTTTCCAAAACGTGGAGGACTCGAGTCAAGCCACTTGATAGTTTTTTGAAAGGTCCAAGAATTGCCTGACATTATTATGACGTGGACACGTGTCATTATTATTACTTACTTTTGTACGGGTAAATCCTAAATTAAAGAAACTGCAATTTCGGACAAGGTCAACATACTGGCTTTGCTCTCATTATATTGATCATTGGTAGTATTTCAGTTGGGGGTTTGCATTACCGCCTATGTTATAGCATTAAGTTCATAGTAACGTTAAACGAGGGCCTGGGCTTGCAACTTTTAGGACAAAACTTTTAGATTTCTCACAGGTTTTGCATCCAAGTTGTTAAAAATTTGAATTAAGGGGTCCCTCGCCTGGGACCCTTGGTCGTCAGTCAGGGGCCCTGGGGCTCCCTGGTTGTCAGTTAGGGGCCCCGGGGCACCCTGGTCGTCAGTTAGGGGTCCCGGGGCCCCCTAGTTGTCAGTTAGGGGGCCCAGGCCCCCTGGCTACGCCTATGTGGGGGTACACCTAAATCTCGTTGGGGGACGCTAAATCTCGATGGGAGGACGCGTCTGCCCCACAATTTAAGTACTGGTTGTAATGTTTGGCACATTCTTCATTTTCTAGTAAATGCTGTCCGATTGCAGAATCACTGTAGACTGTGGGAGTGTTAGTGGTTTTGCATTCTCGATTAAGCAGATTTTTTGTAGGTCTTTTGTCACTTCTTATGCATCTCGGAATGTGTTGATTAATTCTGTCCTGCAATCTTTGGGAAGTTCGACCCACGTACCGACAGTCACAGCGGCACACGTTTTGATATACGACCATACTTTGTTGAAGGGAGAGTAGAACATCTTTATGAATTGCAGGCAAACTTTTTCTCCTTGTAAAAATAATGCGAGGTTCAACAGCTTGGTAACATCGGTTGATAGCAGTCTTGGTTTGCTTTTCAAAATTCAAAGAAATTTTGCCAATCCAAGGGAGCTTCAAGTAAATTGGACAATTTTGCGGTTCTTCTTTTGGTTTACGGTTAAAAAGAGAAGAATCAGCTCCATTTTTAGATGTTTTAGTGGAGAAAAGCAATGAGGGTTTTTTAACTTCGGTTTTTAAGAAACCTACTTTTACTGGACAGTACTTTCGTTGGGATTCGTTTGGACCTACAAAACGTAAAGCCAACTTGATTGAAACACTTGTGCATTGAGCATTGATGATTTGTTCAAAAAGTAAACTGCAGCATGAACAGGAAAACATCAGCTCCATTCTACGGAATAATGGGTATCCAGAAAGCATTATTCAAATCACCATGTCTAACAAAATTGCGCTTTTCAACCGTACACCAAAAGAAGGACCGCAAAAGTGTCCAATTTATTTGAAGCTCCCTTGGATTGGCAAAATTTCTTTGAATTTTGAAAAGCACCGATGTTACCAAGCTGTTGAACTTCGCATTATTTTTACAAGGAGAAAAAGTTTGCCTGCAATTCATAAAGATGTTCTACTCTCCCTTCAACAAAGTATGGTCGTATATCAAAACGTGTGCCGCTGTGACTGTCGGTACGTGGGTCGAACTTCCCAAAGATTGCAGGACAGAATTAATCAACACATTCCGAGATGCATAAGAAGTGACAGAAAACCAACGAAAAATCTGCTTAATCGAGAATGCAAAACCACTAACACTCCCACAGTCTACAGTGATTCTGCAATCGGACAGCATTTACTAGAGAATAAAGAATGTGCCAAGCATTACAACGATGCACAATTTTCCATTTTGGCTACAGCAAGATCTTCGTTTCATTTATCAGTTCTGGAAGCAACCTACATCAATTCTTTACAGCCTATTTTTTGCCATCAAAAAAAATTCGTTTATTCACTCCAAATTTCACATTAATTTCTGTAGCACATTTCCAACTAAAACGAAACAATATTTTTCCACCAATCAAATCGTCAGAATGACCCATTTTGACCAATCAATATACGACAAAAATTTTCTATATGTTTGCATTAGAAGTTACGCAGCAGATTTGAAACTAAAACTTTTTTCACAACTGTAAGGTAGCACTTCCTCACATATCTGCTTTCCCATTAGGATAGTGTTTTATCAGCATCTGAATTTACACATAGCCTATCCTGGCAGCCTACCCGAACCTTCAAACCACACACGAGGGCAATTTCTGCACTTGCCATCGTGCCCTCGTCTCAGATTACTCTGATCAAAGTCTGACAACAAGTTCACCAGAAAGAGGATTCTCGACCAGCACACTGGCACTTCACTTCGCTCAACCGCATTGCGCAAGCATCACTAAGCATGGACACCATATAGGCCTATGACATCACATTAGCAATTTGCAAATTATTAGGAAAGCAGATATGTGAGGAAGTGCTACCTTACAGTTGTGAAAAAAGTTTTAGTTCCAAATCTGCTACGTAACTTCTGAATTTTCAAAGCACATACGAGTAAATGAAAATTTATTCGTATGGGCGTTAACTGGCGTTGTATATAGCAATTTGCTTTACCAGTTACTGACAAGTAGGTTAATTTTGGCTTTTGGGTTTCAAACTTTGTAATAGGCATTTACACAATTATGTACGTCTGATGATAACAAATAAGTTTGAAATATGCATATAGCGTACTATTGTGGAAAATTGCTGCTGTGATGTCATAGGCCTATATGGTGTCCATGCTTAGTGATGCTGGCGCAATGCGGTTGAGCGAAGTGAAGTGCCAGTGTGAGACTGGTCGAGAATCCTCTTTCTGGTGAACTTGTTGTCAGACTTTGATCAGAGTAATCTGAGACGAGGGTACGATGGCAGGTGCAGAAATTACCCTCATGTGTGGTTTGAGGGTTCGGGTGGGCTGCCAGGATAGGCTATGTGTGAATTTAGATGCTGATAAAACACTAGCTTAATGGGAAAGCAAATATGTTAAGAAGTGCTACCTTACAGTTGTGAAAAAAATGTTTGCATTAACTTACTCTATTTTAGGTGATTTTTGCAGCATCTTACGTGGTAATAGCAACCCATTGTCATTTCAATGTAGTCAACCTCTATATATACCACTGCATTTTAGTTTTTCTTCATTCCAGCGTAGAGAGAATAATGTAGAGAGAATAGGTCGGTTTAGTGATGACATCACAATGCCCATTGTCTGGTTCTTACTGCAGATTTTTAAAATTCGCCCATTTAAATCAATGGTAAAATTATTACATACACGCAACTTCAAACAACGACTGTAGGTTAGTGGGCAGCGTTTTTTGTTTAATTTTACTTTTATTTGAAGGGCCACAGTTTCGTAATTCCATTTCAGGTTATTTCCGGGGTTAAAAGTCTTTATAAATGCGTATTAAACTCATTTTAAAAAGGGTACTATTATGACTCAGAATAGCGTTTCTAGACAACTTCAGAGGATATACTGTACAGAAAATCAATTGCTAAACAATCATAAACATAGCGAAATGTGAAGACAAGAACAATCTAAGACCAAAAAAAGGTCAACAACAATTTTAGAAATGAATGAAGGCTGCAGCTCTTAATTAACAGCTCGTAGTGTAAGAAAGGTCAAAGCAAAGTAAATGAGTTTGTATTATTTTGTGAATGCAAAATTAAAGTCGTATATACAGGCGTATACGGTAAGCGCGGCAGGGCTTGCAGAGGTAAAGTCTAGGAGAGCTAAATCCCCCTACATCCAGTCCCATAGTAATGTCACTTACGATATTTAGCAGAGAAAAGAGCTTTTTAGACAAAAAATTGCTATTATAATATTTATTTCTTCCTTAAATTACACTCCGTCACGAGGCAGCACAAAACGCCTAAGTAAAACCAAAAGATGCCTAAGTAAAACTGAAAAAAAATATTAAGAAATTTTGGACGAAGATCTCAATTAAAGTCACCATTTTTAAACAAATGTATCCAAAATTTTTGAAAGCGGGGCGAATGCGACTCCAAAAAAGCCATTAGATCGATTTATTTGACAATATATTAGCAAACGAGAACGAAGTGAGCTAATTTTTATCTGAAAATAGCGTGGAAAGCCCTATTTTTAGTAAAAAAAGCCAAAAATTCGGCAGCGAAAGTATTCCTTTTTTGAAAAATTTTCTCCTCCCCTCTTTGAAAATTCTAGGTGCACCACTGGGCCGGATTGATATTTTAGCGAGCACTCCACGAACAACCCAACCTAGTTGCCCTATTCTCAAAAATGAAAATATTACCGGCAGGGATCTACCTCTACTGTAGAATACCTAGGTCGTACTTCAGATATGATGGTTACAGGTCATCACTGAGAAAGTATTTAAAGTTTTTTAAAAACCACTTCTTAAAGCAAAAGTGTCTTTGCCAAAAAAGGGACTAAAACTTAAGCAAAAAAGATCATTACTAGGGTAGCGAGGCGCTCCAGTTTCGAACCTGGACTCCTGGCGCTCCAGCTTTGGACCTGGACTCCTGGCGCTCCATGCACGTCCTTTGTGCAGGGCTTTTGGCAGAAATTGAGACTAGTCGAAAAACCTGCAAAAAGTTTGCCCTATAAATAAAATTAAAAAACTTAACAGTTTTACTTTTCGTCAGGGTTAGGGTCAACTTGCCCAACTCCTCCTCCATCGAAGAACCTGGCTGTTAGCTAGCTACAGTGCTTTAGACCATTGTTCCTGCAGAGGACCAAAAAAAGGGAACATAAATAATATTGCTTGAAATTCTTCTAATCTTTTATCGAAAAACTTGACTTCATATAGTGATTAGTTTTGATTATAAAACAAGCTTACCTGCAGCGTAATTCCCATTTTGAAGCCAAATTGCTATTCTTAGGAAATCGGTAGAATTTGCTACTACTCTTTGCGCTTGTATGATCGCATCCTGGTGCGAAGCACAATATCATTTTACTCTTTTATCCTATATACCAATCGCAACTCTGCTCAGAACTATCACATGTCATTAAATAAGCGTTAAAACGCTATTTTACGGTGCAAAAGTGCCTTTTTAAAATGAGTTTAATACGCAATTATAAAGACCTTTAACCCCGGAAATAACCTGAAATGAAATTACGAAGCTGTGGCCCTTCAAATAAAAGTAAAATCAAACAAAAAACGCCGCCCACTAACCTACAGTGGTTGTTTGAAGTTGCGTGTATGTAATAATTTTACCATTGATTTAAACGGGCGAATTTTAGTACGATCTGCAGTAAGAACAAGACAATGGGCATTGTGATGTCATGACTTAACCGACCTATGATCGCAGTTTTTCTTCATGAAAAGAGCTGGACGAAAACATTCAATCCAAAACAGCCTTTTTCAAGGCTACCCATTTCTGAAAGAGTGGAAATGATAGCTCCGACGCTATTAAAAGCTATTTAGGAGTTCTGTACCACTAACAAGCTTTTAAAACAAATAATCTTTTTTTTAATTGACTATGAGCATTGACATAAGGCATCATGCTGGCTAATTTTACGAATAAACTTCAGCTTAGATGTTTAACCTTTCGCCTGGCCGAAAGTAGCTTGCTTCTTATTTGAGCCAAAAGTTAAAACTCAGGCTTCAAAAAAGGTAACACTTCTCCATATTATGTGATGTTAAAAATTGCACGCTATGTGTAAGTTCGTTATTAGTAATCTTTCTGAACGTCCGTCTAACTTTAAATATTGTCCTGAGCGTTGAAGGAATGCCGTGACAGCAAAACGTATTTCTCTGGTTGCTGCAAATATGGCTTGAATATCGATGATAGATTTTTTTGATGACCCAAGAATGACTCAGGTTATATTTGGCTATCTTCTGTAATCGTTGAAGTGCTTTTTTAAGAAATTTGGTTACAATGTATCCATACTAATTACACGTGTCGAATTAAACGCAAAATAATTTATTTTACTCGCTAAAGTACGCTGAAGCGTATTATTATGAGTTGCCGAGGCCCACCTCTGCGTTACACCAGGGCAACACAGCTCCATTCGAAGAATTAATGCTGCCGTGGTGACAATCAGTAGAGAGCATTGCGATTTGTAATAACACAACTAATAATTATTCACCGATTAAGATGCCTTGGCCAAGAGACAGACAGCAAAGAGACCTTTGGTTTTCGAGTCAAGCTTTGACGATCAACTATCAACTCTGACGAGTGTCCGATTTGAAGAGTAATGAAATGAACTCCAGACCTCACTATTTTACGCACAGTATAGATCGTGCCTTATTGTTTGCCCAATTAACCGGAGTGAAATTTGTGATTTAGCATAATTTATGTTTTAATTTTATGGATGTATCTTATGGTAAGATATGTGTGCAATTTTGGGGGCGTTGAGGTTTTCAAACATGTCGGCCTATTCTTTGTAATGAATTAGGAAAACAGTTAAATGACTAAGATCATGGAAGCACGTATGCGGTTAGTTGCTGCATGAACCACCATTATCCATGACATGTTTTCTGTGAGCAGGTCAAATTTGAAACGTCAGGTCTGCTCTTGCTTTGCTTAGCTACTTATGCATTTTAGCTGACTTTACTTAAGACAAAGCTGAGAAACTATAAATTAACCTGGCTAACAAAGGTTTAAAAATATTAATTCCTAGTCAAAAATTCTTACAGTGGTATTCGCAGAATTGCTATTCGTAAGCTATAGTGGTTTTAAAAACATTAAACATTTTAAACATTTCTTCACAAAATAAGGCAAATAGTAAAAAGAAAATAGTGCGTATGTAGTGTACACTGTAAAAAAAAAAACAAAACAAAAAGTACAGCTACAATACTTGCGTCCTTCAACTTTGATATCATCAGATATTTTTTGCTTCTTACCATACCGAACATTACATGCTTTCCGGCCAAAGCCCAATCTACGCCGTATGAGCCTATTTTTAATTCAACAAAAATTCAGTACCTCCAGCGTTCCGACTTATACTGACGTAAAACTGTAGTTGGTTAAAAAGAAGATACGCTCGTACTGCTCACGATTTTACGTCCACTGTAGACCAGACCAAAAACGTGTTTCAAAATTCAAAATTGGTTTAATCAAGATGTCAATTTCTTCGAAGCTTTCTGTCTGACAATGTCTTGTCAAAAAGAATAAAAAGAACGGCTATTTGTAAGAAAAAGCCGAGCCATGATTGGTCGGAAAAAAGGAGCTGCAACGAGAGAGCCGAATTAATATAAATTGTTTAAACATTACACAATTTTTTTTGTCAGCAAGTGGCAAGGATAAAAGTTTTAATAAAAGTGGCTTCATAAGTAGATAGATGAAAGAATGAGTGGCCTTGAGCAATTTCTTGCTCTTTTCTATCTCTTCCTTTTCTGCGTTTTCATTCTGACGATTCTTGATGACAAGTGTCAGACGAAAAGATTTAAAGAAAAGAACATCCTGATTGCATCAATACTATAGTTCTGTACCAATAACCGACTTGCTTTGGATCTTTAGACACAAAAAAATCACTTTTTTACGATTTCAAAATTAACAATTTAGCCGGTTTTTTATACCAAACCTAGGTGGCCATTATTTTTGTACTTCCAATTTTTTTTGCTTAAGCATGTAGCAAGTTAATCGGAGAGTTCAATATCTAGGTTAGTGCTCCGCAACCAGTACGTCGCGACACAGTCACAGGTGTGTCGCGAGACCATATCAGCTGTGCCGCAGAGTATTGGTAACTTTTCTAGCAAACAAGCAAAAATGCTTTTCATCTTTTTGCAAATCGACAAGCCCCAACCTCAACACCCGCAGCAGATAATTGTGGGTTTACGGCCTGAAGACCTATTTTGTGGAGATCACCTTCATAATGACAGAAATCGGTGGTTTTTGGACTAAAGACCTTTTCGTTTTTTGAGATCAACATTGTTTTTTGCATTTTTTGCGTTGTCACTGACATTGTCTGCTGCGGGGTGCCGCCGAATTTAGCAACTTTTAAAAGTGTGCCACAGGGTAAAAAAAGTTGCGGAGCGCTGACCTAGGTGAAGAGTTGGCACAGATAGCAATGCCGAGCCGGGACTTGAGCACCAAACCTCCAGTTGTAGAATTGAGAAGGTTCATCACTCGATTATGGTCCGGTTAATGTCATATTTATCGACAAATAAGCCTATATAAAATTTATATTATTTGCAGTCACATACAGATTTGGAAGCAAATAGCTTTATAGGTCCAAGTATAGGCTATTGTATGATCAATAATTCATTTAATACAATTTTGCGTGAATCTAAAACCATATACCAGCAACTAATCAAGTCTTTATAATCTTTCTGTGCTGACAACGTTTAAGCTTTATTTTTCGATCCAATTTTATTTGATTTTAAAGCGAGATGGAATGCAATTCATAAAATGAATTTTCTTTATCAAAATTTTAATCAAGTAAGTGCTAAATTTTTAATTCAAAACAAACCCAAAACAATTATCGCATTCGGATCTCGTTTTGATACGTCAAGCATCTAAACAGTTTGCATTGAGTACATCATTTCTTGCATTAAAATTTAATTACCAATTTTTAGAGGAAGTTCAGCAAGTTATCAAACGATTTAGAATATTTTGCCGAACAAGCACAAGCGTATTGAACAACAAACTTAATTAATATTTCACGTCATTCTAATCTGTATAAATAATTTTGACGTTGAGCAGTAAATTATTAAAATCTAAACTGACTATTTGTTTAGTTTCATTGAAATCCAAAAATATGCACATAAACTGTGCCATGCAGTAGATTATTGCAACCCAAAAAATACCATAGTCCAAAATGTTTAGGAAACTCGTATCATGACAGCCTATACCCACAAAAAAAGCAGCCTGCTGTACTGCTGCTCTTTCGAAGCATACCAAATCGCGTTCTAAAATTTAATCAACACTAACCTGCTTCCAGAGCTTACTCTTCTTCCAATTACGTAAATCCCAATGTACACCGGACATATCACTAGAGCTGGGATGAAAAAGGAGAGTAAATTTGACAGAATGACATACCTACAACGTAAAATAGTGATGATAAATGGACGTTCTGCCAGCTATTACTACTTTTCACTAGTAATAGTCGTAAGCCTTAGAAGGCACGCAACCACGATTTTGTTGAGAAGGAGGGGGAGCCTAACCACCCCAAAACAACTTCTTTGCCTGAAAAATTTCTCAATTGAACAGCGTGTTGAGCAGACTGGTGTAATTCAAGCGTCCAGCCGCTACGCAATTTTTGTGATTTTTCAGAAAAAATAATCATTTTGCCGCCCTTCGGATTAAATTTTGTACCTTTTTAGAGCCATTTAAAAGAACTAGATTGCAAAGATTTGAAAGCCAGTTGAAGAATTAAATTGCCCAGTCCCTTCAAGCCTCTCACCTACTCACAGGTCAAAATATGTTGAAACGCATGTAATTTTGGATTAAATTTTTTCAAGTAAGCTGACAAAGTGGGTAAGGGGCTGAAGCCACTTTAGCACCTCCTGGTTGCACCACTGAGTCTTACGCAAGCAAATGAAATAGCCTAATTATTATTGTCCAGTGTAAATTTATTAATTGAATAATTTTAATTTTGCTAAATAATTCTTTCATAAATTTGTAAATAACTGAGTAATCAATATACAGTATATCTGAAAGAAATTGCTTCTTCTAACTTCGAAAATGTTGTGAACTAATTAATTACTAGTTTTACATTAGACGGAGGGTGGCCGAAAAGTCCCAGGACACTATACACGCATTTTTAATAAAACACAGTATTTTTTAATGAAATATATTTTAAATATATTTTAAGTATTTTTTAATGAAACACACAGAAACGTACATATTCAACAAAAAAGAGAACTTTATTAGAAACAAAGCAGAAAAGAACTAGAGTAATTTAGTGGTCTAGAGGATCAGTATGTTGGCCCTCATTGTTCTTGCACAATTCCATTCGCCTCTATGTTCTTTGTGCCATTTTTTGGAGAGAATTCCTTGATACGCTAGCAAAAGCTGCAATAATCGCATGCTTTAGCTGATCAATGGTTTCGTATCTAATACCAGAAACTTGACCTTTAATAAAACCCCATAATGAGTTGTCTGTAGTGGTCAAGTCGGGGCTTCGTGGTGGCCAAGCAAAAGAATTTGATCCGCCGCCAATCTATCGATCAGGAAACTCTGCATTTAGCAGCGCTCTCACAGGAAGTGCAAAATGTGCAGGTGCACCATCTTGCTGTAGCCATACACGATCCTTAATACCAAGTTCTATTAACTTGGTAATGAACCACTTTCTAATCATATTGGCATATGATTCCTGGTTGACATTGCCATCAAAGAAATAAGGACCAATCAAATGTTCAGATGTCACTGCAGCCCAAATTATGACATGTGGAGGATTATTTTCAACTTCTTCTTTGTAATAGGGGTTTTCTTTAGCCCAGAAATATATGTTCGACGTTTAGAACTTTTATAAATGGCGCATTCATCGCTGAATATTATCTTTCTGTGATTTCTTGGACCATCAGGAAAGCGATTTAAAAATTTCTCACAGAATTCTTTTCTTCGATCCATATCTTCATCTGACAACTGATTTACCGACATAGGCTTGTAAGCTTTGACTTCCAAGTCCTTTTTCATATGATCCATCATGGTAGCCCTTGGTATTCCAAGTTCAGCAGAACGTTTTCTGGTGGATTTCTTGGGAGACTGTTGCAGTGATTCTTGAACACCAGCACACGTTTCCTTTCGTGTTTCAGGCCTGCCACTTCTTGCCTGATCCAGAACGCTACCTGTTTCAAAAACTTTCTTCTCCCACAGATACAGATTACTTCTTGATGGCGCGGGCTTTCCAAATCTTTTTGGGAAAGCACTTCGAATGTCTTCCATAGTCATGTCATTCCTGATGCGGTCGTGAACCCAAACAGCAGCAATTAAGCGCTCCTCAACAGTAAATACACTGATGTCAGTCATGACCTGAAATAACCTAAATAACCTGAAAATAGATAAAAATAAAAAATAAATCAAATAAATTGTTTTAACAACATTAGAATATTAAAACAATCATATTAAAATATTAAACAATCATATTTAACAGCATTAAAATATTAAAAATAGAGTGCCCTGGGACTTTTCGGCCATCCTGTAGAGTCTAAGACCGTTTCGCGATACTATAGTTTTGCAATACCGCCTAAATATTTTCTGCTCATTTTTAAATAAAACAACGTTTTCTGCTCAAAATCTAAAACTGAAATTGTCAAATGCTTGCCTATTTTACTTTTTCTTACAGTTTTTATGAGTTTATTTATATTTTGACCGCTGTCATTTTTAGAAGTAGTTGAAAATCAGGGCAGTATTAGGGGAGGGGTGATGGGAAACAATTGCCCCTGCTTTCATAAAAGCGGCACTCATAAAAAGAACACCTCCGAATTCGTGCGTTAAAACCAGTGATTGATTTATGAAAAAAAGTATCAACACTCTTTGCTGCAAAATTGAAAGTCAATTTAATAGAAAATGAGAAAAGGGTAAGTTTTCGCTGGCTTTTGTGAGGCTTATGGTGTGTTATTTGCTCCGGGTTGCATTTTAACGAAGTGTACCTTCATATTTACAATCTATTGCTTTTTATCTCATTAACTCGCGTTAAATACAACACTTTTTCGTCTGCGTCGAAATCATTCCTCCACAATCCTAATCACTACTCCACAGAAGTTCGATTCGCGATGCGTTTTGTAACGTATGTGTCAAAAGACGCGTCCCGATGCGGTGGACCGGCTCGGTTGAACAACCAACGATCTTCTTTCCGGGTTGGCTTAACAACCACTTGATCCGATTAATCTTTAACATGTGGCTACGCTGGAGCTGACGCTACATCATCCCCCTCCCTTTACGCTGGCGAGGGATCCTCATCGTTTCCAACCAGAGTAAGGGAAAACGTCCACCACTACAGCGTTCTCACCAATGTAACGTCCTCGTCAATAGGGCACGTCCCATTGCGGTCGACCGACTTGGTTGATCAACCTACCGCGATACTTTCCGGGTTGAGTTAATAACCAATTGATCCGATTAATCTTTGACTTGTGGCTACGTTGGAACTGATCCGCTACACGTTTTTTTATTGTTTTTCTTCAGAACCTTGCATTCGAGTTAGGATTCGGACAGCGATGCCAGCCTGAAAGATGCAGAAAGATGGGTACAAAAAACCGATAATTTTTTTTACGAAGAATCGAATGAGTTACGTGATTTGGCAAGGTGCGTAGCTTCAAGATTTGAAAATCTTTTGACTTCGAGCTGCTACTTCTCCAAATTGAAAGATCTCAACTTAGATGGTTTTGCCATCTACAAACAAGATTTACATGCCAAAGCAAGTGGGAAAGACCAGCTGGATGACCTAGAACTAGATGGACCAATTACATTGCAGATCTTGGAATGGATTGCTTCATTCGCTTGGAACTGCAGCAAAGCGAAATGATAGACTTGATAGGCAACTGGCATATGTGGCGGCTTAATCTCGGGCTGCTGCCTCAGCAACCCCCACGGAAAAGAAGGCAATGAAGAGAGAGAGAGAGCTTTATTGTAACAAATTAGTTTTTCTCCTTTTTGTTAATTAGACATGCTGGTTTGTTTCAAGTGAAAGTGACATCTTGGCAAGGATTATTGATTGATTGCATTACGTTTTGTCTTGGCAGCAATTTTGAGGAGCGCTACCTGTGAATAAACGCACGTTTTCGGAATTGTTCATAAATATTCTATTCACAAACTTTTAGACAATTATGCGTGTTCTGTGCTAGAATTACTCTAGGCGACTGTTTTCTGCAGGGCAAGAACGTAACTTTATTTTTCTTTTTTGCAAAAACTTAGCAATACATACGGTAAAAAAACAGTAGTAATCCTCTATTTGAGTTCTAATAAACAGAGGTGGAGTCGAAGACACAAGGCTCGAGGCCAAGGACACAAAAAAAATCCGAGGCCAAGGCCAAGGACAGCCTTTCCGAGGACAGACACTCTGGAGGCCAAGGACAGGAATGCTCGAGGCCAAGGACCAAGGACACAAGCGGAAGTGCTCTCCAAAAAAAAAAAAAAGGTCTTCACAAAAATTTTTCAGGCGATCTCCACAAAAAAACGTTTTCCAAAAAATTTTTCAAGCGCTCCTCAAAATTTTAACAGTTCAAAAAATAGTGCTGTCCTCGAGCCGAGAACAGGCCAATTTTCGAGGACTTGAGGCTTCGAGGCCAAGGCCAAGGACTTCAAAATCTGTCCTCGAGGACGTCCTCGAGGCCAAGGACGTCCTCGAAAATAGAACAGGTCCGTAACCATGATCTTATACAGGGGAGGCGTGAACCCAAAGCTAAAAATTGCTTTCATTCAGGCGCAGGGCGTTTTTTGTGATTTTTCTGAAAAATAGCCATTTTAACGCCATTTGAATGACATTTTGCTCGTTTGTATAGAGTCACTTTAGAAAACTAATATTTATTGCTAACATTTGGAAGCCCTTTGGCAGAATTAAATTACTCAACCGTTTCAGCCCCCCTTATTTCCTGGTCAAGTTCAATACACGTTTAAAAGCAAGCACATTGCATATTTTGGTGAAATTTTGTCAATGAATTGGCTTAAAGCTTCAGTCCCCTTAACCCTGTCTCTCACCGGTTATGCCACTAATATGCCAAAGATAAATCAATTTCGTACTGAGTCGTCTGCATGACAGATCAACTTTTGCCATAAAAGAGTATCAACGTGGTTTGCATTTTAAAAGATAAACATCAGCATAAAATTTTTGTGAGAAGGACCGCTTTACCATAATTGCATCATTGATGGCCAAAGGTCGTTGAAATTGCAACAAAATTAAGTGACTGAGTCTGATTTTTAAGGGTAGCGAGCGCAATCGTGACATCAAACAACATCAAAATTGGGAAATTATGGCTACCTTTGGACTAATCGAGGGGGTCCTGGAGGGTCATTACATGCTCTTCGTTATTTCCCGAACATTCGTTATGGTATTTCGTTACTCACTTTTGTAACTCGCTGTTTATACGCGGTATTTGTTATTCAAATTCGGTATTCGTAATTAGTTATTCGCTATTCGTTATTCATATTCGTTATTTGTGATTCATATGCGTTATTCAAAGTTTTTTGTTTTCGTAAAACACATTTTTGCGCTGTAACGAATAACTAATCCAATGGTATTACATGCTCCGTTCGTCAAAGAAAAATCATTCAAAAAGAATAAAATCACTTCGTTTTCTCTGTTCCTACTGTTACGTCGTAATTGTGTCACCTAATAGTTTTAGCCGTAGCAATCAACTACTATTGGTTGGAATTGTTCTGCAATTTACATTACAATTATTCCATCTCTTCGACTGCGGTCATGTAATAACCTTCGGTCATTTATTTGTTAGAAAGAAAAAAATATCACCAGTATATAAGTTTCAATAACCGACGCCAGTTTTTAAACATGAACATGAGACAAAATGAGTGAAAAGGGTGAAGGGTCGAGCACGGAAACTTGAATATTTATCGATTTGTAAAAAAAATTTTTTTTTTACTGGTAAAAATTTGAAAAAATTTTGTAACTTCAAAACTTTATAGCTCATTCTTTTTTTTGAACGATGATCAAATTTTCTTTAGAGACATATAGATTTGTGATTGTTTATTAAATGCTTTTTGTATTCTTTCGTAAAGCCTTCATAAAAATACTGTTTCAAAGTTTACATCGGAAAATTCGATCAAATTCTTACGCAGTTCAGTCCGAGTGAAGAAATAATTTAACAGAGGTGGAGTCCTCGAGGACGTCCTTGGCTTCGAAGACACATTTTGAAGTCCTTGGCCTTGGCCTCGAAGCCTCAAGTCCTTGAAAATTGCCCTGTCCTCGGCTCGAAGACAGCATTATTTTTTGTACCGTTGAAATTTTGTTGGAAAACGCCAGAAACCTCACGGAAAATTTGTAAAGACTTTTTTTGTTTTCCGCAATTCGAGATCGCCTGAAAATTGTTTTTATTGTTATTATTAATGGGCAGCGGTGCCAGCGAATCTGCTACCGTTAGGTAAAGTTCACCTACTCATTGTGTAGGCCTCATTTAGGCCCGTTGCAACTGTAGATGAAATGGTATTGTTGTTTTGTTTGGTTACTAGTCGAACTCAGAAAGCCTTCCAGCTTCCTCTAAGTACGAGGCCAGTTTATAAATGTTACATTTCGTTACCACATTGTGAACACTGGTTTTGGAGATTCCGAAATACTAAAACGAATTTCTCGGTAAAGCTTGCAATTGCGTACATGATAATTTGGTGTTTCATCCTCTAGGCTACATTTTGGACACATAGAAGTCTCAGCGCAACCTGTAGTTTCCTTGTATCGCTGTAGATTGCAGTGCCCAGTTAAAACTTGCATTACTCTATTTAATTGAGGACTCTTGAGGTTAAGGAGACGTATTGTTAGTCGAAAAGACTTCCAACCTGCAGACTCCGTCATCCTCAAGCAGTCCTTCCGTTCATTCCACATAGATTTCCATCTGTCTGTGGACCAGTCCTTAACCGTGGTAACACAGCTGGCATACGGGACTATAATAAAAGGTTTAGGACTACGTATTTTTGATTTAGATCCTGATTTGGCTACATGGTCTACCACTTCGTTACCATGTACCCCTGCATGTCTAGGAATCTAGGGAATACTGACGTGGTTTTGTTTAGCTCACTGATTTAGGTTTGTAATGCAGTTGAAGGCTGTAATTGATGTTACAGTGCACTTTATGAGTGCTTTAATAGCTGCTAGACTATCAACCAGCACAACAATACTTTGATTGTGAATTTTTTCCAAAAGCAGGTTATTTGCCACTACTGAAATAGCTAAGACTTCTGCCTGGAACACAGTGCTGTGTATTCCAAGGTAGAAAAATGCTTGTTTTGGGGAGTTGTTAGGGTATTTTGCATAAAAACCAGCACCTATTTTCCCATCTAGTTTCGAGCCATCGGTGTAAACCTTGACAGTGTTCTGATTTAGAACGCTTTCAGATGTGATAGCAATCTTTTTATCCATAATTTGACATTCGAAAATTCTCTCTAATACCTTTGTTTTCTTTATTTAGTCAGCAGGCATTTGCAGCAGAAGTAAGAATCTTCTAGCCTCATTGCAAACATCAACATGGCTTTTCGTTTTTCCGAAGGAACCAATTGGGTTGACATGCCAGAGCCCACTAACAGTGATTCTGTATGACCCTCGCACTGCGTCAGCCGATAAGAATTCCTCGATGGGAGTTATGTTGAGCAATATTTCCAGAGCACCAGTAGGGGTGCCAGGAAAAGCTCATAAAATTATTAGGCAAGCAAGTCTCTGCACCTTTGTGAGTTTCCTCACTAGATACTTTTTTCGAGACCGCCAGCCCTGGCACACATGCATACGACATGATTGGACGTATCATAGCCATAGGTGGGCACAAGTCCGTTAATCGTTAATCCGTTAATAACGAAGTTAACTTTTTCATCAACTCGTTAATCCGTAAAAAAGTTTTTTCATGTTAACGGACTAAATTAACTTCCGTTAAAATGCCCGTTAACTTAACGACAATGGTTCATTAACTTACGTTAAGTTGCGCTAACATAAGGTTTTCATCGTTAATTTCTTGTACCACCCATTCCTCATACCGGTACAAACCAATTTGCGCTGTTAACACTTGTTGCGTAATTAGCGCGAGTTTTATAGAAGAAAAAGCGAAGGAGCTGCGAGATAAACAAGCGAGCGCGGGATCAAATGAGCAGGCGCAATAAAAAATGCTGCAAGTATAAAGTAGGTTAAATCTTAGATGAGTTGAACTGCGATATTGCAATAGACCCATGATGCACCCATGAATAATCTGTCATTGGTGGTAAGATGAAAATGACTATAGCATGGTAGCGTTAACAAGGTAAGTGGACATGGATAGTTAGTTAGCCTAACCTACTGTATAGCAGAAATGACCTCGATTATTATCGTAGTCTACAATCACTAATTTGTAATCGATTATGCAATTTTCAAATTATCGTACTCAGAAATCAATTACAAAGGATCGTAATCTACGAATTGCGAAGAATCGAGCCATGGCTGGCCACTACTATAGGCTAGGCTTCCAGTACCAAGCAAAAATGTGAATGATGATATAAGTGTATAAACTCTATCATGGGAGGGGTACCGTTGACCAACTACTGAACAGATTGCAAGTGCAAGACATGCATGATTGCAATTTTAGTAACAGCTTAATAATAATGATAATGCAAAACAGAATTGCCGGGTAGATTGCAGCAAAAATGCAGGATAGATTGCAGCAAAACTGCAGGATAGATTCCGACTTCGTAAGTGCTGTTACAAAATTTATTTTTTAATTTTGGCGAAGCGATGTGATCGTAATAGCGATAATTAAAGGTGAAATAATCGCAATGGAAAATCGATTGCATGGGTGCGTATTTGTAATCGTAATCGGCGGAATCGATATGATCTAACCAAAGACCATTGAAAGAACAGAATGTAGGTACCGGTACTAAAACATAGCTCTAAAAACAGTGTTTATTTTGAGCTAAGTGTTAATGTCATCCAAAAACTTGAAAGTGTTTGCATCCACGGATCGCGGATGGTTTTAAAACATCAAATCTACGTTGGCCTACACTGTACAGTGGTTGATGATAGGACTAAAACAAGAATGAATGACGAATAGTAATTCGCAATGTTTTTACTAACTTTTTTAAGAGTCAAGATTAAGCTTTGGGTTAGGTTGGATCTCGACATTGTCTAGAAATTGTTTTGCGAGGCGTAGCTTAAATAGTTAATTTTAGATGCTGTTGTAGCGTGAAAGCACAGAGGCTTAGAATAATAGTGTCGTGGCACTGAGTGAGCAACCGTCTCTATCTAACAGTTTCCATAATGTTTAATCGTTTACGTACCATCTGGCCTAAAGGCTACCAGCACGGAAACCCAGCGAAGAGCCACCAGAATGGCGACTACTTAAAAACAAGCAATGCGAAAAATGGCTCTTCCTGGGCTTCTGCGCTGGTAGCCTTTAGACAGGGTCACCGAGAGGGGGGAAGCGAGGTGAGACAATGACCCCGGTGCCCATGGAGTTTAGGAGGCCCATCAGGGGGCCCATGAGCTTTAAGGAGGCCTTGGACTTCAGGGGGCCTATGGAAACGACACTGACTAATCAGTTTGTGGATTATCGAGGACCTTTTTTTTTTGGAGATCACATCAAAATCCGAAGAAAATTCTGGCATTTTCCTCTTCTTTTTTGAAGTTCACAAAGCTGGAGATGCCCAATATTTGAGTTGACCCCGGGCCTACGTTTGGCTCTCGGCGCCCCTACGCACAATTAACGATATATCTTTTGCTTTTTGTGGCAAATAATAAGCTGCAGCCTCATAATTCACTAATTATCGCTGTTCGCAACCTCAAAAGATTTTCTGATCGCTGCTTTGTTACTGCATGTGAGCTTATTATTATCTTGAAATTATATTAGACTGTAAAATGTAACATCCAAACACAAAAGACCATCGTAGCAATAAATTTTTCCTTACAATCAGCTCAACAGGTGATTACGTGTTCTAAAAGTGAATGAATAAAAAGAAATAAATTATTCTCAAAATGTTAACGGATTAACGGACTTCATTATCTTCCGTTAATTTCAGCTGAAAATTACGAATTAACTTTAACGGAGGTGTGAAGTTTGCTAACGGACTAGTGGTTAACAAAGCTAACGTTTTGCATTAACTTGCCCACCTATGATCATAGCTGTGTATATCCATTTCATCATAGATGGTTTTATTCCCCACGTTTTACCTACAAGTTTTCTACATTGCATTAATGCTGTAGTTGCTTTGCGGGTAATTCGGGCAATATGTGGTTTCCAAGTTAGCTCGCTGTCCAGAGTAACACCTAACAGCCTTGCTCTCTAGGAAAGTTCAAGTTTTGAACCATTCATTGACAAGGAACCCAAATCTGGATTCCGTTTGTGAGTGAACAGTACGATTTCGATTTTCTTGCTACCAAACTGTAGCTCTTGTTCCGAAGCCCAGTTTGCAGCAATATTTATTGCTTTCTGGGCCACACCTCTGATTCAAAGCATATCAGCACCAGTGACCTACACTGCTAGATCATCGGCATAGACTTGTACATAAAAGCCCTTGCTACGTAACTCTAGCACTGACAAAAATTTTTTTGATGACCTTTTTTTGAGATCGCCTAAAAAAAATTTTTCAAAAACACTTGCGCCTGTGTCCTAGGTTCTTGGCCTCGAGAGGGTCTGTCCTTGGAAGAACTGTCCTTGGCCTCGGATTTTTTTGTGTCCTTGGCCTTGGCCTGGAGTCTTGTGTTCTCGACTCCACCTCTGTAATTTAGCTTTAATTAACTTGGCTATTATGTCGCAAACACGTTTTAGATAAAACTTTTATGCTATCAAGAGCGAAAAACTTACCCAATTCAAAGTATATTGTTATCGGCAATTTTTGTTAAATTTTTGGTATACCATATTATTGGCAACCATAGGCGTAGCCAGGATTTTTGATTGGGGGGGCCCAAACCACAAATCACACGCAATGACGTCATCAGAAGTTTTCGAAAAAGTAATTTTTTGTGGGGCAAAGATATCGTAGAATGGAAGATCTGAAGCCGTAGCCTGATGGCACTTTGCCAGGATTTTGGTAAAGGGAGAGGGCGAAAACTAATTGTTGAAAAGTGTAAAAGTCTAACTTGGAGGACGTGTTGAGTAAGTTAGTGTACTCAAACGTATCAGAGACGGGGGTCTGGGGGCAGAGCCCCCAGCCGCCGATGGCTATGGGGGTCTGGGGGCAAAGGCCCCAGCCGCTGGGCGATTTTTGTAAGTTTTTGGAAAAAAAAGCTATTTAAATCTCATTGGATCACATTTCGCACGAGTTTAGAGCCATTTCAAAGAACTAGATTTTTAACATTTCAAAGCCAATCGAAAAAATTTAGTTGTTCAATCTTCTTTTTGCAATTAAATCCCAAAACACGCTTAGAATCTTGCATTATGGTGTAAAATTTTAATTGTTAGTGATTTGGTCTATAGGGGGAAGTAACGAACATTTTAGGTCAAAACGAACATCAACCTCCTGCAATACTTTAGCAGTAAATAATTAAGTTCATAATAACGTTAAACGAGGGCCTGGGGTGGCAACTTTTAGGTCAAAACTCTTAGATTTCTCACAGGTTTTGCATATAAATTGTTAAAAATTTGCATTAAGGGGCCCCTGGCCCGGGAACCTTGGTCGTCAGTCAGGGGCCCTTGGGCTACCTGCTTGCCAGTTAGATGCCCCGTAGCCCCTTGCTTGTCGGTTAGGAGCCCAGGTCCCCTGGTTGTTAATTAGGGGCCCTGGGGCTCCCTGGTTGTCAGTTAGGAGGGCCCCGGGGCCTCTCGTTGTCGGTTAGGGGGCTCCTGGCCCCCTGGTTGTTGGTTAGGGGCCCCCTGGTTGTTAGTTAGGGGCCCTGGGGCTCCCTGGTTGTGAGTTAGGGGCCCCGGGGCCCCCTGGTCGTCAGCTAGGCACTCCGGGGCCCCCTGGTTGTTGGTTAGGAGCCCTGGGGCCCCCTGGTTGTCGTTTAGGGGCCCCCTGGTTGTCAGTTAGGGGCCTGGGCCCCCCTGGTTGTCAGTTAAGGGGCCCCCTGGTTGTTGGTTGAGGGTCGCTTGGTTGTTAGTTAGGGGCCCTGGTCGTCAGTTATGGGCCCCCTGGTTTTCAGTTAGGGGTCCCGGACCCCCTGGTTGTCGGTTAAGGATTTCAGGGCCCCCTAGTTGTTAGTAAGGGCCCCCTGGTTGTTAGTTGGGGGCCCCGGGACTCACTTGTTGTCATTAATATTATTGTTAATAACTGTTATGTGCGTAATTACTGAAAAAAAAACTGCAACTAAACATCGTCAGGCTATGTCGTCATAACTTTTTGTCGTTAGTGGTATTTTGATTGGGGGGGTCCCGGGCCCCCTGGGCCCCCCCCTGGCTACACCTATGTTGGCAACAATGTTCTTTCCAAAAAGATTTATCAATTTCTTGTCTAAGATAATATAAATATACAAAACGATAAAAACGTACGGGCATTTGTGTTTTTGCAACTTTTTATACTGATCGACAATAAAATATTGTGTTAAGACTGACAAAAACAAAGTTAACGAATAGTTTATAGAATTCGAAATATTTTCAAAAAAATGACGTAGTTATCGAATATTTGCTATTCGTTATTCATATAATTTGAGCATGTAATACCAAATAACGAAGAGTAAATAATACGAAATTACGAATTGCGAACATTCGATAGTAATAAAATTTTTCGTGACAATTTCCGAAAGTTTTGATGACCGCTTGCTGGTCTTTTATCGCTGTCTTTTTAATAAATTGAATTGAATTGCATTGAAGGGTTACTACCGGTTATTCGTTATTTTTGGAGCATGTAACACCATTTTTTGCTATTTTTCGGATAACGAACATTCGATAAATAACGAAGAGCATGTAATGACCCCCCAGATCCCAGAACTATAAAAGCTTTTGTTAATTTTTTGGGGGTTGTTGCAGTGTGTTCAAAATTGGCCCAAACAGATCAAAAGTTTTGCATGTTTTATTATCTTTTCGTGATCCGTGATTGTTTAAAAGGATTTAATGCTCCAATACATCGGAAAAGCAAAAGGCCAAGTACTTAATTTGCTTAGATTATGAATGATTTAAGGCAGGTGTACTAGTTGCATTGAAATGTGATTTTGGACCATAAACTATGTAAAAACCAGATTGAAAAAGCATCATTTTAAGTGTTGTTTGAAAAGTTGGAAACTGCGAAGTTTCGAATTTCTATATTTTGAAAATAAGCAGTTTCGGCTGCAAAAGCGGATATTTGCTTGTACTGCTTTGCAGTGACTGGGTACAAATTCCATGATTTTCAACTGCGTCTTTTTGCCCATAAGTTTTGAATCATCAAACAATGTTTCTGCGTGGTGTTATTCACGGTCAAGCCTGGAAGAGTCTAAAAAACCTATTTTTTGGCTTGAAGCTTGCATTATTTGCTCTCAATTAAGGAAGTTGTTCTTATGTAGCGCTGGTGGCACGATGGACCGTGATCAATAAAATTGCTATCTTTATAGACAAGCAATAGGCTAGTTTTATCGGAGCAAAAAAAAAAACAACATTAAACAAACCTGTCCTCATCGATCGAAACAAAATCAAAAAGAAACAATAAAAGCACACCGCAACTAAAGCAATAAGAAACAAGTGATGGAAAATGGTTTCGCAAAAAAAGGCTCATGTTTGTTTGGATTTGAAATTTTTCTGTCCAACTGTTTTCAAGAAAAAAAATTTTTTTTGACAACCAGGGCTGGAGTACTCGTACTCGACTACAACTTGAGTGCCAATTTTGGTGTACTCGTACTCGAAACCTTAAGTACTTGAGTGCCTAAGTACTCGGTAATCGCACCAAAAATTGGTCGAGTACAGTCGAGTACATTGCTGCAATTAAAAGTAGCAAGTACTGTAGCAACAAGAGATATAAATCGTTTTTTGCCGTGTTTTTTCAAAAGAAAAGTGTTTTGTAAAGGAATTTGGCAGTTGGCTCCTTAAAATTTTGTTTTGGAACAATCAATTGTTATTTTTAACAATTAATTGCTACCACTAACGCTTTTACGTTAAATCATGCGAAAAAGTCGTGACGTTTCTTCATGCAATTGATTAGCAATGGGTCGTCACTCTCGCAGCATTTATATTGTTTCTTGTTGTAAAGACCTTTAGTTCGATGAAATACTTTTTAGTTAATCGTAACCATTTAAACACTTAAAGTTATTTGCATCTAGATCTAATATTATAGACTGATTGTTTGTAGTTCTCTCATTAAAAGCCATTTACTTAAAGATTTCTTTTTGTGCTAAATTGGTACGTCACATGTGAAAACTTTGCCTTTGTTTTTAAATTACCCATTGTAATTTTTGTTGATAGTGAATTATTTGTCAACCTGCAGCTTGTTTTGACTTGCAGCTTTTATTGATGGTGAATTATTTGACAACCTGCAGCTTGTGTAACTACCGCGTGATTTTGTTCTTGTCTACTGTTACTGTTAATTACCGCGTAAATGAATTATTTTTACTCCTCATATATTACTATTCAGCCAAGGCGGGATAATATTACGCCCCTACAGGTCAAGCTCGTCTCCTTTAAGAGTGCAAATTTTAACTCTTCTTAAATGCATCGAGCATATTTTTGATGTGTCCGAGTTAATGTAATGCACTTTAGGTTACGTAGTTGTAAATAAATTTTTGTTCTTTTTAATTAGTTCTTCAGTTTATTTTTTCAGGGTAGCTATTCAAGCAAAAAACATCGGCATAGAAAAAATAACTTCAATTAGAAAAAGTTAAATTGCCTTTTTTTCGATTAAGAAAATTTTGGTACTCGTACTCAAACCTCAAGTACTCCTACTCGTCCCTTTTCGACGGCCATGTATTCGTACTCGAAGTTACAGCACTCGACTCTAGCCCCGTTAACAACTCTCCTTAACCTCAGTAAAGAAATAGCGTGATCATCCGGTTCAAAAAATAAATTCCAGCTTCCCACATTCCTCAATAAAAATTTTGACAATGTTATCATTTCTCCTGCCATTTTGATCCGTGTTGACAGTTTACTTGTTTCTGGATTTAGGTAAAGACCGAAAATAGTTTTGTTGTCATCAGTTCTACCGACCTACATTTAACATTTTGTGCGAGCGGGCCACAAACCTCTGCCTTAAATTCAAGAGTTTTAGACAAAGTTGGCTTAAACTGTTACGTCAAAAGTAACAGTTTAAGCCACTTGCAGTTTCAAACTTGCAGCAATGATTCATCCTACCTTTTATCTTGTCATAAGTGTCATGACAACACTTTTGGTATTTGGGGGAAATGACTGATTAGCTTAAGTTTGTTTTTAAATGGCAGTACTGTTAAACACTGAAAGGGAAAAAAACCCTTTAATTCAAACAGCAAAACGAAAGACGTATAAGGTAATTGAAATTTCATGGTGATGGTTTTAGGATTTTTCTTTTTTCATTACAAAAAATAAACGATTGTATAACCTAAACCCGTTTGCCGTGCAAGGATTTTTGTGACCTCGACACCGGAACCGGATTTATGGTAAATTTCTCCGGTTGATGAGGCATGGATTCGAATTTATTCACATCCATTTTACAAACTATATAATGCTACTACACATCCTTACCGCAGTTCCGGTCTGGCATTCTCGTCTCTTTTGGCAACTATCCCCCATCTAACCCTCGCACTAGGCATTGCCCCTGGCCCAACGCTGATTTTGCACGTTAACTCGCACACGGGACTTCAGCGTTTAAGCCTGCATTCTACAGCAAAAGATATCTCTTTGGCAATACTGGACTGAATCGGCAGCATATAAATCGTGTGCGGATTGAAGCGTTCGTTTTCTACTGTTACTACACAATATATTTCTGTAAGCAGATCTGCACCCCTCTGCCTTTAAAAATTACCGTAAATTTGGCACACACCTCTAATTTATTGAGCGTAAAATCGCCAGCGCTGCGGTATACTCAATAAATTGAAATGCTTTTTCCCCAAGGAAATTCCATTGCAACTCTATCATGCATTAATTCATCCTTACCTTCTGTATGCGATTCTACTTACAAATCTTATCTCCTCAAAATTTTCTATTCTCCAAAACAAAGCTGTTAAAATTGTTATTCAAACAAAATGGGATTGCAGTGCAAGCCCTTCCTATACCAGCCTAATGGTCTTGAAACTGAAGAAACTCTACCAATTTAAAGTAGGTAAATAATGTATAATTTATGTCATAACCAACAACAAATAACCTAAATCAATACTTCACAAAGTCCAACGTCAGACATTCATGCCCTACCCGCTGTTTCACCTTTATGTTTACTATCCCATTTATGAAAAGTACAAATAATAAATCGAATTTAAACTTGTAAATGTATCTGATTTAATCGACCATAAGAACACGCCAGGCGACCACTAGACCTCAACAGTGTGTCGCACGGTCCAGTTAGGTGTTGTCGCTGCAGTAACTAGGACGTCATCGCATTCATGATCCCAACTAGGCGACCCAATACCTACACTGGAAAGCTGCCTTGGCCAGAAAATCCTGCGGTCTTTGAAAAAAATTGCCATCTGCTCGCCTGTTCACCACACACTGGGATGCTTCACAATGTCCCTTTCAGTGCTGAACAACAAGAAGGAAAACTTTGAAATGGAAACCATTGTTTTGCAGTTTTTGTTTTACCCGACCTGGACACGAACTTGAGTCTACCGTTTCAGCATTAGCAGAAACCCTTACGGATTCAATCATTGGTGGAAATAGACTACAGTCCAACCGGAATACTCCTGGATCAAAAATTCTCAGGACTTGAGCTTAAACGAGGACTGAAGGCATAATCAATAGGAGTATCTAAAGTTAGGCCAATCGTATTAGATTAGATCCGTGTTGACTCCCATCATTTTTGACCTAACCGTTCCAGAAATAATGTACTAAAAACACGATGTAGAAGCCTCCTTAAACATAATTTTTATTGACAACCCTGACGTTGATGACATCGGCGACGCCATCTTAGTTCAAACTAAGCCACAAAAGTATTTTAATTTACGTTTAAAGGTCAATATAGGCTAGGTGGGCCAAGCTACTGCAAACGTCAATAAGGTTGACCGTAAAATAATAATTTATTAGCGAGACCCCTACGTCGTGTTAAATATCCCTGGAACGGCTGGGTCAAGAAGGGTGGAGTCAATGCCAATCTAATCCAGCACAACCGCCCTAACTTTAGATACCCCCATTGATTTTTTCTTCAGTTCTCGTTTAAGGGCTCTCTTGGGCATAAGAGCTTTGCAAAGCTCTGCATCACACTGATTGATGTGGGAGCATACAACCTCTCATCTGATATTTGTACCCGGATCCCACAAGATCATAATGCACTAGAAGACCATGCATTGACTCAAAGACCGTCTTGGCATCTACACGTGATAAGTCTGCTGCGTTTAGACAGGCTGATCTAGAAGGACATACCACGATAAGAATAGTTTGGGGATCGGGAAAGCCCAGCAGGAAGGAATTCCTGGAAGGTGAAAGAACTGTGATACACGACGGTCTACAGCATTCGCGAGAAGAAGAACGCGAGAACCCACTCCTCTAAACTTCCCGAGAAAGCAATTAGGGCCGAAACATTTTATTAATACCAATTAGGGCTACTTTTCCTAGCAGGCCGAATTGAAGAGTTCGAAGAGCAAAAAGGTCTTAGTAGTCTTGTTGACCCCCTCGCAAAGATCCAATTTTTTTCCTCTTTTTAAATTATGTTTCATATTTTCTAAAATGTTTGGTTGACGAATTAGAAACAAAATAAATGCATATACTGTATATTAACTTTGCTGATGCAACGAAAGTCATGAAGAAAAATATAATTTATTAAAACTTTTTTCCCAACCTGCAAACTACTCATAAGCATGCTGCTATTTTTTTAGCGTAATTTTAAAAATATGAATTAAAAGCAAAACTCTTAAAAGCAAACAAATTAAAAATTCGGATGAATAAATTATGCACATTTCATGTTCTTTGCCAACGTTTTGCGCCGTTTTGTAAGATAAGAATAATACATATTGGACAAGCATAGATGCAGTCAGTAACCATATTGATTGATTACGTGATTGCTTTTAACTTTCGGTTGTTTGGGCCAAATTGAAGCAGTCGCTATTTCCGTGACATCAAAAAAATGTTCAATTTTGAAAAATTCGTGATATACCGGTACAACTCTTTAAGTATATGTCTTGTAACTGCCTTACCAAAGAGCATTTGCAAAGCAACTACAGCTGATAAAATGGGTGAAACTTAGAAAATCCTATCTTTGTTGGGCTTAGCCAGTGTGATAACTCCGACACTGGACAAAGGACTTAGGCTGAGGAATGAGACAAATCGCAGTTGGGAAACCCCCACCCGGGGGCAGACACAGAAATTGTTGAAAGGGGGAGTCTGCTCTTGATATAATATTTTCGCAAACGTTTTTGTACGATTTCCTCTTTCAGTTTTATTGTTTTAGGTACAACCCAGACGCGCAACCAGGATTTTGCTAAAGGGATGGGGCTTAAACCAAAAGTTGAATCTTTTGTTTTCAAAAATGTGTTATTTATATCTGGCTACTATGCAACTGGTGCAACTTAAGCGTAACACATACGAGAGTATGAGGGAGGGGAGCCTCTAGCTGCGGGAGGCCAAGGCGTTCAGTGGGCGATTTTTGTAATTTTTTGGCAAAAATAGCCATTTTAACTCCATTTGGATCATATTTTGCACGTTTTTGGAGCCATTCGAAAGAGCCAAATTGCTGAAATTTGAATTTTTACTGTTAAGTTAAGAAAGTTATATCTCTTTGGCTTGAGCAGGGAGGTCCGGACCCCTAAATCTGCGATTGCCTCAGAAGGCAGCAAAAAGGTACACTTTTATGATTTACTCGCTATGAAACCTTTTTAGGCGGAAAATTTTGGCTCGGTTGTTGGGGGCAATTTGCAACGCGTGCAAAATTCAACAACGATCATTACCACTATAAATTTGGGCAACCTAAAAGATATAAATTTGGGAAACTTAAAAGATTTATTGTATTTGTGGAAAAAAATAGGCAATAAAACCAATGGCGAAATTGGTTTTGTCGATTAACCGGAATAAAGCGCGCACCAGTTTCTTACCCGAACGCTACATTCAACGATTCATCTTTGAAGCGGAACTTTTTCCAATTTCATACGAGGAAACCGAGGTGACGACCAAAAAGTCTTCTGCACTTTTCGAGATATATTTGGTAAATTTGCTTTCAAATACAGGTAGAGACCAAAAAAGGTATTCACCAAAAAATCGTTCCATATTTCGCGATTGTCAGTAACCTTGCGCCGAACTTGTACGCCCTTTTGCAAACTTCCCTTTCAAGCTCCAAATTTTTTACGGCTTTCACTTTTATTGTTGACTATAATGCGAAACTTCATAAACATTTAAAGAAAATACAAAAAAAAATTAGAGCAATGCAAAAGGTAATATATATAAAAACTTTCATAGTCAAAAAAGAATATAAACAGTTAACCTTTGACAAAAGTTGAGAAATGCGAAATAACAGTTTTTGGCAAGGAGTTGATGATGTATGTGATGAGGCGATTATAACTGAAACTAATCACTTTATCCTTACTTGAACTTACCAAGGTTCATCAAGAGGAAGGCACTGATTTTCGTTCTTGGTGCTGTCCAGGGTAGCCGGAGTGAAATAAGGAATCACAGAAACAAACACCGAATAAATCCAAATCTGTAAAAGTCATTGTTGTCATACACTTAAGATAACACTGAGCAGATTGCGAATACGCCTTCAGATCTTTTCATCATGGTGCCGCGTGTCCACTCTCCAGTTTCCATTCATCTACCACACATGGTGGAGGTTCCATACAAGCTTATTTAAATTTATGCTGAACGACAAGCAAAGAAGCTGCAAATGCCAAGGTTTAGCCAGGGCCGGGTTTGTAAAGTAAGGTTTAAAATAATTTGTTTTAACAATTTATTTCATTTGGTTCCGGGATGGAAATCGATTGCTGATTTGCACAATGGGTTAACGCATTACTTTACGAGTTATAAAAAGTGGTGTGATGTCGAAACCTGATGTATGATTTAAGTTGGAGCGGGCATGGTTTCGAATCCGCTCAATCATCATTTTCCATGAATATTCTGTAACTTTAAGACTTGTAATGTAATAATGTCTTGTATTTACGTGAAATTACGTCGTATTTAATATTTTTATCCACTCCACAACTACTAAATATTCATCGTTTACTATTATGTTTTATCTCATAAATTTTAAAACCTTTTATGGCAATTTTTTTTGTATTTTCATGTTACGTGCATTTTCATTCCGCAAAAATTTCATTTCAACAGCAAAATTTGAAAAATAATTTTAATCTTTTTGAAAATCAATTAAATTACTTCTACAAAGTAATGCTGTTCACAGACCAACTCAGGTAGTTAAAAAAAACAAACAAACAAAAAAACGATAATACACCATCTCAATTTTAACCTTATTTGCAGTAATAGTAACATGTAGAAAGTTGAAATTATCTTAATGTAAAGTGGAGTAAGAAAGTGTAAATCGTACCGCAAAAGCTCAAAAAGCTGGCAAATTTAAAAAACAATAAATAAGAAAAACCGCAAAAAGTTTATGAAAAACCAGTCATTTGCAGATAATGCAAATTGCCCAGGGCTATTTGATAAAATCTTTTTGAAACTGATTTGTAACAAAAACAAAAAAAACTATAACTGATTTTTAATAAAAACAAAAAACTACAGCTTTATTGTAAGTGCCGTGCAGTTTATCAATAAACAAAAAAACAAGGAAAATCAATAAAGTTAAGACTTCTTGAATCTGTTAGAATTATCCAGCGAAGGTATACTTTATTGGCTTTTACCTGTTGCAACTTACGTTGGCGCGCTACTAAGCTTTTGTGCTGAAATGCAAATTATGATATAGCATAAAATAAAATTAAATAAAAATGATTCAGGGTAAACTGAAGTACCCTTAAAAATATTAGAAGCCATACATAATCTATTATATAATGTTTCATTGGAGCAGGTCGTTAGTAATAATTTACCACATCATTACAGATTTAAAATTTACAATAAATAGCATAACTGCAATTCCCCATCCACATAAGAATTTGCTATTTAAAACATGTAAAAACTAATAGTTTCCTACGTGTTTTGTCTGTTTAGCTGATAACTGGTTTAGATCACAAAATCTAAAAAAAATAACAGCAGGTTAGCTTTTAATCTCTCCTAATGGAAATTAAAGAAAATACAAAAAAATATTTTGAATTTAAACAACTAACAAGAATAAAATAATACCAGATTATCAGCAGTTAGTAGGCTACAATCGCGTATAAAGGCTATTTTACGTATCCTATTTTATATGACTTACCCCAATGATAATGCTCCGGATTTTCCCAACTGTTTTATACCGTCTATAAAGGATCGGAAATTTAACGGAGGCGAATCGGTCTATTCCAATAAACGCTATGTTACAAATTGATGCAGTGATTAGTGTTATGTCTAATGACAAATATATGTAGCAATAGGCAGTTCCAAACACCCAAGAACCCATTAGTTCCGCGGCAATGGCGAAGGGCATTGTTAAGACAGCTAATAAAGCATCCGAAACAGCCAGAGATAAAAGATAGAGATTCTGCTTGTGTCTGCTCAGGGAAGGATCTTTGATAATTACAATAATCACCAAAACATTTCCAACAAAAGAAACTATGCAGAGTACAGCCCCCAATAGACTGTAAATGATAATTTCGGCCAATCCGTAAGATACGTCAACCGTATTATTCCGCCCCATACAATAAGTTGTCTCATTTGAGGTAAGATTGAGATTTTCCATTTTCAAAGTTTGCAGCAGCAACTTTACATAAACGTTTGAAAGCTTCGCAATAAACTACTGATATACCAGTGCAGTCATATAACGATAATACACAAAAAAATTTTACAAAATTTGTCTAGATTTTCAAAATCTTTTCTTGATTTCACGCCTGAAAAAAATCTTAGTCATCATTTGAATAAAAAATTTATTACCTTAAAACGATAATAAAATATTAATTTTCAAAAACATTTTAGCTCGTCTTCTGCGCCAGTAATCTGTATTTGGACAGATTTCAACAGTTGGCTATATCAGACAGAGACTTCAAAAATAAAAACGCTGCAAAATTAGGGAAAATCGAAAAATCAAATTCGACATGCAGACAAAACAAAACAAATTTTCAGTTTCGATTTATTTTAACGGATCGCCTCTGTACCTCATCGCCTCTGTACCTCATCTTACGTCGTCAATGTAATAATTTATCTTGTTTAATCTATATTGCAGGCCAGTTAAGATTTTTACAACTTTAATGGCAGAAAACATAATTATGCTGACAATAAAATAAACTCTGCAAAAAAAATGGACCCTTGTTTTCTTACTTGTAAAACTATAACAGACATGGATGGAATTTTGAGTGACTTCTGTCACTGCATCGTTTGCATTTCTATACTGTATAGAGTATATCGCTAATTAACTTCCACAGCTAGCAATGGCAATAATTTCTCTAATAATTTTTAACAATCGCTGAAATCCTCTTACAAACTTGCAAAATTGACGTAGATATGAGCTATCAATAAGCAGTTTTCATAGCGCTTACAAATAGTGTTCAATAACAAAGCTGAGTAACGAATTAGATAAAATTATTTTAACAAGAACTACTCGTTAGTTACGAGCAATGCAATACAAAAGCTTTGACATTAGCGTAAAATACAGCTGTAGAAAAAAAGCAAGCTATTTCCTTCCCTACCGTTCAATTATTTTAGTCTGTACTACTCTAATTGTAAGATCCCAGCTGAACATGCTACAAGTTGGAAAACGAAACGTTTCAAAAATGATGGCTACTTACTATAGTTACCAGCTAATAGTATAACAATTTTAATTAATTTTCATGTGATATAACTATTTCCTTTTAATATTGAGAAAGAATTCGTTGTGTCTGATCTCTTAAGCCCTTACCCTATTAAACTGCTGGTTGTGCGTAAAACATTAGAAATAGATAAGATAGGCACGAATGAAAGTAAGCTTATCAGGTTTTATTGCAATCTAGTGATAAGTGCTTAAACCGCACTAAAAACGAGTGCAGTTTCTAGAAATATGAAGAGGAAAACCTATCGACTTACATTTTATATCAATTTGACCGAATCCATGAAGTAAATTATCGCGAATGCTTCATTAAAGAAAGCATGAAAAAAACATAAATATCATTCGAAATAATGGCGAAGAACTAAAACAAAAAATACATTAGTGAAATTTGGAGCATAAAAATTGGTCTTCAGGAACAGTTTTATTAACAATAGAACAGCCATAGCTGTCGTAAACATTTTGTTTGACGTCTCAAACAACAGCTTTTGCTATAATTGTCTGCGAAGTATGTTAGCAATTTTTTTCAGTTAATATATAAAGCATCTCCAAAATGTATGCTTTGAATTAAATTCAGTTAAGGGGTTCAGGTCAAGAGCACTTGGGACATTGTTTTACAAAATGACTAAGGATTTAATGACAATAAAAGAATTTGAGCCGTCGCGACACGTTTTGTCCTTGCTCTAGAGACTCTTCAGACAACATAGGCCAATTTTGTTTCATAAGCCCAAAAAAATGTAATTGAAGTAGAAGCACCTTATCATTTCTATATGTGTTCTTGTGCAGTATTCCTACTACATAACTTTTTGCCCACTACTATCGACCACCCTTACCTTGCAAAACCTTCAAAAGTTACTACTGCTATAAACCTACTGCTGAAATCTACTACCTATAGGCAGGCGCGTAGCCAGGATTTGGAAAAGGGGGGGCTATTTTGAAAGAGTGAGAAGTGTGCAAACGACCTTGACCCGAATTTTCATTGCTCTTGAATCAGTTTCACACGGTTTGCACGAAAATTGAGACGAAATTTGTCGGAGAGCTCGGAAATTCAAAGGTTTTTTTCGCCCAAAATCAGGTGGTCTCCAAAAAAAAGGTCTTCACCGATTTTGAGACTGAATTTTCAGCCGAAATCTCAAATTCAAAGGTTTTTTTCGCCCAAAATCAGGTGGTCTCCAAAAAAAAAAAGGTCTTCACCGATTTTGAGACTAGAGTTTCGGCCGAAATCATATTCAAAGGTTTTTTGCCCAAAATCAGGTGATCTCCAAAAAAAAAAAAAGGTCTTCACCAATTTTGGGACTGATTTTTCGGCCCAACTCGGGGAGTTCAAACGTTTAAGGGGGGCTGTTTTCTTATGGGGGGGGCTATTTTCAATTTTTCACTAAAAATCGACCTCAAAACCACCAAAAAGGCTCGAGCTCCCCCCCCCCGGCTACGCTACTGCCTATAGGGATGTCCATTTTAAAACAACGAATCCTACGGAACCGGATCCTATTTTGAACCGGTTCCGTTTTTAGAATTTGGTTTAGTTGAGGAGAAAAACAGCAAGTGATAAATTTGTTTAACCGAGCCGGTCGACCGCGTTAGGACGTGTCCTTTTGACCAGAATGTTACAATGGCGTGATTTTCTCTAGGAGGGCTAAGCCCCCTGGTTGTGGGCCTGTTTCTTTACTCTGAAAACAACTAGTAATGACTGTTATAATGAAAATTAAAGAGAAACTGATGAAGCATTGCAGAATAAGAATATCCAATATTCATGCGATTTATAGTGCTGTAATCCTTGTATACATTCATTAAAAATAAAACAAAATGTTGAACTTTTTTATGTTTTCCAGTAGTCAAGCAGTTAAGGGCTGAATTGATATCAAAATAGTATTGACGGCCCATTTTATACATTTAAGATTCGGTAAGAATTCGGAATTCAAAAAAAAGATTCGGAATTATTCTAGAATACACAATTATTCTAGAATACATAATTATTCTGAAATGGACATCCCTAAATACCTATTATCGAATTTTACAGGCTAGGCCTACCCACCGCAAACATTGCAATTTGATCTGTATGAAGTTAAATTTGAAATCAATATAGAACTTAATACCGACTAATAGCCCATTATTGTCAAAAATGCAAAATATTGCAAAACATTAAGTACGGAGCTTTTCGCAATCCAAAATTTTAATAAAAGACCCCAACGTTATCCTAATTAAAATTTTCTATCCATATAGCACTATCTCAGAGTGCTCAAACTAAAAAAGTGAGCCAATTAAAATTTTGAGAGAGGCTAAGGCAAGATTCATGGTCAAGAGCATAGGCGCCCGCAGAAATTTTTTCAGGGGGGGGGGCAAGCGACTTATCCATTATTTACTGGATCAATCAAAACCTTACAGCTGCAACCAGGATTTTGCTAAGGAGTTTGAACCAAAAGTTAAAATGATTCTGTTCAAAAAATGTTGCAATTCGGGCGGCATGTTAAGCTAACAGATGTAATTCAAGTGTATTATGGATGAGGGTCTGGGGGCGAAGCCCCCAGTCGCTGGGCAATTTTCGCAATTTTTAAAAAAAAATAACCACTTTAACGCCATTCGAATCACATCTCGAGCGTTTTTAAAGCCTTTGAAAAGAATGAAGTTGCTAAAATTAAGAATCTACTTGAAATTCCTAAATTGCCCAGCCATTGCAGCCCTCTTTATTTGAAGATCAAATTCAAACTACGTTTAAAGTTTCGCATATGTGAGTACGCGTGTTGCCAGAAATTCACAATGAGAGAACAGCTGTTCGGGGGTCTGGGGGTGGAGTCCCCAGCGTTCCAAAATTTTGCATTTTACCTGCAAAAATAGCTTAATTTTACGGCTATTTTGATAAAAAATTAATGCTTTTTAAACGTGGAAATTAGCAGTGCAAGCATGATTAAACTGGTTGCATAAATGGGCTAAGTGGGGGGTGGCTAATGGCAAAAGTTTAGTTCACTTGTTTACATGCTGGTTAATTATAAAATCGTATAGTATAATAAAACTCACTCGGAGTAACCTATTTTGCATAAATTTCAAAAAAATAATGGGGGCGGGAGCTCATGAAAATATATCAGAGAGAAGTGATTAGTAATAGCTAATACTGAAGAGTTCCCCCTTCTATTCCTGAGTTTATAATATATTTGTTGATGAAACCTATGTTCAGCAATTTTACACTAGTTATCAAATCTGATTGCTAATTTTTGGGCATTTTTCAAAGTTTTGAGTTTATTTTTTGACAAATTAGCCCCCCTGAATATTTGTTTCAAAAGATGCTTTAAATCACTTTTTAGTCCATTCCAGGGCAAAAACAGTCTTAGTAGCGCTAAAAACGTGATATTTTCTTTATTCTGCATTTTGGTCGACAGGCCATGGGGGAAGGGGGCTATAGCACCCCCCCAGCCCCTCCAGTTACGCTACTGTATGTGAGTTAAGTTTTCCAAGTGACTTGGATAAGCAGAAGGGGGGGGGGGGTTAAACTTCCTTAGCCTCTTTGATTGTGCCACTGACAGCAACCTGAATTTTGCAAAGGGGGGTGAGGGGGCTTGATTAACCTAAAAATTGAAATTTTTTGCAAAATGCCTCAATTGGGCGGCGTGCCGAGCAAACAGATGCAACTAAAGCATATCGCAGACCGGGGTTTGGGGGCAAAACCTTAGCTGTTGAGCAATTTATGTGATATTTCAGAAAAAAACAAGCCTTTTTAATTCTATTTGCATCAAATTTTACATCTTTTTAAAGCCATTTAAAAAACTAACTTGATACAATTTGAAATCCATTTGAAAGAATTATATAGCTCACCCCCTTCAAACCCCACGTTTCTCATAGGTCAAGTCCAAAACTCGTTATAATTAAATAAATTAAATGCTGAATATCCCCCCTCCTGGCCCCCCCTAGATTCTTTTTTCATGAAGCTTACGAGGTTTGTTCAAAAAGTTCGTAGACTGTTTGAATTGCGCAGCTCTCATTTGTTCCAGGTGCATTTGCTTGGTGTCGCTATGTTCACAGAGATCAGCTGATTATGACGCCATTTTCTGATTGCAGATATCTTTATTTTAGTGCTGGTTATGTTCAGCTAAGTTAAGGGTAGTTTTTTAGTTCGTCGGATTTTAAGGTTTACAAATTTTTTTCAAAATGAATAACTAGAAAGAGCAACGATTTGCTATGAAATTTTGTGTCAAACTGGAAAAATCTACTACGAAAACGTTTGCCATGCTTAACACGTCTGACGGTGATGTTGCTATGAAGCGAGCGATATGTTTCAGGTGGCATAAACGTTTCAAGAATGGTCGGCTCTCTGTTGAAGATGATGAACGTTCTGGACGTCCTTCCTCATCAACTGATGACCCACACATTGATGAAATCATACAAGCGAATCGACGTCTGACTGTAAGAGAGCTTACTAAAGAATGTGGAATCTCGGTAGGCTCTTGTCTCACCACATTTTGACGGAAGAACTAAGATGCATCGCGTTGCTGCAAAATTTGTGCCACGTCTGATGACAAGTGATCAACAAGCTCATCGTGTTTAAGTCTGTCAGGATTTGCTTGATCACTCAGAAAATGATAAAGAATTCTTGTCAAAGATCATAACAGGTGATGAGTCATGGGTTTATGGTTACAACGTGAAAACAAACGTCCAATCTTCACAGTGGACGAGCAAAACATCCCTCAGACCCAAAAAAGCTCGCCAAGTTCGATCCAAAATCAAAGTGCTGCTTACAGTTTTTTTTGATGCTAGTGGAGTTGTCCACCACGAGTACCTTCCTGAAGGCTCCACAGTGAACCAGACCTACTACAATGAAGTTTTGAAACGTCTGAGGGATGCCATTCGACGGAAAAGGCCAGAATTGAGGAGGAGTGGTGACTGGTTTTTCCATCATGACAACGCTCCAGCCCATTCAGCCCTCAGAACTCGTGAGTTTTTGGCCAAACATTCCATCACTGTTCTTCCCCACCCCCCTTACTCACCTGACCTTGCTCCATGTGACTTCTTTTTGTTCCCCATGCTCAAAAGACCTTTGAAAGGAAGAAGATTTGAGACCATTTCAGAGACTAATGCAAATGCGATGAAAGGGCTCAAGGGCATTAAAAAAGAAGCGTACTTAAACTGCTTCCGCAAGTGGAAACACCGCTGGGATAAGTGTGGGCGTTGGGAAGGAGAGTACTTTGAGGGAGACCCAGACCTGTAACTGCTGTAGAAAGTACATTTTGTGTTAAGACTTCAGTCTACGAACTTTTTGAACAGACCTCGTACGTTAAGCATTTTGTATTAAGCGATCAATTTTGACTGCTTATTTTGACCCGTGTTTTGAAGTTTTTATTGATTAATTTGAAGCTGTATTTTTGACCAATATTTAAGTTAATACCCTCCCCCCCACAAAAAAAAAATAAATAATAAAAATTAATGTTTTTAAAGTGGCTTTGAACCACTTGAAAGGCCATTAAAAGTGACTTTGAACCACTTTAGAGGCCTCAGAAGGGCCAAAAACTGTGGCATTTTTCTTATCGTGTACTTTGGTCTACACGCCAATGCAGGTGGCACAGCCCCCCTCGCTTCGCTATTGATTACAGGTTTGGTTTTGATTTTGGTTTCTCAGCAAAATTAATTTAATGGCGGAGTAATATTACTATTTTAGTGTTTAGATAACAGCGTTAATTTGAAGTATTAAACGCTGTATTGTATTTAGATCCTGATGATAAGAGCTCAATGACAGATCAGAGATGCTAAATTGTTCGATAAACCATGTTCCTCTAGAAATAACCGTGGATAAACGTTTGATATTGATTATTTATTCGAACAATTAAATGCTCAATGCTAAAGTATTACTAACGCTCGCTTTTAAGAAAATGATGTATGATAATTCACGTAAAATGGGCAATCCTGTTTCTCTTGCCCCCGCCCTCTGCACCAAGGCAAAAACGGTAAAACAGCTCCAGAAAGGGTTGTTTTCTTAGTTTAGATAGATATTTAGATATATTTAGACTTATTTTGCGAATTTAAACATAAAAAATACTTGGCATCTTAATTTCCAGGGGGGGGCAAGTGCACCCCCCTGCCCCCCCTGCGGGCGCCCCTGGTCAAGAGATGCCAAAACCGAGATTGCTCAAACCACTGTCTTGCTAAGCGTAAATCAAATGGATTTGAGCTGAAACAGCTCAAATCCATTTATTGTCGCATTGTAAAATATTGCTTTTAGTACTAAATTTTAATACTATTGACGTATTGTCATTAAATCATTATTCGTTTTGTGAAGCAATGTCCCAAGTGCTCTTGTCCTGAACCCCCTTAACTAAATTTGATTTACGCTCACCAAGTTTATGGTTTGAGCACTCTCGGTTTAGGAATCTCTTGACTATGACCCTTGTCTTAGCCTCTCCCAAAATTATGTTTAGAATTAGATTTATTGCAATAAAATCGACAATGCTATTTGTTTTGATATAAATTTTATATCTGTTTTTTGCTGCATTTTTTTTTATCAAAGCTTTTTGAATTTCTCATTAAACAAAATCATTGATTCAGTTTTATTTTCTCTCCACGCTTTCAATAGTTTCTTTTCAACTGCAGCAATTCAAGAAAAATGTGTCCACTGAAATATCTCCATTCAAACCATTTGTTTATTGCTTATGAAATTTCAAGTTCTCTAAGCTTACACAATCGTGACTGCTCAATACAGTTTCTGACTTTCCAATTTTTTGCGTAAGTCTTACTCAGTTTTTCATTTGTCATGCTACTTTTGTCGCTTTTTTGCGCACTGTCAATGTGATCAGTCCATGGATCAGTCGCATTAGATCAAATTTTGTAATCAAAGGGCATTGAATCGCTCGAAAGGCGTCTCGTTCTATGACGTCATGCTAAGCCTTTATCAAATGACGCTGCTTATAGATAACCTGGAATTATGACAAAAGCGACATTAGGTTTTCCTGATATGCAAAGAACGCAACAACCTAAACAGCAAAGAGTCGCGGTAGGTTTTTTCGTTTATTTTTGTGATCAAGCTGAGCTCTTGTATCAAAGCATCAAGTTTATTGGTACAATACAAAAGTCTGGATTCAGTCAGGCGGGCAACCGGCAATTTGAAAAGATAAAATTTGAAAAGCTAAAACGCTTCTACTAAAAACTGAAGTTTTTCTACTTTAAAAATAAACCCAGAGAACTTTGTATCGAGCAAGCTGATACATCTGAGGTTCACTTCGACGGGGATCTGGGGCAGAGCTCCCACACGCCAAAAACCACATGGGGCTAGGGACGAATGCGATTTTTGAAATTTTTTGGAAAAATACCGTTTTAACGCCATTTGAATAACGTTTCGGCATTTCGCAAGTTTTTAGAGCAGTTTGAAAAACTAGCTAGCTAAGATTTGAAATCACTTGAAAGAATTGAATTGCTAAGGTGCTTCAGCCCTGAGTTTCTGGTCAATCCCGAAACAAGTTTAAACGCTCGCATATTTGGGTTTAATTTTCTAAGTGACTTGGCAAGGGAGGGTGAAGATTCAGCCCTCTTAGTCCTCTCTGGTTGCGCCACTGGTTTTAGTGATTTTACAGTTTTGAATTTAAAAAAAAAAATTTAGGTTAAAAGGTGTGTGATATTTTGTGCACAAGTAAGCCATCAAACTAACTTAAATATAGAAAAACTTTAATATCTTCAGATTCTTTTTTTTGCTTAATTAGAGAGAGGCTCGTCAGAAAAAAAAATCAAATAGAATTCTCTTATATTAATCTGCGGCTAATAACATAAGTGTTCCAAGCAGCTAAATTTGCATTTAACAAGCTTTCTTTGATAGCTGCAAAACATTTTTTTTATTGAAACTAAACATAGCCTTGAACAAGTTGTAAGAAAAAATTGCTAGCTGTAGCCTCGGGCAATTTTGAATTGTCGTCTCTTTTTTTCTTTTTGCTTTTTGTACAAAGCACTTACAAACTGCAAAGTTCTTTCTGACACAAGTCAGGAGCATTGCAAAAGTTAACGAACATTAATTAAAAAAATTGGCCCCAGCATTAATTAAAAAAAAAAGAAAAAGGAAAAATACGCCAAGTAACCAAATTTAAGTATCTTTCAAAATTTCCAAAAGTTTATGAAAAAAACGCTCTATTTTGTTTTATGCTCAAAAACCTTTTATCTGGTTCAGTTAAACTATTGTTTATAGAAGACCTGCAGGTCAATTTCTCACTTCACCTGCGTAGCAAAATAAAATCTGAAAGGACTAGTCGTTTAGGTTAACATTTTTTTAAAATATTGAAGTACAGTATTAAAATTTGCTCTTGAGGGCACCTTCAACCAAGAATTTGCAAACAAGCAAGCGGTCGAGCTTTATTTTCTCCTATGTATTTCTTGATATTGTAATTATAAATTCTACGCCTGACTGCGCTCATGTTGGTGTAATAATTGATTGCATCATCTGTTTGATCACCGGAAATTTCTTGACATGAACAACTGGATGGATTTTTTTAAACTGCGTTTTACGTATAATTTGGAAAATAAAAACGGCAAGAACTGACAAATTGCAGCTTTTTCCGAATCCTCAATCCCACCTGCACTCTTTTCATTGAGAAACGAAAAATAAAGTAATTATTGATCTGATAAGTTATTTTTGTTTAAATAAATATCTTTGCTTTGCTTAATGATGCATATCATCCATCAAATTTTTCTATCACGCTAAAGGAAGTTGATGTAATGGATCATCTGCACGATCATGATATGTGTTCTTGACATTTCAATAAAATTTAATCAAACAGACTCTCCTTCAATATCTGCAAAATAAATAATAAAGGCTTCGATATGATTTATTACTTTTGAAGATAACTTAAATTTCCCAATACTTAACAAAGCGGAAATATTTTTATATCATCATGAAAAAAACAAAAAACGGAGCATTAAAAGCATCTTAAGTGGTTTACGCAATACATTTTTATTTTTGCCACTTTTTGATTGAGCCTAGAAAAATAGAAAAAAAAAAACTTGCAACAAGCGGAAATACAGCGATTTTATGGTGAAATCCCACTGGCGATAATTTGCTTGCAACAAGGTTTGACTAGTAGCCTGCGATAATCTGCACTTTTACCTGCTTATTTTTTGTTAAATTTCTAGGTGTTACTGTTTCTCTAAAAAAATCGCACCTTTGCGCAGGCAGTGAAACATAATTGTGGATTGCTTTTCTGTTGAAAAAGGGTTTTGAAAATCAACAAGCAATCGCACCTTTGCGAAAGCTTGATAATAAACAATGAAAAAAAAAAAAAAAATTCATTCATATATAACCGCATTTTGTTCGCATAGACGGCATTTTTCAATTAATTATCTGGCCAGGTGTTATTAGCAATGTCGCGAATTGATGTTAGTTCAAGGTAGTTAAAGGGGGTAGTTGTAGAATTACAAGTTGACAAAAAATACAAATATCGATTTTTATTGTTCTTGGTTTTGTACTTTTATAACCTACATTATTGAAAAAATTACAATAAATTTTTTTGACTAGATTTTAGTATTGCTACGATAAATATTATACTGTATATTATTTGTTGCCTTCTCTAACATGGCAAAAACACACAAAAATCGCAATGACGTTTTGAGAAAGTTGCAACAATCTATGGCTGTGTACGACCATGTTTAGACTACGCGCAACTATGTGCGATTAAAAAATTGTATCTTGTTCCTAGCAAAATATCGCCAGCGGAACACACCACCATTACACCATAAACTCTTGATTAGTAGATTGGAAACTGACAGTTTTGTCTTTTTTTTTCTTCTCGGTTCATTCGCGCTGCGAATATGTCCAAATGGTCCAATCAAATCAAAGGAATACGGGTGACCGCAAAAAAAACTTCGCAATAAGAGCAAACTTTTTTTCTTCAATGCTCTTCTCTTTTTCTCCGCACGTATGTTTCTAGTCTACTAATAAAGAGTCTGTGGTTAGACGTATAAAAACAAACAAAAAAATTAAATATTATTCCAACAATTCTTGGGAATATTTCACGAGCTTTATTTTTTATTTAGGTACGTTGAAAATGAGGTTAAAAAGTTAGTTCAAAGGTAATACAGTAGTGTAATTACGTAGACCAAGTACAATTACTTTTTCTTAAGTGTATCTCTTTAGAAACTGCCCTATTTCGCGAAAACCTGCACACTGCTAAGATGCTGCTGCTTGAAAGGGTACAACACGACCACATTAATTACGACAAAAAATTTAAAAAAACATGAGACCTACTTTTTTCCTAAATTTGAACTACCTATGTTTAATTAGTTAAATACGGCCACCAAACAATGCATGATATTATGTTAAAGACTATTTGTAACAAATTAGATTTTAACTGGCAACACTGCATTGAATTTGAAGCAAAACCTTATTTTGACCTGAAATATCTCTGAAAAAGTGCAAGTGCTAAAATTATCCTAGATGGTTGGGGAATCACAATTTTGATGAATCTTAGATTCTATATAGATATTAAGGTTTTGTAGTCAAAATTGCTTTGATTAAAATATTCATATCTTAGCAGCTTTTCGTCTGACACTCAGACGAAAAGCTTCGACGAACATTTTTCACAAATTCTGTACCACCCAGCACTTAAATTGTAAAATTTTGCAATGAGGGACGCTTTCGCAGCCTTGGCAAAACTCTTTTGTAATGCAGGAGTATGATAAATGGACTTCTAGAATAATTTAACTCAAAAGCAATGCAGCCAAAATCCTGTAAAACATATTTATTGAGACGTTTCGGTTAATTTCTTTAAACCATTGTCAATCTTATTCAAATAGAATTTCTTTCGTAGTGCGGCTGCAATTTAGTGGAAATTTTTTTTCAAGTTCGGATGCTCCATTTTGCTCCAGAATATTTGCTTCAAGTTTAGTGGTGCCGATTTTTGTTGCCGATTGGGGGGGATAATTTGTAATTTTACCCCAATTTTGCCCTATTTTCAACATTGGGGGATGAAGCTCGAGCACGATTTTTTTACGTGATCAAATTAAATGAGGACAAAAAAAAAAGATCTTTACGGACAATTGAAGAGTTTTTGTCCCCGAATTTAAGTCAAGACCAAAAAAAAAATCTTCACTGTAAATTGAAGCGTTTTGTGGTGCAGACCAAAAAAAGGTCCAAACATCATCCAGCGCTCAGATGCAGACCATAGTCAAATTATTGGGGGGGATGCAGTCAAATTATTGGGAGGATATATCCCCCCCATCTACCCGGGTTTCGGCACCCTTGTACAAGTTTTTCACGAATTCTGTTGAAGACTAAAAAAAAGGTCGTCACCGAAATTTGGCACTGTTTTCGGCTGGAAATTGGTGCTAACAGCCACTTTTTTGTCTAATCATCCAGACGCTTACTTACTCTTAGTGAAAAGCGCCGAAATCTCTTTCGGGAGGAAGTTAAAATCTCGAAGGGGGGACGCTAAATCTCGATGGGGGACACTAACTATCGATGGGGGACGCTAATTCTCGATGGGAGAACGCGTCCCCCGCTTCCTACCTACAATTTAAGAACTGGTACAACCAATCAACTTTTCAAATAGTCACGATTTCAAGTTCTAGCAGGAGCGCAAAACCTATTTAAACTGGCCTTTTGGATACTGCGTTTGCTACTGAGTTAAATTAGGTTGCCTTGCCAAGACTCTTTTTCCGCATGAACATTCAAATGCACAGATTGCAGCTCAACTAGAAAACTAAAAATTAAATTAACAAATAAAAAAAAAACTTTATGTCAAAAGTCACGAACTTGTCACCAAAATTTTGTTGTAAATCGATTCTGTTTTCGAAACCGTCAGCTTGGACTAGTCGTTGAAAACGAGTTTTTTGTTGGGAAAACGAGGTTTTGGAGCTATAATTAGCTCGGTCTGCAGTAATTAATAGTTGCGGCTCTTCGTGTTTGATTAATTGAATAAAATTTGCTTTTAGTATAGCTTGCCATATCCTAATTGCTCATTTTTACGTTACCCCACAAAAACTTCATAAATGGTTTAGCGAATAATTTTTACAAGAAGTTTTTGCCTCCTGGCCAAATTTTTTGGCCCTCAAGTTTCCGTCTTTGTATTCAAAAGTATCATTACTACTTTTTAAGTATCTTAAAAGTATCATTACTACTTTAAAAGTATCATTACTACTTTTTCTCACCTCAAAAACTTCAGTAACTAAGAAAAAATCAATTCATCTTGCTGAAAGCGCCTATTTGCTTCAAAAGTTTGATCTAGGTATTTAAAGCTTCTTAGCCAGAACTGTTTACCTTTCAAACTCTAGCCCAAATCCAAAAAAATAGTTAACCAAAACAAATTGGATAATTATTAATTCTCTTTTTCTAATTAAAACTTTGGCTGACATAAAAAATAAGTAAATAGCCTATCCACAAAAAATAGCAACCTTTAGTATTAGTGCAGCTGGTTAATTTACTAAAGCATTTAATTAAACAATTGTGTAAAAAGTACTCTAAAAGTGTAATCAAGAAAAAGTTTTGTTACTTAAACGAAAAACTATTTGAAATAAAGAACAAAGTATTAACCAAAAAAGTACTTGAGCAAAAGTAAAAAAGTAGTGGTTTTAAAAGTACTTAAGTACAAGTATTTTTGAAAGTATATTAAGCGAAAAAAAGAAAACATTCAATCGACAAACTGTAGTATATGACTACTGGTCGACTACCTTCACATCACTGCAATAATGTTTGGTTTTCTAGCCCCTCACTTTCTCAAAGAAGCAATGAATTATTAGTTGATGCAGGCTTTTGTTATTACATTGAAATCAAAAAGAGCAACCGCAAAACTTTGAGATTTAAAAATCATGTCACGCAGAATTTTCGTGGAATCATTTCATACACCAGTAGAAAACTAAACTATTCTGACAAACTTGTGGTTCAATTTTAAAACTACAGTACCGTACTTTGTACTCTTTTTAATCAAAATACAATTAAGTAGCGTTACTTCAAGCTAAAAGTAAGCATGTGAAAGCAGAAAGTATCCTAAAATATAATTACTTTAAAAGTGCTCGTTATCGACAAATTCTACTAAAATAGGTTACTTAAGTAGAGCTACTTTCGTTACTTTACGCTTCTGCGTTTAACTTGTCCCCGTATCAGCTTACGAAATAGTTTTTGGTCGTTAATTCAACTGAAAAACAAACTTTTTCTGTAACAAAACAGTAAATTTTTTAACGCAGCACCGGTAATAAGAGCTGATGAGAAAAAACGCCGTTTAATTAAATCAAAAAGGTGAATAAGGAGCCGAAAGAGGTAAAGTCAATTTAATCTACCTCTTACAGCTGTTGTAAAAAATGTTGGAGAATTACCGGTATTATGAATTTTGTCGCCATGTTAGCACTTTTGTTTCGAGCCCAGGAGCTTAGCATTTTCTCTCTCAAGGTCTTGGCTTTGAAAGTGTTTCTGTACAAGGGTTAAGATATTGATATGAAAGATATATTTTGTTTTTTTCGTTCATTGGCTGAATTTGCATTTTATGCTTTCAGCAAATTTTCGTACTGCCAATTATAAATTTCGGAAATTTCGTATTTTATTTTGACCAAAGCAAAGCACATGTAGTCTTTTAAAAAGCACCAAAACAGTCTTTAATCATAGAAAAACCATCCCGAGGCTAAAAAATTCTCTACTACAGTAACGTACAATCGTGTTATGTTACACATTGTCGTTTTTATACAACACTCCCATACTAATTTTTGAGAGGTATCGAGAATATTACTTTTGTGATGTACTGCAGAATATGCAAACTAGACGTAAAATATTTTTTACTTGAATTCTAGTGATTTGATACCCAGTCTGTTTTGAAGATTTTACGATAAATGCTACCCCTTGTCTGCACTAAATTGGTCCGCATTTACGCATTGTACATTTCAAAAACGTGGGAAATATTACTATTTTGATATTGCATTTCTTAGTCGACGCGATAAGAAATGTTCGTGTATGATAATATTCAAAAAGTATTCATGAAACTAAATATATTTTTGATTTATAATGTCACGCGATAACTATCAGAATTTGTTCATGTCATAGCCTATCATTGGCAAGTATTGTAAAATGTCAAACATTTTGCTACATTGTTTTCGATAACTGTTAGTAATTCTTAAGTTTTTTTTTCTCTTTATTTAACTAGCTAAAACTCGTTTCAGCTAAAGGCCTTTTTAGGAAGTTTTAGGGCGGGATTTTGCCACCCTCAAAAGCTTTTGCCATCCCTCAAAAACTGTTTCCCATCTTTTGGTCATTACAAACCACTAGACCCTAAAATATGGTTCAAAGCACTGACGATGTTTTTGGTCTTTTGCCCCCTGTATGACGTTGTAAGGCGAGGCATCTAAAAATTTGTCCCCTTCCCGTGATGCTGGATAAATTGTTTCAATATTTAACGTTGAAAGATATCAGAAACCTGCCCAATAGGTCTGTTCAAAAAAACGTCCTTTTTTTTGAAAAGTAGTGCTGCAGACGGCTTTTCCCGTTGTATTACCCAAAAAAATCATCCTGACCATTTTTCACAAAAAATTTTTGATGTTTAGGGGGTGCGCAACTCCATTTTAGTTTATGACGTTATTAAAAAAGTGGAAATTTTTTTTCGGAAAAGTTAGCAGACGTAGAATGACCCTCTGAGTCGTAATTTGTTGATTGTTTTGGTGTATTAGCATAATGTAAAGATTTACTTCAAAACTTTAAATCGATGGCGTCATGATTTTTTGTTAAAATTGCATCTTTGCACGCTTTATTGAGTAATAAATGGAACATGGTTACCTGGTTGCCTCTTGTCTATACAAAATCGTTTCAGTACAAATAATACCAGTCATGTACAACGTCGTTTTAGGCAATATACTAATTTATAGATTGCCTAAATACTTGTCAATAACCAACAAATTTTCGTGAGCACTTTTGTAGATTGAATATTAGCGTTTGAATTGCGTTGAAAACATTAATTATGATCACACTAATTACCGCCAAATTTTTGGTCTTCCTATGGGTTCGTGCATTTCGCCTGTGCTAAGTAATATTTTTATGGAACACGTTGAACAATTGGCCATTTCAACCTTTTCCACTCCCCCTATTCTTTGGTGCAGATATGTGGACGATACTTTCTGTATCTTGGATAAATCACAAACGGAAAGTTTTCATCAACACTTGAATTCAGTTTGCAAGCACATCCAGTTCACGAAAGAAGTAGAATTTGAATCCTCCCTACCTTTTCTTGATGTTCTTGTTTCTCGATCTGGCAACAATATCTTCACTCAAATTCATAAAAAACCTACCCACACCGACCGTTATCTTCCCTATACTTCGCACCACCCAAAACACCAGAAGTTGGCTATAACCCATTCCCTGCACAACAGGATATCCTCCCACATCACAGACCAGACGGAGCGACAGATAGCTAGAAGGGAAGTACGCCAGACCCTCAGAACAAATGGTTATCCCTGTAAGTACACTTACCCCCCAAAACCCAGATCACAACGTGAATTACCTACGTTCACCAAATTCACATCACTTCCATACATTCAAGGAACTACAGAAAAGATTAGGAGAGTTTTAAATGAAGTTGGCGTCAAAGTTGCAATGAAACCTATTCGGACCATTGGCCAATATCTACCTTCCCCTAAGGATCCTATCACCACTGATGAAATTACCTGCGTTGTATATGAAGTTCCTTGCAAAGACTGTGACTTTGTTTATGTTGGCCAGACCAAACGAGACCTAAACTCCCGATTAAAAGAGCACCAAAGAGCCATTAAGCAACAAAAACCAGAAAATTCCGCCTTGTGTGAACATGTAATATTATTTGATCACGTAATTAATTGGGCCAACTCACGAATTTTGAAAACTGAAAGTAATTTTTCTAAAAGATTAACCGCCGAATCTTGGTTTATTCTTTCTAGGCCAAAAGTAATTAATCGTTCAGATGGTGAATCTTTTCCAGTAGTTTATCGTTCTTTGCTTTAATGTCCTTATGCTTTGATATCATTTTAGTTTATACTGTAGTTTTTTGTGACCAAAGTTTTAACACTCTCCGCTTTTCTACAAATTTGTTTTTATTGTTGTGACGTAATAATTAACTTTCGGATTTCGAAAACTATAAAAATTTTACCATTCATATTGATGCTACGTAGCTTCAGTCGTAGTTCTTTATCGTTGCTCGTATTCTGATGATGTTGGTCGTCATGACCAACGAAACGTCAATAAAAACAGAGCTTTTTAAGATCAAGCTTGCTGTGACAATGACTTCACCGGAAGAACGCAAGAATTAGAGCTATTAATTATTTTGCTGTAAAATTTTATTGAATTGAGTTGTTTTATTGGATCTAATCATGGAAGCAACGACAGCGAAGTAATGATTTGTGGACAAGTCTTCACTGTCACTAGCTAGAGTTAGAGTTTTGGATTTGGATGTTTGTATTTTCTTGGGAGTTCAACGAATATAGTTTGGTTAAAAGCATGAATGTGTTTGGTTGAACACGGGTTGATTTCTTTCCCTAAGGTTTCAAATTCAAAATGAGATGAAGAGTCTTTCAAATAAATTGGGTTAGTGGTAGGGTTATCTGTTTTGCTAGATAAGGCTTGTGTTAAGTTGAAATTTTTAGTTGGGACTCTTTGACGTTCTCTTTGCCGTTTTTCTTTTGATTCATGATCCAAAGTGGACATTTGCATTTTGCGAGCGTTTCCTTAATCACGCAAAAAAGCCACATTCTTCTTTTTAGCTCTTTAGGCTCTTAAACGATCACCAAAAATTTGTTGCTCAGCGTTTTTAGCAGCAAGATCTTTCCAAAATCTTTCCAAACTTTCATAAAATCTTTTTCTGTTGTTTCTTTCGGAGTTATTATCGCGCTTCGTACTTTTTTATATATTTTTTCCCCGATTCAAAAATATTCAGAAGTTGTTTCAAATGCAGCCAACTATTTCATAGGAATTTTCGACTTCAACCAGATTTCAGTTACTGCCTTAATCGTTCGCTTTACAGCATTATTTGTAGTGCCATTTTGTTTTTTGAAGATGTGGAAAACGTAATGCAGGACATCACCATCGGTCGGTAAGCAGCTGGTATTAATATCAGATTTAAGATTGCCAAACAACTAAAGTTTAATTGCGCCTCTTGTGGTAATAATTTCTATTTACTCAATCCAATAAAATTGTCTAGCAAAATAATTAACGTTTTCAGTGCAATTCAAACGCTAATATTCAATCTACAAAAGTGCTCACGAAAATTTGTTGGTTATTGACAAGTATTTAGGCAATCTATAAATTAGTATATTGCCTAAAACGACGTTGTACATGACTGGTATTATTTGTACTGAAACGATTTTGTATAGACAAGAGGCAACCAGGTAACCATGTTCCATTTATTACTCAATAAAGCGTGCAAAGATGCAATTTTAACAAAAAATCATGACGCCATCGATTTAAAGTTTTGAAGTAAATCTTTACATTATGCTAATACACCAAAACAATCAACAAATTACGACTCAGAGGGTCATTCTACGTCTGTTAATATGTCACTTGCCAGTGTATTCCAAATTTTTTTTTTCTTTTTTTTTAATATAACGTCATAAACTAAAATGGAGTTGCGCACCCCCTAAACATCAAAAATTTTTTGTGAAAAATAGTCAATATCACTTGTTTGGGTAATACAACGGAAAAAGCCGTTTGCAACATTACTTTTCAAAAAGACGTTTTTTGAACAACCCTACTGCCCAATCAAATTCCAAATCTTAAAAAAAGTCACTGCTGCAGAAGCTTCACTTTTAGAGTTGACCAGATTCGAATAAAAATGATAAAAGAATAAACGTAAACTTCAGTAACGTAACCCTAAATTTGAATAAACGCTAAAAAAATCCGCTTTAATTATTTTTGATTTTCTCTTTAGCTCAAATTACATTAAACTAGAGATTAGAAACCTCCACAGTCTATTTCATTTTCACGGGATCCTCCGGGGGTGACCAAAAAAACAAAAAAATATTGCAACTCTGTATCTCTTACTATAGTCTGCACACACTCAGCAGTTGCTTTCCATACCATCCAGCTGCCAACCTACAACAAAACAGTGTTACAGTGTATAGCCGAAACTAACCCGGTTAAAGAAAGTGCTAATCACAAAGCTGTCAGACTGAAAACCGGAAGGTCGGCAAAGTATCTGCAGCACGGATTGAGAAACACAAAACGGTTGAGACGTATAAAACTAAGCACAATCATAATCACTCACCAAATCAGTACTTTGGGACTAATCGCGGTTGTGTTCATGCCGGATGATGAGATCGACACGGTTGTAGGTGTTCGGGGTGTGTTACAGATTTCCGGCTTTTAGCTTTACAGTTCTGTGATAGCCCAACTTACCAGGTTGGTTTTGGCTGCACACTGTTTAATTGTAGGTCGGCAGCTGGAAGGTTTGTGAACCACTGCAGGCTATAGTAAGGGTTAAGAATTACAATGTATTGTTTTGCTTTAAATTACCCCCTGAGGATTCTGTGATGGTGAAACAGGTTGCAAGGCCAGGATTTCTATATCTAGTTTACAGCAAGAAAGGCTTTATTTCACCAAAAATTTATATTTTCTTTTTGGTTACTTCTGACTTCAATCTAACCCAAACTGAAACCCTTCGTTTAAACTAATCCCGAGTCTAATCTAACCCTAACTTAATTCCTAATTTTGACTCTTAAAAAAGCGAATAAAAACTCGAGGATGAATATTTCTCATTTTCGTATTACTCTCTTTACCTTAAAATTTACGGGTGAAATAGTCACTCCCTCACTGCGATTTAAATTATTCTGCTCTGGATTTTCCATTGAGCACTCTTTTGATGAACTTTAATTAGTTACCTGTTACAGATAAAAGTAATCCAAAATAGAAAATACATAAAAGCACATTCAACATAATTCAAGTAAAAAATTTTCACCTAACAGGCACAAAGATATTGGGAAGGACGGATTTTTTCTTCGTGTCTGCAGCCACGTATTAAAGCTTTACTCAAAGATTTTATCCAGTAATATCCAATTTTTGAAATCACACAAACAAACAATAGCTGTAGAGAGGGGGAAGAGAAGATTAAGGGAGAAGGGAAGAAGCAGGGACCTAATATTGTTAAAGTAAAAGATTTAAAAAAACATAAAAAAAATATATATATATATAACTTCATGTTCAATCGTTTTGCATGCTTCTGGCCTAAAGCCTCAAGCGCCGAAACTCAGCCAAGAGCCACCAGAATGACGACCACCAAAACAAGCAATGCGAAAAAATCATCCTTCCACAGGATTCGAGTCTGCAGCCTTTGGATTACCGGTCTACCTCTCTACCACTTAAGCTGGAGAGGATGTTTTCTCGCGTGCTTAATTTTGGCTATTTAAACCCAGTAACTTGGAATCCTGTGGGAAGATGTCTTTTTCGCATTGCTTGTTTTGGACGGTCGCCGTACTGGTGGCACTCTTTTGGGCTTCAGCGCTGGTGGCGTTTAGGCCAGAAGCGCGCAAAACGATTAAACATTAAAACTCTGGCCTGCGAACGTCAAAAAAAACATAACAATTAAGTTGTTACCAACTTTATGTTTCTTGATCATATTTTTGCGAGAGTAAATTTTTAAGTTTTGCTTTAAAACACTGTAATGTATTGCATGTTTTCTATTCGGAATCCAACGCGTTCAAATAAGAAGACCTCTATATTTTACGGATCTCTGAGCTTTTGACGTAGTTATTCAAAAGAGGAATACAATAATTGTTTTGATAAGATGATCTTGCAAACTTTTCGTATACCTGTCTCGCTTCAATAAGGTAATTACTAAATTGATCTGGCAGCATTTTCAGTTTAAATTTAAATACAAATATTAATGCTTTTTCAAAGACCATCTCAACTGATTTAAGGATAGCAGTTTTGCATAAAATTGTGTTGCTCGATCATCGTATTTACCTCCTACAATAATTTTGACAACTTTGTTTTGTAAAGTACTTAATTTTTTGAATTTAGTTTTAAAAGTTGAGCTGCAAGTAATTAAACCATATTGCAGATGCGAGTGGAAAATAGCATAACTAAGTTTAATCAAGCTTTAGTGTTTAAAAACGGCTTTACCTCTGCTAGAATTCCAATTGATGTTTAAGTCAAGTCCCACGTAATTGAATGTTTTCTCTTTACTTCGAATATACTGCCTAATATTACAACTGTATATTACATTGTAAATGCTAATATTTTGGCTGCTCATTTCCTCGCAACTATAACTATGGTTTGATAATTTGCTGAACTGTATGTAACTTTAAATGGCTATGATTTTGGACACGATATATGAGTAATGGTTCAGCTGTCTATTCATTAAAAAGGCTATATACAATAAAAACAATTAACCTCGCTGGAATACGGAAGCCCGCTGACTAAATCTCACTTCAGTTTGCGAGTTAATGGACTGGCTTGAAGCAAATTTTTCATGCTGAAATTTGGTACAAATTCTAGTGCTTTAAAACACTGCTCAAAACTTATAACACTGCTTTCGAAACTACGTCCGTACCGTTTCAAGCAATGGATTACGCATTCCAATTCATATTGAACAAACAATTTAAGCGAGCAAACTGTTTTTGGCAACCCTTGAAATGCGTGGGCCAGTATTCGGCAAAGTTGGATTTCGTTTTTTTTTCATATTGCCCATTTTTTTTTGGTCCGATTCTTAGTTTTTGTACCTGCTTATTGCTAAGTCACGCCAAAAAAGTGTCAAATCACGAAAGAACCACGACAACGAAAAGTAAACATATTGTCAAGTAAAGTACATCGCTAACATACAAACACTTTGCTATTCCGTTTTTCATCTCATTCCGTTTTTAATTTTATTGTACATACAAAACAACTTTAACTTTGATTTGCGTGGTTCGTTCGTGATTTGGCTTTTTTTTGTCATGACTCTGCAATGAGCTGGACCGGAACTAAGAACCGGCTCTGAAAAGTGGCATGGAAAAACGCTGCATTTGTCACGCTTGATGGCTGGTGAGCGGTGAGTTACAGGCAGTGACGTGCGGTGAGGCTTCTGGTTGGTGAGGCACATTTTTTTTCACACACATGTTTGTAAAAAAATTATTTAAGACAATAAATGACAAGCAAATAATTGTTTTCATAACCATTAAACGAAGACCAAATTTTTCAATAATTAATTATTCGTTTAATCTCTGCTGTTCACTTAAAGCCAAATCAATTCATGAAGTTTCGAAAATCTATAAAGGTAGCCTATTTTTTGACTTTGAGTGCGGAACATTATGGAAGGTTTCGTGCTTGCTAAGGTTTGTTGGCAAATTCTTTAAGTCACAAAAACCAGATTTCAGTCCCTACATTGTTATTTTTTAAAAACATGAAAGCAAAAATGACGATTTTTATGGCGCAATCACTCTTTTCTTGAGTACGGTTCTACTTTTTCTGAATTGAGGGATTCTTTCGTATTGAAGTCTCGAACAAATCTTTTAAATCGGTTTTCTTTTAGCTATAACTTCAAGTTTAGATTAAAAACTTACAGTAGTTGAGAAAAGTCTCTCAGCTTTGAGACTAAATTTTCTTCCATTTTTGTTCATTTTCTCGTATTAAATTGTTTTTATTTTGCTAGAAAAATAAGTTGTTCAATTTCGCAATGAACAAAAGAGTACAAAAATTACTGCTTTGACTTTTTCTCATTCTATGACGTCATATTTGGATCACGCCGCAAAATTAGCTTTAAAAGCATTATGCGTTATTCGCGATTTGTCTGAGAAAAAAAGGCATACTTTTGGTTCGTTTATTAATATTTGCTTAGCTGAAGTGAGGCACAATCGACAATGCCTTACTTCGCACCTTTAAAGCAATGCTCAAAGGCACGCTGTAGAGATAGCTATATTACACCGAATAGTTTGGGGTTTTATTGCGAAAAACGCAACAGAAAAGCAGTAAATAAAAAAAAAAGTAAATATGATAAAAATTAATAAAGTTTTTGACAAATATTTTGATTTGTGTAAAAACATTTTATTTTAATTATATGCTTTATTTTTGTTGTCCTTTGTACAATTTTACAGGTGAGGCACGGCCTCACCTGCCTGCCTTGACCGTACGTCTCTGGTTACAGGCATAACCTAACAAAACTACAGCATACTTTTGCTGAGGCAAAAACTATCTAGTCCAAACCAGACTTATTAATAGAAGCAAGAAAATATGAGACAGAAGTTTGTAAACAGCAGTGCTTATGCAAATCTCTTCTCGTAGCCGGATGCTAGATTGCGTTAATCAATCGAAAAAAGTAATCTGAGACAATAATATACCCTTACTTTTTTATAACATAACATTTGTAAGAGAACACAAAGCTCATTTTAGCTGAAAATTAAGAATACCGGCGCGTGCATACCAAATAAATCACAAATTTCCAAATTTCCCACTTGCGAATATAGTGTTTATTATTTTGACATTTGTAATTAGTTTAGCTTCGCGTTTATCGCATCTGGTTTTTATGTTTATTTGGCAACTTGTGAAAATTGGGCGTGATAACACTGTATTGTTATGTTCCGATCTACAGTCTTTGAAATAACTTGCCGCTATAGTATACGATGAATCAGCTTTACACTGAAATCAGTGAAATGCATATTAGCTCATAAAAAAAAAAAGTATTATTAATAGTTAACATTTGCACAAAATGTTTGAATAAATCAACTGCCAAATGATTGAGATTAATTGGCGGCTTTGTGGGCGCAGTACACTTTTGGGCAGGAAATTATCAAAGCGATATCGCATAGGTTATGCCTAAAAATAGTTCCTGATGACGCAGAAAGGATAAACGCTTTTTCGTGCGATTTTAATTTAAACAAAAAATTACCGAAAACGCTAACTAATACTGGCAATTATGAGGTTTTTCGAACCTACTAAATTGGAACTCTACGCTTAAAAACATGAATCAAATTGTGTGCATGAAGACTTTTTAATTGATTTTCTGCTGTAAAGGAAAAAAATTCTCTGTAGTGTCTGGGGTTGATATCAGGGATTCAAAAAAGGTTCGATAACAAAAAGTTGGAGCAAATATCACAGCAGATCACCACAGTTCGAACCATTAAAAAATATTCTGTTGAGTTTTATAAGAGTTTAATTTTTTATTGTTTTTGAAGTATGGTGGTCAGCTGCGATGTTTTTCAGTACTGCTCAAACATAGAAAAACTTTATTTTACCAAAAATGTTTACGTTTTTTAAACCTACTTGAAAAACTAATGGTTCAACTTGAACTCAAATTCAAATCTTTACTTAGAAACTATTTATAACCAAAACCTTAAATTCTACCCTTCACTTTCTCGTAAAAACGCAAATCAAAAAGAAGTTCAAAGTTTATTTTTTGACACGCCACAACAAAAAATAATCACAGATGAAGCGAAAAAAAAAAGTCTCTAATCATGTAGCGTAAGAGTGGCTGCGAAGGGACCGCGAGGTCATTTAGTCAGCAGCCACTTTGAGAAGCCATAATCGAAATATGGTAAGCTTATTTCATCAAATTTGTCGACATGGCTAACGACATGGCTAACAACACTCGAGTACTCTGTAAAAAATTTTGTAATATTACTTGCAATATGATCGTAAAAATTGACCAAAAACTGTAGTTTTAAAATTTACAACAATAAGTTGTTAAAACTAAGGATTTTCTTATTTTTACCTTTAAATTTGACGTAATTATTTTACATAAATATTTACTATTTTAAATAACCACAAACACACGTTAAATGCCTTTGCCGCGGATTTTTACTTACAAAGCTGAAGTAATTTTTTTACTCCCTATATTCAGTTTTTTAAATACACTTTACCTGGCGTTAAATTTGATTGTTATATGTTGCAATAAAATGTAATAAGGCGTTAAATGAATAAATCAGCCAGAATAAACTACATTTGAGTTTATTCTGGCTGAACAAATTTTGTTATGCTTGCGCAATTTGACTGAACATATTCAGAACAAATGAATGACGAAGAAAACAAAGACACAACTGTCAGTTTTCAGTCTACTGATAAACAGTCTATGATCCGATGTATAGGTCTATATATACCATCGTTTCTCAAACCTTTTGTCGCGACCTAAATGTGGGTCGCTACGGTTTTATGAATGGGTCGCTGATACAAGTTAGTACAGAGCTCTCAGTACTTTGGATATTGATTTTCTAATTTTTGTGTTCTCTTTTGTTTTCGAGATATAATAATTGCTTGCGCTTGAGATGAAAAACGTGTCAGCACGGAACTTTCAGTGCCCAAGTTTTGGTGTCAAGTAGCAAACGAATATCCAATATCAGGCGCATATAACCAGAAATCTGCAATGGAAAAGAGGGGGATTGTTACGATGGTCTGAAGGCGGAGCCCGCAGTGCCGCTCAAAAATTTTGCATTTTTTTGTCAAAATTAACTAAATTTTAGGCCTAACTTGATAAACATTAGTGCTATTAAAGCGTGACATAAGCATCGGAGATGGAGTCAAGGACACAAGGCTCGAAGCCAAGGCCAAGGACAGCCCTTCCGAGGACAGACCATCTCGAGGCCAAGGGACAGGAATGCTCGAGGCCAAGGACCAAGGACGCAAACGCAATTGTTCTCCAAAAAAAAGGTTTTCAAAAATTTTTTTCAGGCGATCTCAAAAAAAAGGTCCCACAAAATTTTTTTCAGGCGGTCTCCAAAAAAAAAAAAAAACAATAAAAGGTCTCCAAACAAATTTTTCAGGCAAACTCCCAAAAAAAGGTGTTTAAAAAAACTTTTTCAGGCGATCTACAAAATTTTAAGTATTCAAAAAATAGTGCTGTCCTCGAGCCGAGGACAAGCAATTTTCGAGGACTTGAGGCTTCGAGGCCAAGGACTTCAAAATGTGTCCTCGAGGCCAAGAACGTCCTCCGGACTCCACCTCTGATAAGCATAGAAATTAGCAGTGCAAAAACATAATTATACTATTTTTTTTTTTTTTAATCGTTTTGCGTGCTTCTGGCCTAAAGGCTACCAGCTCGGAAGCCTAGGGAAGAGCCACCAGAACGGCGACTACTTAAAACAAGCAATGCGAAAAATAGTCTTCCGTCAAACGTCAAAAAAAACCATCTTAATTGACTTATTATAACAATCATACAACAAGCAAGTTGCTGGGTTTAAATAGCCAAAATTAAGCATGCGAGAAGGCGTCTTCTCTAGCTCAAGTGGTAGAGCAGTGGACCGGTAATCCAAAGGCTGCAGGTTCGATTCCTGTGGGAAGACTATTTTTCGCATTGCTTGTTTTAAGTAGTCGCCGTTCTGGTGGCTCTTCCCTAGGCTTCCGAGCTGGTAGCCTTTAGGCCAGAAGCACGCAAAACGATTAAAATATTAAAACTCTGGCCTGCAAACGTCAAAAAAAAACATCTTAATTGACTTATTATAACAATAATTATACTAGTTGCATAAATGGGCTACGTGGGAGGTAGCTGTTGCTGTAATTTCAGTTCTCCCATTTACAAGCTGTTAAATCGTAAAAAAGTTAAGCATTTTTGAATGAGCGATCAAATTTGAATATCAATTTTTGGCCATTTTTCAAAGTTTTTTTTCTGATTTATGAGTTTTATTTTGGACAAATAATTCCCTCCCCCTAAATAAACATTTCAAAATATGCTTTAAATCATTTTTATGAGTTTTATCTAGTGCAAAAGACAGTTTCAGAAGTGCTAAAAACGTGGTATTTTCCTTATTCGGCATTTTGGTCGACAGGCCAATGGGAGGGGCTACAGCTCCCCTTCTCTCTCCCCCCCCGCTCCCACTGGCTACGCTACTGATTTCTTGCCAGTATTTTGCTGCTTATTGCTGTAGAATTTGTACATCTGTGGTGTATTAACTTTATTTCTGTAAAGCTATTTGAATGTTACTATGGCCCCTTAGTCACTATCGTTGACACTTGTTGGTGTTATCTCAAGGGGGATATAAATTGCAATTATTATTATTATTATTACTATTGCTGTTCAGTTCAAAAGGAGCAACAGTACTAAACTGCTAAAGCACAGACTAGGTTATTGAAAATTATAATGTATTTCTTTGCCTTAGTCCTATTTGTTCAGAGTTCATCATGGTTTACAAAACATTTAGTATTTTAGGCTAAAAGCTAACCACTGACCTAGTGACCAGTATTAGTAACTGACAGAGCTGGCCAAATACTCAAATTAGTCCCTAATCACTATCAATAACCGCAACCAGTTCAGGTAATCCACGAACCTACTCGGCAGAAATAGCAGATGCAGTAACCGCTACCTTAAATTTACTGCATGAACTCGCACAACAAACAGTTCTGATTAATAAAACTGAGCAAGAAATACGATTTCTTGTATATCACTGCTGCTAACTAAGCTTATTAAATCATAAACAACTGCTACCATAAATTTACAGTATGGACTTGCACAACCAACAGTTCTGATTAATAAATTTGGCAAGGAATTCGTTTTCTCGAATAACAACTGCTACTAAGCTTATTACTTGTATAGTGAAAAGGTAATTTTTATAGCGCGGAAACACACTCCCACTGTTTACACAGAATGTGGTTTTGACAGTTAGTTCGTGGATGACGTCATTCGACGGCCAGACAAGTTTTGCATATTGCGCTTTTCAAAGATTTATATCTCCGCCAATCTTGCATAAATTTTTTCTCGAAATTTTCGAAACATCTTAGTTTACACGTATACTATGTAACAATAACCAGAAAGTTTGTGGAGTATTTTTCTTGTCGCTTGATCTTTAAAAATTATAATCCCTTTTCCAAGTTCATATTTATTTGAGATGGGATTTTCTGCTGTGGCATTATGAAAGACAAATATAGAAGCCGTCTGGATGCAGAGCACCCAATGCATTTAGCGTTGAGTGATGCTGAGCCACCACTTCAAAAACTTGCTGAAACTGCGAAATGGTGATTTAATGTTGCGCAAAATAGTTCTGCTTTATGTGTTGCTTTTTTTGTGATTTTGTAATTATTTAGTTGGGTCGCAGCTATTTTTGAAGATAGTGTTTTTAAACGAATCAGGGTCGCAGAAAATGGTTGAAAAACACTTGTCTACAAATGCAGTCGACCTGTTCAGTAATTTCCGCTATTTTATCACCGTCACCATTTTACTTGCTGGTGCAATATATGGCGTATATTTCATAACGGTTTTTGTCAAGGCAATTTTCTGGAATAGTGACTATTTTTTTGCATTGTTGCCAGAAATATATTTATTAAAATGTCGGTATATATCATGTAATCACCAGGCTACTAACTTGGTTCAAATTTTACTATGTAAAATAAACAAAAAAAATGTAAAATAAATAAAATAAATTAAATAAAACAAAAAATGTAATAAAAATTTTACTATGTAAAATAAACTCCGTGTGCATGCCCTCAATATTCTATCCGTGCGCTTCTTGCTAAAGATTGAAAATTTACTTGTCGAGAAAAACCCCATTTCGCTGTTTTACTGCGTTAAATAATGTAAAAGAAGATAACGTGGTTTTTAGAAAGCAACAAAATGAGAATAAAGTCACGTGATAAAATGGGGGACAATGGCGAAAATCAAGTGTAACAGTTACTTGTTTATACGCGGGGGTCGCAATCTCAGGCTGAGTAGGTTTCTGTAAGATAATAATAATAATGAATCAATCGGGTTGTGCTTTATGCCGATGGAATTTATATTAATAACGGATATCAGCGACGTTTTATAGATTATCAAATCCAAAAATTTATGAACAAAAAGATGTCTTCTTGTAATAGTTTCCATTCTCCGTCCATCCCTCAATTTTATAAACTTCCTCGAAATTTTTTTTCAAACTTCATTATATCGGAGAACCTTCGATTCCCCTTGAAAAAGAACTTAAATATTTTTTTCGGAAGAAATTGCAAGACAAAGTTCAACTTACCAAAATACATGTGACAAATAAACTTGGACAATTTTTTAATCATAAGAAAAAGCAACCGTTATTATTACATAGCAATGTTGTTTATCGTCTTAAATGTTCGTGCTGTAGTTGCTATGTTGGTCAAACTAGAAGAAACATAAAATTCAGAATGGAAGAACACAACCCTGAAGCTAAATTTAGTTACAAAACGGATGTTACAAAACATTTACTAGACAATTCGGAGCATACCATCGATTTTGAACACCCTCAGGTTTTAGCATCAGCTTCAAATTTGAAAGAGCTATTGATCAAAGAAACTATTTTAATTCAACAGCATAGGCCAGATATTAACGTTGATGACTCTTCTTTGCCTCTTTATGTTTTCAATAACTGATTTTTTTACTGCTTATTGCTTTATTATACTTCCTTCTTTCTGGTTTTCTATTATCGCAATTTCGCCAAATATTTTATTTTTATTGTTTATTTCATACTGCAGTATATTGGTAAATTTTTTTTATCACTTTTATTTTGGTGTTTCGGTGTTCTCATTGGCTAAATTACGTAACAGAATAACGGAAAGATGTGAAGAGCTTAGACAAAAAAACCAGAGCCAAGATAAAATGAAGCATTCTATTTACGAGACGTTTCGACTTAAAACTAAAGTCATTATCAATCTTATTCAAATTCTCGTAAATAGAATGCTTCATTTTATCTTGGCTCTGGTGTTTTGTCTAAATTACGTAAGTTTTATATTTTTTATTTATGACGTCACTTGGTTTTTGACCCTTATCATAATTACCTATTTGCTGAAATAATTTTTAATATTGCATTTTGCATTTAACTAAACGTGAAAGATTCTAAAATTTTTGCAGTAACATATGAAATTCTTTCATGTCAGTTATTTGCTTACCTGGTCTTGGTTGTCAGTCTGTAGATATTGCTTTTAAGAAACGACAGATCAAGGTAGAGTTTTTTCTTAATTTATTAGGACTTTTAGTTGGGGCTCAATATTCTTTTGGCAATTTTGAAACTTTTGGCAATTTTTAACAATTTAGAATTTGGTTTAAAATTTACTTTTATAATTTCAGTCACTGATGTGGTTGATAACGTAAATGTTGGATATGTCTACATTACTACGGGGATATATGTGGATCAAATAATGCGTCTGAAAGTTAGGGTGCACAGGCTAATTACAAGCATTACTACATATAGTCAGTAGCAAGGTTTATAGTGATGATTTGAAGGAGAACTGGTTGTTGGTATCTTTCAATTTATGAGTGACTGCTCGGGTTCTGTAAGTTTGTTTGACTTTCATACTGTCTTCAATAAAATTGGGTTGTATAAGATGGTTTCTAGATGTGCTTTGGTAGTTGAATGGATGAGTGTCGCTTGGTTAGATTTAATATGCCGTTATAAATTGAATACTTACTATACCTTGGTTTGGGCACATTTTTGAAAGCAATGATGTCTTCACACTGCAGAACTATCTTGCGTTAATTTTTTTTTGACTGCCTTGTTCAGCTTTACCTTGCAGGTTGCCTAGTTCTCTAATTTTTCTTGTGCATTATTTACAGATTGACAATGACTTAAGTAATTAGCCGAAACGTCTCTTTTTAAATAAAACGTTTACGACAGCTTTGGCTCTTTTATTCTCAATGAAACTGTTTTTCCAGGCCAATTTTTTTGCTCCAATCTTCAATCCCCTTTTTCTTACAGTTTAAGTCCAAAACAAAACGCGTCTAAAGTTTTGCAGTTTGGAGTTAAATTTTGTAAGTGATTTGGCCCAGGTAGGGGACGGTAAGGTACATTGCCTCCAGCAATATTTTAGCAGTAAACATTAATCCACTTGAAGATTTGCCATAGAGATTTTTGTTTTGTCATGAAAATAACTAGCTGTAGAAGAGCATGTACGACCAAGTGGCCCAGGCCCCCTCAATTCAGATTCAATAATTTGTTGTGGGCGATTTTTTTGTATTTTTTAGAAAAAAATAACCATTTTAATGCCATTAAATCACATTTTGCACGTTTTTAGAACAATTTGAAAGAACTAGATTTCTAACATTTGAAAGTTAATTGAAAAAATTAATATAATCAATTCTCTTTCTTCTTACAATTTAAGTCCAAAACATGTTCGAAATCAAGCATTTTCGGATTAAATTTTGTGATTTGGCCTAGGTAGGGGAAAGTATAAAGTACGTTGCCTCTTGCAATATTTTAGCAGTAAATAATAATCGACTGAAAGATTTGCCTTGAAGATTTTTGTTTTTTCGTGAAAATAACCAGTTATAGGAGTACATGTACGGCCTTTGGGCCCAGGCCATCTTAATTCAAATTCAATAATTTGTTCAATGTGCATTTCCACTCGCTAATTTTTTTTCAAAAGTACTTTGGCGTGCAAAAACCGACGAGTTATTGAAAAATGTACAATATATGGTTACGCGTACTAACCATGTTATTGCTCAGGCTGGATTTACATTGCGCGGGTCGGGGTCCCTGGCACTAGGGATTTTTGCAACATCTTCTTGACGAACATAAGTAAAAAGCAAAAAAAAGTCTTACCATCCAAGCGCGGGACCCCTGACACTGTGCCATACGGTAAATCCGATCCTGGTTATTGCATTGCTTTCATAGAAAGGTTAAATGAAAACCTGATGTAGCAACTTTTAGGACAAAACCCCTTAATTTCACCAAGGCTATACATTTAAATTGGTTGGAAAAATTGAATTGAGGGGGCCCGTGCCCCCTGGTCATCATTATTATTATTTGTTACTGTTGTGCGCATGTACTGTTGTACACAAAGATGCTAAAAGAAACTGAAACTGGAGAAACATCAATCGTTTTTTTTGTCGCGTTTTTGTCATTGGTAACATTTGAATTTGGGGGGCCCGGGACCCCTGGCTACGCCTATGTAGGGGCCCTGGCTAGGCCTTTGGCTGTGGAGTGAGGGCAAAGTCCTCGTGCCCCATGTTGAATAATATTAGTGATTTTTTTTTCGGATAAATTTCAGTTTTTGTGACCTTAAAGGATATTAAACTTTTAGATTTTCAAAGCAATAATCTGAAGAGAAAATACCGTAAATGCTAAATTAGAAAAACTTGAGTTTTTCCGTAGTTCTCCAACTCTAATTTCAAGGCAATCTTTTCTTGACGTTTCATTGTAGGCGATTTCTTTCTCACATCTAATACTTATCAATAAATGATCGCGAACGTTTCGGCCGACAAAAGACATTTTTTGATTAATCGTTTTGTGTGCTTCTGGCCTAAAGGCTACCAGCGCGGAAGCCTAGGAAAGGGTCACCAGAACGTGGGAGGATAAATTTTTCGCAGTTCTTGTTTTTACGTAGTCGCCGTTTTGATGGCTCTTTCCTAGTTTTCCGCGCTGATAGTCTTTAGGCAAGAAGCACGCAAAACGATTAAACATTACAACTATGGTCGGCATAAGACAAAACATCACAATTAAAAGATGTGTTGTTAAATTTAGCATACGGTATTTAATTTCAAAAAATAACCTGAGGATCCCAGCATGGTCGTATTAAGAACAAAGGCATCGGAGATATCTCCCCAGGCCCCCCTTGAAAGGGTCCACAATCGTCGAAACGGAAAGATGATAGACCAATAATTTTGTTTTTAATGTGAGAGAAACCTTCTTTTTGCGCCTTAATGATTTAGAACAATTTAATCAAGAAAATGTGAGTGCAAAATAATGGATTTAATGTACAGTATCCAATAACTTGGATTGCAAGAGCGTTCTCAGAATCTGAAATGGCTATGAAATGCGTTGCATATCTTTAGGTCGTAGTAAGAACGCAATAAATTTGGTTGATGTAATAAAATTTTGCTTGTTGGGACTTCGCGCGTGCGCGCGTAGGACCTTTGTTTTTACTCGGCCATTTTGATTCATGACCAGCGAAATTTATTTGATTTGTTTGTAACAAAAAACGATTAAACCTAGAAAATTGAATTTTGGACTCAACGGAAAAATAAATAAAGACGTCATGCATGCCAATTTCGGGGATCCTAGGTCACGTGACATTAAATTAGGACACCAAAAACCAGGCAAAAACGGCGATTATTGTTTCAAAGATTAATTAATTTGCTTGTAACCCCAAAATAACTAGACTTGGAAAGCTAAAACGTGGGCACAAATGAGTGCTAAAGCAAGCTTTATGCATACAGAGTTTTGGGGTACTGGTCGTCATCTGACCGCAATTTTACAGGCTGAAAATCGGCAAAAAGTAGACAAATTTGAACTAGTATATTTCGGTAAATAGAGATATTGATGAAAAAAGGTTTGTGGTTTCTGAATACACTATTAACCACCTTTTTTTGGTGATGTTTATTTACTTCGACTTGCTTACTGCTATTTTTCTTGCTGTTTTCTTAATAGTAACGAATAAAGATAAAGAGTAATAAAGTTAATAGTAATAAAGAGTAATGAAACTTCGAGAGATTGTAGGTCCTGCCTAAAATCGGGGGTACCATATTGGGGAGATTCCCCTAAAACGGGTTCTTCAAAATTTCGAATTTTTGAACCGTTGAAGCTAAATGGATCAAATTTTCAGGATGAATAGCTATTATAATTAAACTAAGCCTAACAAAAGTTGGGATTCCACGATGGGGGTTCCCCCAAACGGGTCCTCCACAATTCAAACTTTTCAACCACTTAAGCTAGACACATGAAATTTTTAGGATGAATAAAAATTTTAGGAAAGATAACATTTGACAAAATTTGAAGGTACAAAAATGGGAGATCCCCAAACATGTTCTCAAAAATTCAAAATTTTTATCCAATTCAGGTAGACAGATGAAATTTTCAACCCCTCAAGGTAAAAGACAAATTTAATTTCCCGGAGAGATTATATCAAAAAAGATAACGCACGACAAACTTTTGGGGTGCCAGGATTAGAATGAGCCCCTAAATAAGCCTAAAAAAATCTTAAAAAATTATACTTGAGGTTAACAAATTAAGTTTAGTTACTGAGTTAGATAAACCCACATAGTTAATGGTTTAGAAAAAATGAGACGGATTGACAGACCTAGGTAAGGCTTGAAATGCCGGTGCATTTTGATTCTTCGCCTGTTTTTGCAATTTGTTAAAATCACACCACTCGTGAATGCTGGCTATGAGGCAAACAGGTAAAGGCCCAAAAGTACAAACCGGTACCAATTTAGTGAAAAGACTTAAATAAATGCCTGTTTTAAATCTGCATAATTTTATTATTATTTTTATTTTAGTTTATACTATTGAGGGGGAAGGGGCCTCTAATTTCGAAAGACAGTGTACCCTGTATAGTATGCAATATGTTGAATTGCGATGCGAAAGAGCGTTTTTAGAATCAAAAATAACTATAAAATACGCAACACTATCTTTGGCGATAAGTTTGGCTGATGTTATAAAGTTTTGCTAGAGAGTCGTTGGAGTTTTGATGGCCGCTTTAGCGTATTTCAAAATGGAGTGGAAAACTGGTAGAAACTCGTGAAAATTGCTGAGTTTTTGCGCTGTAAACTGTTATGAGAGCTTTTGTTTGATTTTACTTGATAATTTTAGATTACTTTGAGAGATTTAAACGTTGAACGCGAATAACTACAAAGCTGTTCAAATGAGCAAAACAAAATTTGAAAGGAGCGCATCTAAATTATTGATATGACTATGAAGGGCCACATGCTTAAATTCATTCAAAGCAATCGGATCACTATTTTAAAGCTTAATAAAGTTTAGTAAAATTTGGATACTGCCGCGAAGTCCCCAGACATCGCTTGAGAAGTCACGTTCTACCTAAAAGTTGCTGGAATTTCAAAGATCGTGCTTAGTTATTTCGTAAAAAATGCTGAGTTATGGCGTTGTAAACTGTTATACTATATGAGCTCTTCGATTGACGTTACTTGATTATTTTGATAATTTTTTTGATGTTTAAACATGAAAGCGAATAACCACAAAGCTGCTAAAGTTAGTGAAACAAAATCTAAATGGAGGCCTTCAAGTTCGTGATTTGACCACTAACAACCATATACTTACAAATTCATTCATGCAATTGAGCCACTATTTTAAAGCTTAGTTCAGTAAAAGTTCAATACTGTCGCGAAGTCTCCGGATATCGCTTGCAATGTCACGTTCTGGTTACTTCTTTTCTTGCCTTCAAACTTAAGAGATTCACATTCAACTAAATTTTTTTGTTAGGCTTACCAGACAAAAACATGCTGGCAAACAAGCTATAAGGGCAGGAAGATACGAACGTTTTGCGATTAAATTTTGAATAACGTCATTACTATATTTAAAACATGGATTTCACGTCGTTGTTGACGTTCAAAGTGCATGTAAGCAGAAAAAGTTATTTTGCTCTTCAGCTGACTTTATTAAAATGTTTTTTCAAACTAGCTTTCGTTAACCATTTCAACTTCGTTAGGTAACGGTGTTAGTTGGAATTAGAAATCAAAGTATCACATGAAAACTTCTCCAAAAAATTCTACGAAGCAATAATGTTAATCGTTACCGCCAATACCGAAATATAGAAACTTCAAACCAATATCGAAAAAGCCAAATAAATCGAGCATAGCAGCAACATGCAATAACATGCACCTCTTCCATCTTCTTAAAGTGAAATAATAAATCCCGGTTGGAGCTTAAGGCGAAGCATATAGTTGGCGAGATAGAACATAGAAACAAGACAAACTAGAAAAAATAAATCAAGACAAGTAAACAATTAACCGACCAGTTGGTCGAGCGGTAACACGTTCATCTCTGGAGCGGGAGGTCTAAAGTTCAAACCTCGGGCTGGTTAAGTCGGACACAGTGTTGCCAACGGCCACCGTTGAGACATTTCTTCGAAAAAAGTTATGTTGCCAATGACGCGGAAATGGCCCCCGCCAACCAGGGCATGGTATGGAATGGAATGGAACAGAAATTTCGGTATGAATCATGTCTAAACAAGAATGTACTGTAAGTTCGGTAGCGTTTCTGAGCTCTTTTCGTTTCTGGCCCACAATCACTTGAAAAGTCTATATAAATGCAGCAGTGACTGCAACATAAACAACCTTGCGTGTGCTCTAAAAACAAAAGCAGCTGGTCTTTTAAAAACGAAAGCGATGATTTTGTTGGTCTACATTTCTTCTCTCCAACACACCCATAAACAGGTGTGCAACCAAGACTTTGCTAAAGGAGGGGGCTTTAAAGTTAAAACTTTTTGTTTGAAAAACGCCTCGACTGGGTCACGAGCGATTTATACGAACGATTTATTTTGTTTTTGTTGCTCACATCAATAATCAATAAAAGTTTTGTCACTTGGCAAAAGTTTTGTCACGAGCTGAGCAAAGTGGTGCAACTAAATCATCTCATATAGACGAGGGTCTGGGGGTGAAGCCACTGTCATTGGACGATTTTTTGATTTTTTTTCCAGAAAAGATAACTATTTCAACGCCATTCGGATCACATTTCGCACGTTTTTAAAGTTTTTTGAAAGAATTAAAATGCTAAGACTTAAAAACCAGTAGAAAAATTAAATTGCCCAACCCATTCAGCCCCTACTTTACTTACAGGTCAATTCCAAAACACGTTTAAACGTTTGCACTTAAGGGCTAAATTTTTTACGTGACTTGACTAGGGGGGAAGCCGCTTGTGCCCATCGTAGTTGCGCCGCCACTAACATCCATAAACGCTTAGCGGCCAGTTGTACATCACGATCAATAGTTTGAGAAACACTGGCTTCGGGCAAGAATACTTTGAATTAAATACGATGCAAACGTTCATGGTTTTGAAATTGATGTGACTAACCTAATTACTTGATGACCTACTAGGTTCAGAGATGTAAACTGAGATGTTTAATCTGATGTTTGAAACTTGAACCACTAAACTTTCTGTATTTACAAACTTCAATATACTGCTAATGTATGTTACTTTAGTGAATTAGGTAGGATTGAAAGTTATTTTTCCTTTTTGCATCATTGTCGGTTTTTTGTCGTTGGATGATGTTCCAAAGCAAGGATTTTTTGTTAACCAAAATGAGGGGTAAGGCCCCCCTGGCCCCCCGTGCGACCGCACTGAATTCGCCAAGTGACAAAACTTTTTTCTTCCATCGTAACAAAAGTTTGTATTTACTTTTCTATCCTCGATTGAGCTTAATTCTTTGCTGTTGTTTTTTTTTTATTTTGCGAGCGTTTAAACCTTTTTTCGATGTTTTTGTAAATTTTTTTTGCAGTTTGGCTATGCCAAATTTCATAGATGGTGTGATTACAAACTTGTAATCAACTTGTAATTAAATTCAGTGCATACCAGTCAACTTATTGTCTGTTGATTAAGTGGTTGATATTTTCATGCTGAGTGAATGTTTATGGTAGCTCATTGCGATAGGCTTCAAATATGGGATGACATGCATCGTATCATACTCCTTACCTTCGCGAGCAGCTACTTGCAAAGATACGCTTAACGTCGCAAAAGTACAACACAAATTACGCGTAGCTTCCGGTCTAAGCTTGCCTTTTGCTTTGGTATGGAAGTTTGGAATGGAATATGGAAGAACATTTTAGTATGGAATGGAATATGGAATGGAAGATTTTTGGTATGGAATGGAAGAAAATTGCCAGTATGGAATATGGAAAAATCGTCTTCCATTCCATTTCATATCATGCTCTGCCGCCAACTCGTTACACCCTTCGTCGTAATAGAGCAGGTATAATGAAAGATTTGATTTTTGAAGTAAACAATTAAATTTAAGATAATTATGAGAGTTGAAAGACCAAGCACAGTATTTTTAAGAAGAAAGAGCCGACTAAAACAATATAAAGTTCCATATGAAAAGTTTAAAACTAACAAAGCCCCAACGTAAACAAACACCAAAACAAAATAGCGAAATCCATATGAAAAAAAGGCGTGAGAAATAGTAGCGTAATTCAAAACAACAATAAAGTACAGTAAAATTCATGAATGCTAATCGTGAATAAAGATGATATAAACGTCTTATGTGCGCATTGGATAGTGAAAGAGAAAAAAGATAATAAAAAGACGATATTAGGATCTGGAAAAAATGGGCTAGGAATCCTAGGTCTTGGTTGAGACTTGCAGTTCTGCTTAATAATGAAATTAATCAGTTTGCTTTGGCGTCTCTTGCACTTAAGCCTGCTTAGAACTATAACTTGAAGATGTTGAAGATTGTGTTGGGGTAAATCGAAATGATTGGAACTGGTTTATTGTCTGATGTCTATTTTGTGTTCATTGATTTAATGTGTTATAGAGTCGCCAGTCTTGCCAATATAGATTGCTTTGGGACACAGTTTGAATCAGAGTTGTAAGTCGGGCCGGGCTTTTCGGGTCGGGTTCGGGCTCAAGGTTGAAAAAAATTTCGGGCTTAATTCGGGCCTGAGATGTACTTTTTGTATTAGATGCTCAAAAACATAAACAAAATAGTTTGGCAAAATTGCCAAATTTTTCAGATCTAACTTAACTTTCGGGTATTTTCGGGCATGATTTGGGCTTCAAATTAATTTTCGGGTTCGGGCCGGGTTTGGGCCTGAACTAGTCGGTTTACAACTCTGGTTTGAATGTTATGGCTGAGATTACATTGGCATTGGCAGTACCCCATGTGAAGTTACCTCTGACAAAATATTCGTGATTGTTGGGATCTTTGACATAATAGGTAATGTTGATGTGGCAACAAAGTTGACATCGTGGGAAGTTGCAAAGAGAAGTGTGATGATTAGAGGAAGCAGAAGGTCAGGTGTTTGAGGTAAGTATAGATTGGAAGGCTGCTTGTAAGGAATCAAAGAGGGTTCCAGAACGACGATCCTCAGATATGCGTCTTTTTGCATCATGGGTTGAAGGTCTTTGCTTAGCTCAGAAATCAAGGCCATTTGTGGGTGGTAAATAAAAGTCAAAGGTACCCGATCAGTTTGATCGTTTGTCGTCTGTTCTTCTAATCAAAAGTTCGGTTCTTGGTTTCGCGGTAGCTCTAAAAATTTGCCAGTTGATCACATTTGCTTGATATCCCAAGAATGCCAGTTTTGAGATCTTCTAATGCTAGATCTCTTTCTTTAACATCTGAGCAAATGCGGTTGTAGCTGAAGGCTTGGTTGCAAACCACTGAGAAAAACGTGAGCCTAGGATGAGAGCTTGTGCGTGTGATGTCGGTATGGGTCAGTTTCCGGAAAAGGGTAGAGGAAATTTTACCATCTTGTAGTTTTACGCAAATGTCCAGGAAGCGATCAAGCAGTGTTTAGATATATTTTTATCATCATTCTTTTCTCTCCTTCACCATCCCATAAGCACATAACACATTTATATCTTTTTTGCTCACGATGTGCATTCACGGATTTTACTTCATGTTGTTCTGAATTACACAAATATGCCTCACGCCTTTTATTTTTCATATACAATAATTTGCTATACTGTTTCAGTGTTTGTTTACGTTTGGGTTTTGTTAGCTTTTAAGTTTTCATACGGTACTCCATACTGTGTTTTTGTCGGCTCTTCACTTGCTGGACTGGAAATACTGTGCTTCTTGCTTGGTCTTTCAAGTTTCATGTTACTCTTGATTTAATTGTACTAGTATTATTTGTTTTTTCCACTTTGCCTTGTTTGTATTTTTTATCGCTCCTGCACTTCACCGCAGAGTTGTAAAGGGCCGATTATAGTTCAGGCCTGAACCAGAAAAATGATTTGAAACCCAAACCAAGCCCGAAAATTAACTTAGGTTTGAAAAAATACTGCTGGAGATCAGTTTTATTGTAGAAATGAGAACTATTTAAGGTAATAAAGAGGTGCCCCAAACCTTGTTTCACTACATATCCCTTATCCGCGAAAAAAGATTTAATCTGTTTGACACCGTACCATTGGCAAACTTGCGTTTCGAAATTTCTTGACATCAGAAAACGACTTTATAGAATTTCTTGCAAATCTAAGCAACACGATGTCTTATTCTACAAGAACTTTTGTAAATTGGCAATTTCTTGAAGAATAAGCATTGTGATGTTTGATTATCGAACATCGCGTTGTTTATTCTGAAAAAAATTTTTCAAAGTCATCCTTTCCTGATGTCACGAAATTTCGAAACACAGGATTGCCAATGGTACGGAGTGAAACGGATTTAATCTATTTTCGTGGATAAGAGAAATATTGGAACAATGTTTGGGGCACCTCTGTGTCACATCAAGTAGTTCTCATTTCTTCAATTAAACTGATTTTGGGGAGTAGCTCTTTCAAAAACGTATGCGGTTAAATACTCTTTTCCTGTAAAAAACTTGTATGCTATGGCTAAATAAAACGACTCATTGGGACTTCTCGTGAGCGCGCAGTACTTTTGTTTTTGTTCGCGAATTTTGGCAGATGAGGATTGATTTTGCTTATAACTAGCAACCAGTAAAACCTACAAACTTGAAACGTGGACTCACCATAGGAATTGATGAAAGTTTTATATGTGCCAATTTTGGGGATCCTAGGTTACGTGACCGTGAATTGAAACACAAAAAACATAAAAAAAAACGGCGATTTTTGGCTTGAAAAGCTATTAATTTGCTTATAACTGAAAAACGACTTGACGTGCAAAACTGAAATTCGGACGCAATGTGAATGCTTACAGTATGAATGCTTTATGCTAACCAAGTTTGGGGGCGCTCAGTTACGTGACCATTATTTTACAGGTCGAAAATATGCAAAAATTTGACGAGTTTAAACCGATATATCTAGATAATTACCGATATTAATGAAAAATGGTTTGTGATTTTTGAGCACACTATCAACCACCTTTCATTTCACTGGCCATTAAAAGAAAATTTTTTTGAATGGTGCCAATGATTTTTTGACTGATCTTGGCTAATTTGGGGTCGCTGATTTCGAAAATGCAGTTATTTTATCTCCATCAGGTCTAGTTTTTTCGCTATGGTACACCAATTAATGAGCATTTCTCTACTAAAAGATGATCATTTGAATATCTGTAAAAGTTTTTTACAAAGCATAAGATAGTGTAACATCAAAAATATGTTGCACATACCAGTTTCTTTAATAGCTGCAAAAACACAAAAACATCAGAATGATGAAAAGTAGGCTGCCATATTTATGAAGTGCCAACCATAAATTTGCGTTTTAATGATTTGCGGCTATGAGTGGCAACAGAATCACGTTTGATAGACCAGAAGTAATTGGCTAGCATGACGGCATCCCATCTCCCTTGATACCTCTCTTCCATTTCCTTCACGTCTTGATGGAATCTTTCTCCTTGTTCGTCACTAAGTGCACCCAAATTTTCAGGAAAGCGATCAAGATGACTGTGCAAGAAATGAACCTTGATGCTCATTTTAGCACCGATATCTTCAAAAGAGCTCAATAAGTTAGCTACAAGCTCTTTGTAGTTGGATGCTTTTTTGTTTCCAAAAAAGTTTTTAACTACTTTCACAAATGCATCCCAGGCATAAAATTCTTCTTTGCTCATGGATGAGGGAAACTCATGATCATTCATTAATTTTCTTATTTGAGGTCCGTTAAAAATACCAGCTTTTAATTTTTCAATTGTTAGACCTGGAAATTTGCTGCAGATATATTTGAAACATGCACCTTCCTTGTTCAGTGCTTTGACGAATTGTTTCATGACTCCCAACTTGATATGTAATGGAAGAAAAACTATTTTGGATCTTTCCACTAGCGGTTGAGCTTGTATGTTCTTCTCACCTGGTACCATTTGTTCTCTCACTGGCCATTCTTTTTGTCTTCAATGCTGTTCTCTAGCTCGGCTATCCCACAAGCAAATAAAGCATGGAAACTTGGTATATCCTCCTTGTAATCCCAATTTAATCCAACCATTTTCAGATCCACACATATGATCGAGTTGTGCTTGTAATAGCCAATTTTTTCTAAAACAAATTTAATATCGCTTTTTTTTTCTTTGAGTGTTGTAGAATGTTCAAGGGGAATAGATCCAAAATCATTTCCATTGTGCAAGAGAACACATTTTAAACTTCGTTTGCTGCTATCAATAAAAAGTCGCCAAACATTGGGATCATATTGGGTGACACCAAGTTTCTTCAGAACGCCCTCAACATTATTGCAAAATACTATATCTTTTTCTTGTGTAAAATAAGCTAGAAATTCAGCGTGACGATTTCGGTAGTAAGTTATAAATGTTCCTGGTTGTAAAAGATTTTTTTCTTCTAGTCTTGATGCCAACAGTTCAGAAGACTCTTTGGACAAGTTCAAGTCTCTTGCCAAATCATTGAGTTCATTTTGTGAAAATAGTTGTGGAGGTAACAGAGAAGGTGGAAAGTCGTTGTCTGCAATAGTAGTTTCACTGTCAGTAGAGGAAAGATCATCTTCACTGGATAAAGCAGATTCAAGTTCAGGCAAACCTTCAAAAACGGAAATAGGAAGTTCTTCACTGTGTGGAACAGGCCTGATTGCCGAATCCAAACTTGGATATGTTAATGAGATTCTATTCTTCCTATTGATGCCTTTGGTCTTTATTCCACAAAAGTAGCAGTCACTGTAATGATCTTTTGGCTCTCGCCACACCATCGGAATTGCAAGCCTCAAACCTTTCCTTTGTTTCTTTGTCCATTGCCGTAAATGCTCGATGCAGGTTTTGCAAACAATATGGGGAGCCCACGATTTGTCTTGATCACCAAGTTTCACTTTGAAATAAGCTAAATAAGCTTGTTTCACAAAATCGGTGATTAGCTTTCGGTTGTGCTCCAATGTGTATTTGCCACATGTATAACAAAAAACATAAGGGTCATTTACACAACTTCTTCTAGATGAAGTAGCCATAACTTACTGCTTTAGATATAATATATCTGCATAACCATTAGCGTAGCCAGGGGGGGGGGGCGAAGTATGTAAAATGGCTTGTGAAGTATGTAAAATCGCATGTTTTTTGTGCTTTTGAGGCCGATTTTCTGTGAAAAATGGAAAATAGCCCCCCCCATACGAAAAGAGCCCCCCCTCAAACGTTTGAACTTGCGAAATTGGGAGAAAAATCGCCCTGATTTTTGGCGAAGACCTTTTTTTTTTTTCTTTTTGGAGATCACCTAATTTTGGGCGGAAAAAACGTTTGAATTTTGGATTTCGGCCAAAAAATCACTCTGAATTTTGGCGAAGACCTTTTTTTTTTTTTTTGGAGATCACCTACTTTTGGGCGGAAAAAACCTTTGAATTTCCGACCTTTCCGAGACATTTCGTCTCAAATTTCGGACAAACCGTCTGAAACTGATTCAAGGTCAATGAAAATTCGAGTCAAGGTCGTTTGCGCACTTCTCACTCTTTCAAAATAGCCCCCCCCTTTTGCAAATCCTGGCTACGCGCCTGTGCATAACAATGTAAACTAATATTAGCTTCATAAACCCGTAACGCTATGATATAGCAGTATACTACAGCCTAGTATAGTGTATCTAACTAATGAATATACAGTGGTACCATATCTAACCATATCTGTATATCTAACTTGAATATCTATATCTTCTCTTATAAACTGACATGCACTTCCATATCATCACAACTGATAGTTACTGCAAGTGGATATTGCTTATTTAGTTATGCTTATTTTCCAACCTATGCACTAAGCAGTAAACGTGACTGTTTATCAGTGCTAAGCTCTTGAGCTGCATTAGTCTAGTGGGACAGTGATGAGAGACACAACAGAGTAAAAGGGAGTGTGTAAACAATAGGTGTTTATATTTCCTGCCTGCTAAAGCGGCAATAAAAACACTTCTGAAACACAAATCAAGTAAATTGCAAGACAAAGACATGAAACAGCATCCTACTGAAGACACTGCTAAACAGCCTATCGCATAGAAACCAAAAATGTTGGATATCTCAAAAAATTGACCTGATAGAGCAAAAACAAGATCATTTTTGGAATCAGCACCCCCAAATTAGCCTAAAACCGTTCTTAACTTCTTTGCACCAAAAATTGTGTTGGCCAGTGTTATGTTAGTTTACCCCAACTTGGAAACTATTTTTCTTGTTTTGCATCATATTTCGTACTTTTTTTCTTTTTTCTTTTTCTTCTGCCGCTAACTGCTTTTAAACCGCTATCTACTTTTAAACCGCTAAACGCACTGCATTCAAAGTTTGAGCGATTAAAGATATCAGAGAGGAATAGTGTGCAATTGAAATGGGGGATGCCAGGATGGAGTATCTCCTCAATTGGGGCCCCCAAAACTTTAAACTTTTAAACCATTACAGCTAGATGGATCAAATTTTCGGAATGGGTAAATAATGGGGGTGCCATGATGGGAGTTCCCCCCAAACGGGCCTTCCAAAATTCAAACTTTTTGATCTTTTAAACTAGATGCATGAAGATTTTAAGGTAGGTAAATATAAAAGAAAAATAAAATTTGACAAAAGTTGGGGCACTAAAATAGTGGTCTCCCGCAAAACGTGGCCGCCAAAATTCAAACTTTCTAACCATTTACGCTAGACACATGAAATTTTTAGGGTAGTCAAATATGAAGAAAAGATAAAATTTGACAAAATTTGGGGGTATCAAAATGGAAGTCCCCGTCAAACAAGGCCGCCAAAATTTTGAACTTTTAAACCATTAGAGCTAAATGGATCAAATTTTTGGAATGGGTAGATATCAAAAATAAACTAAATCTAACAAAAATTGGGGGTTTAAACTGGGGGTTCCCCAAACGGAGCCCTCCAAAATTAAAACTTTTTAACCTTTTAAGCTGGACAAATGAAATTTTTAAGGTAAGTAAATATGAAGAAAAGATAAAATTTGAAAGAATTTAGAAGTACCAAAATGGGCGGGGTCCCCCTTAAATGGGGCAGCCTAAATTCAAACTTTTTCACCACACATGCTAGACACATGAAACTTTCAGGGTTGGAAAATACAAAGAAAAGATAAAGTATAACAAAATTTGAGAGTACCAAAATAGAAGGGTCCCCCTCAAAGGGGCCACTAAACCTCAAACTTTTTAACCACTCACGCTAGACACGTGAAATTTTCAGGATAGGAAAATACGACGAATAGATAAACCTTGACAAAATTTGATTAACCAAAGACTATAAAAATTGGTATTTACTGCTTCTCTGCCAGAAGTTCAGCAATTAAATCGACATTTTGAAACCCCCAGCCCTCCACCGTGTGTGGTAAACAGGTGGGCAACTGACAGCTTGACTCGAAGGCCGAAAGTTCCCTTCGCTGTCTCCTGGCTAAGGCAACTTGGTAAACAAAATGTGATTACGAATTACATAACCGCTAATCAGTGGCGCAACCAAAAATAGCTAAAGGGACTTCAGCCCCTTCTTAAACGAAGTCATTTAGAAAATTTAACTAAACATGCAAGCGCTTAAGTGTTTTTTGGACTTGACCGGTGAGTAAGGTGGGGAGGGATTGAGAAGGCTGCGCAATTTAATTCTTTAACTAGTTTTTAAGTGTCGGCAATTTGGTTCTTTCAAATGGCTCTGAAAAGTTGAGAAATTTCATCCGAATGGCGTTAAATTGGCTATTTTTTTCTGAGAAATCACAAAAATTGCTCAGCGGCTGGGGGCTCTGTGCCTCCGCCCCAAGACCCCCATTTGCGATACACTTAAGTTACACCAATTTTCTTAGCACGTTTTCCATTTCAGGCAGTTTTCAAACCAAAGACTTTTACCTTAATGGGCTTTTGCTTTGCTCGTTCCGGAGGTCACTCAACTTGGATCTTCTTCGCTTTTAATCTTGGAACACCCACTTTTTGACTGTGCTGTAGCGTTTTGGAGCATCCCTAGACTTTTTCGATCTTTTGCAAATGTTTATTGGGTGGTTTCCCATCAATACCAAGAAATTTAATTAAAGGTCTCTTTGCTTCTGACGGGTATCAAGTGATGACGTTATTAACAAAATGACTGACAAGAAGTATACATAGGTTACGTTCAAACACAATTTGTTTAACAATATATTTTTAGAGGAGTACCTTAACTATAGGCTACATACTAGTAAAATTTATTGGAAAAGTATGGTCTCCAAATGACTATGTCAATTCAATCGAATAGTGTTCATTACTTTTTGACTGACCCTCATATTATTTCAACTTAAGATGATGAAAGAATTACTTAAATATTGCACGTTCAATATTGATTTGAGGTTTTTATATTACCATTTTATTAGTAACTATTTAACATTTTGGCATCACAGAATTTTTCATCGCAATTATTCATATACTTTTATTTCTATGATGAGTGGAGTATGAATTCAACCGATTTGAATTCAATACTTTTATTTCTATTTACAATTAAGACCTGATGAATTTGGCATGCGACAACGAAAGCTGGTGCGAAAAAAAAGTAATAAAATCCGCTTAAGAACCAAATAACTTTTTCTGCATATTTTGAGGAAGCTGACTGGTGGCATCATCATCTTCGCCAAAGTGTATGTACATTAGGGCAATGACCAAAAATTTTTTTGCAGAATTTTGAATTGCCTGCTATGGCATGAGATGAGTTTTTTATTATGTATGAAGAATTTCAAAACAATTTTTGAAAATTTTACAAAAAGTTCCCCCACCAACCCAATTTTCTGACCCCACTTGCCCAAAATTTTGAGTTTTTTGGTTTGTGGTGCACAACAGCGACAATTTGCAAGCTTAAACACCCTTAAGGTGTTTGGGCCTTATAACTACACACAGTTTGAAAAAAATTTGAACGAAATTGAGCAATAGGTTCAAAAGTTATGAGCAATAAAGTGCTAAACTTGTGAAATGCTGCCTCTAGCGGCAGAAATGCAAAAAGTACTCTAATTGGCTTATTATAATGTGAAATTGATGTCAAATTTTATTTTAATGCTTAGGAAACAATTAAAGCAAGCATTTCAGCAAAATTTTTGTCATTTAAAAGCAATATAAATAATTTTTTGTGCTTAGGTTGACATACTTTTAGCTTGTTAAAGCTTATGATAGTTTCAAATTCCAATTTTGAGTAGTAAAACTCTTAACGTTGTCCTATTTTTGATTATGTCATTGCAATCGTGTTCACAAAAGTTTACTGCAGAAAACTAAAACCATCGATCATTTTTCAAATTTGTGCACAAAGGTACTTCAAACTATCAAAGATATTAAGGCAGATTGTTGTGAACTACCGTACTACATTGTTTTTCTTCCTCACAAAAACACCATCATAAACTATACCCAAACTTCAATGCTAGTAGGTAATCTAATCAAAAGCATCAAGTTTCCTTTTTTGGAAAGTACAGCGATTTTTAATATTTGAAGTACGCAGATTAGCAAGTAGATTCACATCTAAGCGAAGTTGAGCAACATCACACTAAATTTGTTCTCCCTCTTCTCTTGAAAATTCAGTCAAAATACGCTGCAGCACGCAATCAAAAGCAAAAAAAAGAAATTTAAACTTCGTCACTAGCAGACCTTAAAAACACTTACTTTAGCCTAGCATTTAGTTAAATTTTAGCACAAAAAAAAGCATTAAAAAGTGACAATTTTTGCCGAGCGACTGATTTTCTACAAAAATATCGTTGCAAATAGAACCTCACTTACAACTCTTCAAGAAAACTGAATTGTACGATGAGCTTTCTTTTGAATGATGTTAACAATCATGATAATTCTTTTAGCTTGGGATGACGAAGGGATTACTCTCAAGCTGCATTCACACGGGCGACTTTTAGCCAGGTGCCTAGCCAGGAATTTGCAATGGGAGGGGTGTTCAGAGGTGTTAACCAAACTTAAACAGTTTATACTTGGAATTGGAACGTTTTTTTGCCCGAAATTAGGTGAAGAAAGCTTTCACTTGGATTTGGTCCAGTTTTTTGCCCAAAGTTAGGTAAAGACCAAAAAAAAGGTCTTCGTCCAGGTTGGGATCGAGTTTTGCGACAGAATTCTCTTCAAGTCCCGAGTCAAAGTAGTCACATTCTCATTGCTAATGCCAATGGGGGGATATTTTCGCTTTTAGTGCAAAAATTGGTTTCAAAAAGTAATAAAAACAGGGTATTTTGCATTCTTTGCATGCCAATGGGTAGGCCAAATCCCCCACCCCATATGGCTATGCTACTGCTTTCAGCTGTTAGAATCGGCATTTTGCCTTTTAATACTTCCTCAATTGCTCTTGTTTTTTTCTTTATCGATTTGAGAAAGAAAAAAGGCAAAATGCCGATTCTCGCAGCTAAAAGTCGCCCGTGTGAATGCAGCTTCAGATGTATTCTACTCGAGGCCGTAGCCAAAGGGGAGCCTGCTGGGCCAAGACCCTTCCTGGAAATGCTTTAGCCTCCTTGGCAATGGCGCAACTAGTGGTTTTAGTCAAAGGGAGCAAGCTTCACCATATATTTGCGGCATTTTTCTATGAAATTTGGTTGAGAAAACAAAACGTTTTTACCGTAAATTTTATGCTTTTTTTTTCTGCCAGATAGTGGTGAAAACCAACCAAAGAACGTCTTCACCAAAAACTCAATGCTTTTATTCGTATCATTTTTGTTTTTAGGTGAAGACTTTTCCCATTTTTGTCGTTTGCTGTTTTGCAGAAATTTGTTGCACCTGGGGGCCCATGTCTATGAGAGCCTCTGTGGAGTAAGAAAAAATTTTTAAAAAAATAAAGTTTTAACAAAAATTTGAAAAGTTTTTATTCTTTTTCATAACTCCGCATGTAAAATAAAGCTACGAATACCAGTTATATGTTGCAACCCCCCTCTAATAATGAACCCTGAGGTTTATCGCTAGCCACGTGTCTGAACCCAAGCGGTCGTCTTTTTAAAGCAATCCGCCATCAACACCAATTGCTACTGTTTAGCATGTATGATCACGTTTAATTTAAATTTTAAAAATATTTCAAGTTTACTTTTCAACATCTCATTATTAGAACAGTAATGTTTTCCTCTATAGTCACAACAATTCATGAAATACTTGCTTTAAACAAATTATACCATGAAAAATAGAATTTGACATCAATTTCACACTATAATAAGCCAATTAGAGTACTTTTTGCATTTCTGCCGCTAGAGGCAGCATTTCACAAGTTTAGCACTTTATTGCTCATAACTTTTGAACCTATTGCTCAATTTCGTTCAAATTTTTTTCAAACTGTGTGTAGTTATAAGGCCCAAACACCTAAAGGGTGTTTAAGCTTGCAAATTGTCGCTGTTGTGCACCACAAACCAAAAAACTCAAAATTTTGGGCAAGTGGGGTCAGAAAATTGGGTTGGTGGGGGAACTTTTTGTAAAATTTTCAAAAATTGTTTTGAAATTCTTCATACATAATAAAAAACTCATCCAATCCTATAGCAGGCTAATTTTTTTTTCTGTAGTCATTACCCTAATGTGCAGTACATATTGTAGAACGCGAAAGAATGCCATTGATTTAAACAACTTTCTATTCCCAAAACTTGCTAATCGTGCCATCTCTTGTCATTTACAAAAAAGTAGTCGTTTTAAAAGTACTCAAGTACAAGTATTTCTGAAAGTATTTCGCAATGTAAACGAATTATTCAATCGAGTAAACTAGTGTATGACAACTAGTCGACCACCTTCGCATTACTACCACATAATGCTTGGTATTTTAACCCCTCACTTTCTCAAGAAGTCATAAATTACTAATTGATACAAGTTTTTGTTATTATATTCAGATCAAAGAGGACAACAGCAAAACTTTGAGGTTTAAAAATCATGTCACGCAAGTTTTGCTTGGAATCATTTCGTAAAATCTTTGCTACCTTAACTAAATTGAAGAGTTGCCGGTAGAAAACTCAACCGTTCGGACGAATTTGTGGTTCAAGTTTAAAACTACAGTACTTTGTTCTCTACTGAATCAAAATGCTACTTAAGTAGCGTTACTTCACGCAAAAAGTGAGCACGTGAAAGTAAAAACTGTCCAAATATATAATTACTTTAAACGTGCTCATTACCGACACATTTTACTCGCGTACATCTCTGCACTCATTTCGCCATAATAGCAGAACATATCGAAAATAAAGGAAATGATTGGGATTACGAAAAACGCCCATTAAACCATTGAAAATTTATAAATAGTAACTCATGCTAACTTTAATAGCTAAACGTAGATGATTGAATGAAATAGTATTGATATTTGCTAGGAAAATTGATTGATAAATGTTAGCTTTAGGCTAGAAAATTTTGATTGATAAATGTTAGTATTAGACTAGGAAAATTGATTGATAATTGTTTGTATTAGTGTAGGAAAATGATTGATAAATGCTAGCATTAGGCTGGAAAAATTGATGAATATTAGGCTAGCAAATTGAATGGATATTAGGCTAGGAAAATCGATTGATAAAGGTTAGCATTAGACAAAGAAAATTGATTGATGAATGTAAGCATTGGTATATGAAGGTTAATTATGGGATGTTGGCATTAGACTTGGAAAATTATTTGATAAATGTTAGCAGTAGACTAGGAAAATTGATTGATAAATGTTACCGTAGCATTATGCTAGGCTAGGAAAATTGACGGATAAAGGTTAGCATTAAACTAGGATAATTGATTGATGAATGTTAGTATTAGATTAGGAAATTCATTGATAAATGTAAGCATTAAGCTTGGAAAATTGATTGATAATATTACATTAGAGTAGGAAAATTGATTGAAAATTAATATTACCATTATTAGGCTAGGAAAATTGTTTGATAAAGTTGGCTGTAGAGTAGGAAAATTAACTGATAAATGTCAGCATTAGACAAGAAAAATTAATTGTAAGCATTGGCATGAGAAGGTAGATTATTGGCTGTTGGCATTAGACTAAGTAAATTGATTTAAAAATATTAGCATTAGGCTAGGAAATTTGATTGACAACTGTTAGCTCTTAACTGGAAAAATTAATTGATCAACGCTAGCATTAGGCTAGGAAAATTGATTGACAAGTCACAATTGTTAACACTTGACTCGGAAAATTGATTATAAAAATGTTAGAAGTAGACTAGGAAAATTAATTGATGAATTTAAGCATTAGTATAGGAAGGTTGATTATTGCATGTTGGCATTGGGTGGAAAAATTGATTGAAAATATTAGCGGTTGGCCAAGAATATTGATGGATCAATGTTAACGTTAGGATAGCACTCCAATCCGATATTTAGACAATGGCACTCTAGTTTCTGCTAAAAAGTGCAAAATGCGACTTCTCCGCGACTCCAGTCTATGAATTGCAAAGCTGGTTTTCGGAGTGGATTTGTTTTATCCTGTATAAGTAAATAATTATGGTTTTGTTTATGGTATAGCATGTAGTAGGCTTAGTATGGCAGTGTAGACTTAGTACGGCATATAGCATGCCACAGTGGATGCCGCAGCTTAGCACAGCATTGTAAGCATAGCGTGATACCCTAATAGGTTTAGCATGGCACTCTAATAGGTTTAGCATGACACGCCTGTACGCGTAGCGTGACACCCATAAAGTAGGCTTGTTATGGCACAGTAGGCATAGTATAGTGTAACACTAGGCGTATGGCATAGTTGGCTTAATATAGACCAGTAGGCACTGGAGGTTAGTATGTCACAGTAGGGATAACATGACATCCTAGTTTGGCAGAGTATGGCGTTTGGTTGGCTTGTTATGGAACAGTGGGCATAGTATTAGTAAGGATAATATGCCACGTATGCGCTACAGGCTAGTACAATATTGTAGGCATAGAATGGTATATAGTAGGCTTATTATGGCTCAATAGGTATATTATGCCATATTGTAGGCTAATTTTGGCACAATAGACATAGTATGCTGATTATGGCACAGTAAGCATACTATGCCACAGTGAGCACTGTAGCTTTGAAGGCATAGTATGGCATTTGGTTGGCTTGTTATGGTACAGTAGGCACTGCACCTTAGTATGTCATAGTAGACGTAGTATGGCATTGTACACATCAGGCGCGTAGCCAGAAATCCACAATGGGGGGGGGGGCTGTTTGGGGGGTCTGGGGGCGGAGCCCCCAGCCGCCGGAGGCCAATGGGGGCCTGGGGCCTCGCCCCCAGCTGCCGGAGGCTGGGGGTTTGGGGGCAAAGCCCCCAGCCGCCGGAGGCACGGGGGTCTGGGGGCGGAGCCCCCAGTGCTCGAAAATTTTGCATTTTTTTGCAAAAATAACTTCATTTTAGGGCTATTTTGATTAAAAAATAATGATTTTAAAACGTGGCTTAGAAATTGGCCGTACAAACAAGATTAAACTGGAAACATAAATGGGCTATTTGGGAGGTGGCTAATGGTAAAATGTTAGTTCTCTTGTTTAGATGCTGGTAAATTACAAAATCGAATACTTCAATAAAACTCACACGGAGTAATCTATTTCGTATACAGTTTATAGAGAAAAATAATTGGTGGGGGGCTAATGAAAAGAGATTTGGGAGAAATGATTGGTAATTAACAAATACTAAATAGCCCCCCCCCCCTATTCCTTAGTTTGTAGTATATTTGTTGATGACACCTATGTTCAGCATTTTTACACTTGCGATCAAATGTGATTGCTTATTTCTTACCATTTATCAAAAATTTCATTTATTTGTTGGTTTTATTTTTGACAAATTAGCCCCCCCCTGGACATATGTTTCAAAAGATGTTTTAAATCACTATCTAGTCCACTCCAGTTCATAAAACAGTCTCAAAGTGCTAAAAATATAGTGTTTTTCCTATTCTGCATTTTGGTCGACATGTCAATGGGGGGGGGGGCTATAGCCCCCCCGCCCCTCTGGCTACGCTACTGGCTAAAACCGTGGTATTTTCCTAATTCTGCATTTTGTTCGGCAGTTCATTAGCCCCCCCCTAAATAAACGTTTCAAACTATGCTTTAAAGCATTTTATAGTCAAATCCAGTGCAAAAGACAGTCTTAGAAATGCTAAAAACGTGGTATTTTACTTATTCTGCATTTTGGTCGGCAGTTTATTAGCCCCCCCCCCCCCCTAAATAAACCTTTCAAACTATGCTTTAAATCATTTTTTAGTCTAATCCAGTGCAAAAGAGAGTCTTAGAAGTGCTAAAAACGTGGTATTTTTCTTATTCTGCATTTTGGTCGGCAGGCCAATGGGGGGGGGCTATAGCCCCCCCGCCCCCCCCCCTGGCTACGCTACTGGTACACATAGTATAGCATGCGGTATAGTATGGAATGTACAGTAGTAGCCTTATGGCACATTAGGCATAGTATACCACAGTAGGCGTAGTATGTCATAGGAGGCTTAGTATGACATTTTAGGCATAGTACGACATGAAGTAGGCTTATTATGACATCCTAGTAGGCATAGCATGTCACAGTAGGCTCTGTGGCATAGTTGGCTTTATATGGCACTGGAGGTTAGTATATCATAGTTGGTATAGCAGGACACCTTAGGAGGCAGAGTATGGCATATAGGGGGCTTGTTATGGAACAGTACGCATATTATTAAAAACCATAGAAGGCGCTACAGGCTAGTATGACATTGTAGATATCGTAGGCTTATTATGGTACAATAGGTATAGTTATGCTATATTGTAGGCTAATTATGGCACAATAGACATAGTATGCTGATTATGGCACAGTAAGCATAGTATACCTCAGTGCGCACTGTAGCTTTGTAGGCATAGAATGGCATTTGGTTGGCTTGTTATGGCACAGTAGGCACTGCACCTTAGTATGTCATAGTAGACGTAGTATGGCATTGTAGACACAGTATAGCATGCGAGTATAGCATGGCATGTACAGTAATAGCCTTATGGCACATTAGGCATAGTATACCACAGTAGGCGTAGTATGTCATAGAAGGCTTAGCATGGCATTTTAGGCATAGTATGACATATTGTAGGCTTATTATGGCACTCTAGTAGGCATAGTATGTCACAGTAGGCACTGTGGCATAGTTGGCTTTATATGGCACAGTAGGCACTGGAGGTTAGTATATCACAGCAAACGTAGTATGGCATTGTAGACATAGTATAGCATGCGAGTATAGTGTGGCATATACAGTAGTAGCCTTATGGCACATTAGGCATAGTATACTACAGTAGGCGTAGTATGTCATAGGAGGCTTAGTATGGCATTTTAGGCATAGTATGACATGAAGTAGGCTTATTATGGCACCCTAGTAGGCATAGTATGTCACAGTAGGCTCTGTGGCATAGTTGGCTTAATATGGCACAGTAGGCACTGGAAGTTAGTATACTTCGTTGGGATAGAAGGACACCTTATTAGGCAGAGTATGGCATATAGGAGGCTTGTTATGGAACAGTACGCATATTATTAAAAACCATAGTAGGTGCTACAGGCTAGTATGACATTGTAGATATCGTAGGCTTATTATCGTACAATGGGTATAGTAATGCTATATTGTAGGCTAATTATGGCACAATAGACATAGTATGCTGATTATGGCACTGTAGCCATAGTGTGCCACAGTGGGCACTGTAGCTTAGTAGGCATAGTACAACATCAGAATATGACATATAGTTGGCTTATTATGGCACAGTAGGCATAGTATCCCACAGTAGGCGCTACAGCTTAGTATGTTATAGTAGGCGTAGTATGACATTGTAGACATAACAGGCCTATAGCATTCGAGTGTAGTATAGTTGGTAGCTTGGCCAAATGGGTAAAGGCGAATTGTTTACGACGACCTTGATTGAATGATCTGGGTTCAACCCGCACCCTGGTCACGCTGTTGCGTCCTTGGATAAGACGTTTTACGATAATTATCTCTGGTTGGTGGCTTTGAACAAGCAGCAAATTCGGGGGGCAAGAATTTGAAGAAATCTACAGGAACGTTGGATCATCGGAAACCCCTTAAGCAGATGCGGATTTCTCCAATCACGAAGTAGTCACTGCAATAAAAAAATGTGCGGTTCGTCCAATAAGTTAGCGTCTGATGCTGTCTGGTGACTGGAGGATAAATATGAGCTACAACAACAATATACTGTAGTGGGCATTTGGCACCATAGGTTAGTAAGAGCACTATGTCATAGTAGGCTTAGTATGGCATTGTAGGCATAGTGTAACATGAAGTAGACTTGTTATGGCACCCTAGTAAGCATAGCATGTCACAGTAGGCACTGTAGCTTACTATGGCACAGTAGGCATAGTTGGCTTATTATTGCACAGTATCCCACAGTAGGCACTGCAGCGTAGTATATTATAGTAGGGATAGCATTACACCTTAGTAGGCAGATTATGACATACAGGAGGCTTGTTATGGAAACTAGGAATAGTATTAGTAAGCATAGTGTGCCACAGTAGGTGCTGCAGCTTTAGTATGACATAGTAGGCATAACATGGCACCCTGGTAGGCATAGTATGGCATACAGTAGGCTTAGTATGGCACAACAGGCATAGTAGGCCAAAGTGGGCTCCGTAGCTTAGTAGGCATAGTATGACATATAATTGGCTTATTATGGCACAGTAGGCATAGAATAACATAGCTCGGCAATTAGACCTACAATGCATAGCTTTTCCATGAACTATCACCGTAACGAGGTGGAAAAGTCTATGTGCCTCAATGACCTGCAGAGCTGTACTGGCTGGAGATTCAATTCTCCTGAAAGGGTTACCCATGCCAGATAGGTCTAATGGTAGAAGCGAGACGAAGTATAGTTCAAATCAAAATAGTTGGAAAACTTAAAACCTGGGTTGGTTATGCCCATCAGCTGTGGTAAGCATATAACCTAGGAGAAGGACAACTCTGATATAAAACCTCTCCGCAGTTAGATTAAACTGCATAACAAATCATGATGAGCACAAATAATGAAAATTACGTGAACGACGTTAATGGGGCCACCTTCACAAGTGGAACCTCGTCCGGCAGGGGAGCGCCTAGGGACTCCCAGGTCGTCATTCAGCGAAACCCCTATGGCGTTCGAGTCTTAGGCAGAGGGGCTCGTTCGAAAAATAAGCGACAATCTCCACCAGCCAGCCCTAGTGGCAGCTCCACCAATGTGCCCGCTACACGTTTGGAGAGGCGAATGGAGGCAGCGCAGAGTATTCGTACTCGAGATAATGTCGCACACTCACCGGTCAACCATCACCAACTGCTGTTGGGCAATTGGAATATCCTCACCCTCACAGGAAAAGAGCTAGAATTGGTTGAGGAAGCAAAGCGGTATCAGCTCGATATTATAGGAGTTTCTTCAACCAAACGACGTGGCTCTGGAACTGTGGATCTGGATGGCGGATGGAAACTCTTCTATTCTGGTGCTGATCCTAGTATGTCCGCACAAGCGGGTGTGGGGATTCTCACAAGCCCCCGTTTGTCAGACTGTGTGTCAGATTGGATTCCTTTGGGATCACGGGTCTGTATGTTGAAGCTTAAGGTATTGGATCGGTCATTGTGCCTGTTGCAGGTATATGCCCCCAATGCCACGAGTGAATATCAGACTTTTGTGGATGAAGTAAATGATGCTCTTCTACGAGTATCAGCTACTGAATCTACAGTCCTTATGGGGGATTTTAACGCACATGTTGGATCAGACACAGATACGTGGAAGGGTGTGATCGGAAAACATGGAGTCACTGGACTGAATGAGAACGGAAGGTATTTATTGCAGCTCTGTTGTAGCAACGGACTCCGCATCATGAATACCTTTTTCCAGCACAGAGAGGTTCACAAGTATACATGGTATCGACCTAGTATGGATCAAAAATCTTTGATAGATTTTTGCATAGTTTCGTCAGATTTGTTTTCTGATGTGCTGGACGTTCGAGTGAAGCGAGGTGCTGAATTGTCAACTGATCACCATCTGGTAGTTTGTTCCTTACGACTTTCGAAACCTTGGCCAAACAAGAGATCCAACCGGTCGTCTGTGACTTACCGGATCAAATGGGAGGCTTTGGAGGACAAAGAAGTAAGAAAACAGTTTGCATCCAGTATATCATCTAAGTTCAGACAACTTCCTGATGTATCCGAGGACATCGAGAAGGAATGGCTGCTGTTCAGATCAGCAATCATTTCATCAGCTGCTGAAAGTAGTGGGCGAAAACGGCTTAGAATGGCGGGCGATAGTGAGAAAAGAACGCCTTGGTGGAACCAAGAGGTTAAAGAAGCTATTCGAGCAAAGAAAGATGCGTTTAAGGCCTGGCTGCAGGACAGATCGTCATCTGATTTGCAATCCCGGTACACTGAGGCGCGAAAAGCGGCAACTTCGGCAGTAAAGAAATCCAAGGAGAAGTCATGGGAAGAGTTTGGTCGTCGGTTGGATTCCAACTATTTTTCGGCAAACAAAGTATTTTGGCAGACCATCCGCCGTTTACGTGGCAAAAGATCGAGTATCACGTACTCCATCAAGGATTCTGACGGTAACATTCTAACGGATGAGAATGAAATCCTTTCACGATGGAGAGAATACTTTGAAGATCTTTTGAATCCTGTGAAGGCATCGACTCGTGACACACACGAAGTGACACATCTAGGGGAGGACGAAGTTTTCACTGCAGCAGAAGTGGCAACTGCAATTAAAGGGATAAAATCTGGAAAAGCTGCTGGTGAAGATGAAATCAGACCCGAGATGTTGAAAGCGCTGACTGGAGAAGGAATTCTCTGGTTAACGCGAGTGTGTCAAGTTGCGTGGAAGCTTGGCAAAACTCCCAGAGATTGGCAAATAGGTGTGATTATTCCGATATTCAAGAAAGGAGATCGCAAGCAATGTACAAACTACAGAGGGATATCTCTCCTTAGTTTGCCAGGGAAAGTATATGCCAAATGCCTTGAAAGGAAATGCCGAGAAATAGTGGAATCAAAACTGGAAGATGGTCAGTGCGGTTTTCGTCCGGGTCGCAGCACCACGGACCAAATCTTCACTCTGAAGCAAATCTTCGAGAAATCTTGGGAGTATGGCAAAGATCTCTTTGCATGCTTTGTCGATCTTGAAAAAGCATATGACCGAGTTCCTCGGGATAAACTTTGGAAGGTTTTGCAGGAGTATGGCGTTGATGGTCAATTGTTACGCGCTATTAAGTCATTCTACTGCAGACCGGAGGTTTGTGTTCGGGTAAATGGCAAGCAATCAAAGCCGTTCCATGTGGGCGTTGGACTCCGGCAAGGGTGCGTTTTGTCACCTCTCCTTTTCATTGTTTACATGAATTGGATCGACAAATGCAGCCAAGCTGATGAGTGTGCCACGATTGGAAATTGCAAAATTAGTCGTCTGCTATTCGCAGATGATTTGGTTCTGCTTTCTTCCACAGAATCTGGCCTCCAGCGCGCATTAAATAGCTTTGCAGATGCATGCAACACCGCCGGAATGAAAATAAGCACGGCCAAAACTGAGGTACTTCATCTTTCAAGAAACCCTGATCAGTGCGTATTACAAGTGAATGGAGCGACACTGAAGCAGGTAGAGAAGTTCAAGTATCTTGGGGTTGCATTTACGAGTGACGGAAGGCAAGACGAAGAACTGGATACTCGAGTAGGCGAGGCTAGTGCAGTAATGCGAGCTTTGCACTACTCGGTTGTCATGAAACGAGAATTGTCGAAAAAGGCAAAACTCTCAATTTTCAAAGCAGTTTTTGTCCCCATTCTCACTTATGGTCATGAATCTTGGGTAATGACCGAAAGAATGCGATCACAAGTGCAAGCGTCCGAAATGAGGTTTTTACGAAGAATCGAAGGAGTTACACTGTTTAACAAGGTGCGTAGCTCTGAAATTCGAAAATCTCTCAACATCGAGCCGTTACTTCTCCGAATTGAAAGATCACAGCTTAGATGGTTTGGCCATGTAAGCAGAATGCCTCAGGAAAGACTCCCCAAACAAGCTTTACATGCCAAAGCAAATGGGAGAAGACCAGTCGGACGACCTAGAACTAGATGGACCGATTACATTGAGGATCTTGGATGGAATCGCTTGGGACTTCGCCCAAGCGAAATGATGGAGGTGATGGAAGACCGTGAGGTGTGGCGGCTCAATCTTGAGCTACTGCCCCCGCAACCCTCACGGAAAAGCGGGCAATGAAGAAAGAAGAAGAAGAAGAAGAAGTTTTTCGGAAGAAGTTTCAACTGCTGAAATCTGAAGTTTACAGTCAGATAGGTTTTATGTGCACAAAAGATTTTTTTTTTGTGAACTGGAGTATTTATCCTTGCTATAGTATAGATTTCCGTTAATTTAGAAAACGAAACTTGCCCTGTAATAACAAAATAACGTTTGCATGATTGATTAATTGAATTATTTTTAAATACTATATGACATAGATCTATTATTCTTCTCCCACTTTCATTTGCCCGTTTTTTCACAACAGAAGCGAAAATGATATGACGCATGGTTGGAAAAGTTTGTTGGACACTTTCTTCTTTATCTGGAACTGCAAACTTAAAGTTTTCAGTACATTCGCGGGGGGGTTGGGACTTCGCGCGAGAGCGTTGTACTTATGAATTTGTTCGCGAATTTTGGCAGATGAGGATTGATTTGATCATAACTAGCAAACAATAGAACCTAGACAGTTGAAATTTGGACTCAACATAAGAGTAAATAAAAGGTCATGTGTGCCAATTTTGGGGATCTTACGTCTCGTAATTGTAAATTGAGATATAAAAAAGGCGATTTTTGGCTTGAAAAGCCAGAGGTTGAGTCGAGGACACAAGGCTCGAGGCCAAGGCCAAGGACACAAAAAAAATTCGAGGCCAGGACAGCCTTTCCGAGAACAGACACTCTCGAGGCCAAGGACAGGAATGCTCGAGGCCAAGGTCAAGGACCAAGAACACAAGCGTAAGTGCTCTCCAAAAAAAAAAAAAAAAAGGTCTTCACAAAAATTTTTCAGGCAATCTCAAAAAAAAAAAGGTCTTCACAAAAAATTTTCAAGCGATCTCCATGAAAAAACGTTTTCCAAAAAATTTTTCAAGCGCTTCACAAAATTTTATGCTGTCCTCGAGCCGAGGACAGGCCAATTTTCGAGGACTTGAGGCCTCGAGGCCAAGGCCACGGACTTAACCTTCGAGGCCAAGGCCAAGGACTTCAAAATCTGTCCTCGAGGACGTCCTCGAGGCCAAGGACGTCCTTGAGGACTCCACCTCTGCGAAGTAGCCCAATATCGTTTTTTATACCTAACCCACAGTAACCCAGTAGCCTAGCCTAATCTCTTTTTTTTTTGAGTTTGTTGTCATTGAGATCAGCTACCAAAACTGATAGATTCAAAAACTGAATAAGAGTGGTTTCTAGAACCATGTGGTCTACCGGGCATGAAAATCGATACTATAGGTAGGCTAGACTACTAACTGTTCTTCCGGTAAAAGGCACACCATTAGCATAACGCTAATTTATTACCTTGACGTTTTGCTCAGCTGAAAACGCCGAGCATCTTCAGAAGTTAAGTTGGAGGAGTGTCGAGCACTCCTCCAATACTAGCACAAACAGTACATATCGCAGATAAGTTACAACAAAATAAATATCAGAAGAACCGAATAAATTAAGTGAGTTATAGATGATTATAACGTCATAATGATCAACTTGCGAGTTAGGACTAATTCAACAAAACGTAAAAATTCAATTGCTTTACTGTGATGAAACGAGAGAACGTGGCTAAGTCATATATGGTAAAAAAAAAATTAGCAAAAACAAAAAAAAAACAGCATTTACTGACCACTTTTGGCTAAAGATCGGTACACTGATGGTAATGTCTTACCATCCGAACGGTTGATAACGTTAGTGTGGGCATTGATAAACCAACTTTCAGCAATTAACCGTCTACGATAACTATTACCATATTTTAAAACAGTGGATTCTTCCCAAATAATACGATGATCAAACAACATTAAATGTTCACATAAAGCGGATTTTTCTGGTTCCGCATTTTTGACGGCTCTTTTATGTTCTGCAACACGACTTTTTAAATCTCGTTTCGTTTGCCCCACATACACTAACTCACAATCAGCACTAACTTATAAACTAATCGACTCTTTTCATGCTCAGCAATAGGATCTTTGGGCACAGTATATTAACTATATATAAATATATTAGTATACTGTGCTTTGGGTGAGGTAAGAATGTTTCCAATGGTTTTAACCGGCTTCATCGCAACTTGCACACCAGCTTCGTTAAGAACGAAGCTGGTGTGAAAGTTGCGATGAAGCCGGTTAAAACCATTGGAAACATTCCTACCTCACCCAAGATCCTATTGCTGAGCATGAAAAGAGTCGATTAGTTTATAAGATACCTTGTGCTGATTGTGAGTTTGTGTATGTGGGGCAAACGAAACGAGATTTAAAAAGTCGTGTTGCAGAACATAAAAGAGCCGTCAAAAATGCGGAACCAGAAAAATCCGCTTTATGTGAACATTTAATGTTGTTTAATCATCGTATTATTTGGGAAGAATCCACTGTTTTAAAATATGTTAATAGTTATCGTAGACGGTTAATTGCTGAAAGTTGGTTTATCAATGCCCACACTAACGTTATCAACCGCTCGGATGGTAAGACATTACCATCAGTGTACCGATCTTTAGCCAAAAGTGGTCAGTAAATGCTGTTTTTTTTTGTTTTTGCTAATTTTTTTTTACCATATATGACTTAGCGACGTTCTCTCGTTTCATCACAGTTAAAGCAATTGAATTTTTACGTTTTGTTGAATTAGTCCTAACTCGCAAGTTGATCATTATGACGTTATAATCAGAGGTGGAGTCCTCAAGGACGTCCTTGGCCTCGAGGACAGATTTTGAAGTCCTTGGCCTCGAGGACTCAAGTCCTCGAAAATTGGCCTGTCCTCGGCTCGAGGGCAGCAGTATTTTTTGAATTGTTAAAATTTTGTGGAGCGCTTGAAAAATTTTTTGGAAAACGTTTTTTTGTGGAGATCGCTTGGAAAAATTTTTGTGAAGACCTTTTTTTTTTTTTTGGAGAGCACTTGCGCTTGTGTCCTTGGTCCTTGGCCTTGGCCTCGAGCATTCTGTCCTTGGCCTCGAGAGTGTCTGTCCTCGGAAAGGCTGTCCTTGGCCTCGGATTTTTTTTTGTCCTTGGCCTCGAGCCTTGTGTCCTCGACTCCTGTTATAGATTGAAGGCTGTGTCCTAGGCGTAATGCCTAGGTCTTCACTGTCTGGTCTCGCGTCCAAGAGGCTAACAGAGGATATTCCAAAATAAACTTGTATTAATAAAAAGCAAATAAAAAAGACCAGTCCAGCAAAAATTTATCGAAGATTACCCGGCTGGGCGGTAAACACTTAAAACTCAAAGAGCGAATTTAACAACATAAATAAAAACCTCTTGACGCTACTGTTCAAAAATAAGACTGATTTAACAGCTGGGCTAAATTTAAAACGTTGCTACAAAAAGGAGATCAGCAAACGGCAAAACGGCGCGTCTTTCAGACAACTTTGCAGAGTTTCTACCGAGCGAATAATGAAAGACGCGCAACGCAAAGGTAATATGCAAATAAGGTAATGGACGTGTTAACGACAGAACATAAAAACCTAGGTTCGAATCCAACTATAAACGATCGTGGTGTAACATAAGCGGACCCTTTGAAATCTTATCCATGGGTAAGTTTCAAACAAAAAACACATAGTGAAAGCACAGATCGCGCCTCGACTTAAAACCTTACTAAATGAGAAAAATGAAGTCAACAAATTATGAAGAGGACTTATTAAAAACCTGAGTAGCATCACAAAATTATGACATCAGAAGAACGTAAACAAACAGTGCAACAGTAGGGCAGAGGGCAAACTTTTAAACAATAAAACGTTTATGATTAGAGTTGGGGGTTCACAGTATAATAGCCTTTTACAAAATCACGATCACGAATAAATTGCACAAAAGTTTCACAAAAAACGACGTTAAATTCAAAATCACAATTCGGCTATCAAGAGATCACGATAAAATCACCAATAAAATTCACAAATGAAATGGTTAATCAGACAGGAGCTATTTTGGCCAGATCACGAAGAACATATTTAATCTCACAGTTGCCTGCTGTACAGCAGTTTTTCAAAACGGCCACCGTCGCCCTACGGACTATTTCTTTTCCTTTACGCAACTGTGGATGCAGGCTATGAATGCGTCCCAATCTATATGCTCCTTTTGAGGCCAGGTCTTCGGCATCCCCTACAAGGACTAACTGTCCAGGCTCAAGATTTGTTTGAAGTGTACGCCATTTGTTACGGCCCTGGAGACTGGGTAAATATGATTTCATCCAGAGAAGCCAAAAACGGTGGGCTAGCGTGGAGTTATACAAGTAATCGTTGCGAAGGTCCCCCTGATCATGCAACCCACAAAGAGGAGTCTTAGGGGCCAAGTGCTGTCCCAAAAAGGACGAAGGTGTGATAGGGCACAAATCATTGGGCTGATCGCTAAGTGTAGTTAGGGGGCGGTCGTTCACAATTCTTACGGCATTGGTGAAAAAAGTCTGTAACTCAATAAGAGAGGGTTTACGGCGAGTCTGTTCCATAACCTGACCCAACGCAGTTTTAAACAGTTTCACCATGCTTTCCCTACTACCACCCTGGCTAGGAGCATACGGAGGAATGTTTACCCAGTTTATATTAAACTTACGCAACGAGTTAACAAATTCAGAAGACCCCAACAATTTTGGCAACTTATCGGATGCGGACGGAACGTCGATGCGTTGTCCGAATAAAAAGTGTCCACTGCCCCGCGCAAATTAACAAAGCGAGTGAAAGCAAGGAGAAAGCTGTTTAGGTCCAGGCTTGTCGCCACTCACCAGTTCTACGTGCAAGCAGCGTGTACAAAGACACGTAAACAGCAAGCCCCAGGCTTTGCAATCACTGCGATTCTGTCGAAAAATATAAGGGCCTAAGTAGTCAAGTCCGGTAAATTTAAAAGGTTTGTTGCAAACAGTAACTCGGCACGATGGCAAATCTGCATTAATTGACGAACCGGTTTAGCTTTAAACAAAGCACATTTTCCGCAGTTTGCGATGTAAAATTTTACACTGGAAATGCCATGAATAATCCAAAAACGTTCGCGGGTTTTCATTAATGTATATGCCGGACCACCATGTCCAGCCTGCTCATGCTGATATTGCAAAATAAGTCCAGTCAAAGGATGCCTTCCAGGTAAAATTAAAGGGTGTTTAGAATCAAGTGGCAAGTCTGCATTTTCGAGCCTGCCTTCAATACGCAAACAATTATCCAAATCCACGCAAGGGCGCAAATTACGCAAAGTTTTTAATTCATTTAAGCGGCGTTTAGATTCAGGATCTTTAGTTTTGCTGCCTAAACATTTAAGAATAGATTCAAATTCATCAGGTGATTCTTTACTTAAAAGTTTAATAGCGGCCCCAAACCGCTGAAATTGAACATACTTGACAATATTAACAAAGGCCTTATCCAAGTAACTAGCATTCAGAACAGGTTTTTGAAAAGCAACTCCTTTCGCCTTCGCAACGACAAACTCCGAAAATGAAGCCAGATACGCACAGCGCTTCTTTAGCGTATACAGACTTGGAGAAGCTTCCATGAGCCTATCCAAAGCTGCGTCGTCAGAAGACAAATCTACGCTGCTTACCAGAGCTGCGCGCACGACCACCGAATGCTCAGGAGGCCTGGCATCCACCTGCTCCCGCAAATGAAAGGAGGGTCCTTTTAACCACAAATTGAGCGAGCTAGGCTGTTTACTGCTTTGCGCTTGAGTGCCCACGTCTGCACTCTGCAGGGTTTAAACTCGTATTAACGTAGCGCCAACAGCTAGCTGACACCACAAGAAGAATCCTGTCGACACGTCGTTTAACAAAGCGAGCAAGTGACAGGTCGGAGTTCACAATCCATTTAAGAACTACCTGCGAATTGGCCCAACAAAAGATTTTACAGTTAAGAACGTGTAAAGCTTTAGAAGTTTGAAGCATCAATTCACTTAGCATCTTAGCTGCTTCTAACTCTTTGCGAGAAATAACCCACCCTTTTTGATGAGTGAGAACTAACTTAGATTTTCCAATCACAAAACTGACTTGTGCTTTAGCAGCACCAACGCCACGCAAATAGATTGCGCAAGAAAACGCAGAGTCCGAAGCATCACAGAACCCATGCAGTTGATATTCTGCGTCATTTCTGAGCTTGGTGTGTTCTACAAGGAAATTGCGAGGAATGCTAAATTCATTTAGTATATTCGAAGTTTCAAGCCACTTTTTCCAATCTTTTTTAACTTCATCCGATACAGCGTCGTCCCAGTCTACTCCAGACGCAGCGACTTTTTGCAAAATCAACTTTCCCCCCAGAAGCAGCGGCGCCACTATACCCAAAGGGTCAAATTGATTCGCAAGCTGACTCGCCATCTCGCGTCTCGTGGCTGCCTTGACAAACGTGCGGCCACTTATCTTCAGTGTGTCACTTTCTGGGTCCCAGGAAAGGCCCAACGCTGTAGAGTCCGGCAAAGGCTGCGACCCAATGTCAATCTTACCAATTGAAGGGGCATGATCGCATTGGGAAACCTGACGCAAGACAGACTTAGCGTGGCCATTGGTCACCCATTTTCGTAACTTGAATCCCCTGCTTTCAAAGAGCTCAATCCCTTCTTTAGCAAAGGTCTCCACGTCTGATAAAGTGCCGCCAGCAAACAGCAAGTCATCCATATATCTGTTTTGAGTGATTGCATTTAAGGTCACCATACTCGCATGCGTTGGGTTGTCAGCAGCCAGCTGATTGAGCGCCATGAGTGCTACATAAGGGCTCGAGTTTATTCCCCACACGTGCCGAGTAAAGCGAAAGATTTGAATTTCACCACTGTCCATGTTATTATCCTTAAACCAAATAATATGGAACCAATCTTGCTGATCCCGAGGAAGCTTAATTTGAAAGAAGCACTTACTCACATCAGCTACGCAAGCGTATTTTCCCATACGAAAGCGCATCAACACATCGACCAAGCCATTTAAAAGGTTTTCACCGGCTAAAACTGCCCGATTTAATGACTCGCCACCAACCGTAGCAGCGCCATCATAGACAACTCTAGGCTTCGCCGTCTTAGTAACAAAAAATGGTAAGTACCATTTTTTATAAGAATCGTTTTCATTTTTATCCGCAGGCACAATCCAATCATGCTTCAGTAACTCAGCAAACGTATCTGTCAAAGTCTCTTTCAACTGCGAGTTTTTAGCAGCAGTACGGCGCATCGACAATGTTCGCTTTAACGCAATATCGTAATTATTAGAAAGTTTTTTAAAAACATCAGGTTTAAACGGAACCGGCATTTCATACCGACCGTCTACAACGCGAATAAATGGTTCAACCAAGCTGCAGGTAAGCTCATCGTTTTTTGATGAGAATACCTCTACATCAAGCAGCTTGTATTCGCGTAAGGCATTATTAACTGTGAGAAGTTCTTGTTGCAACTTATCACAAAGTCCGCAGTCTGGGTTAATAGAAATCGTCTCGACTCGCAACGCTCTCACAGATTTAGAGCTTCCTTGAACTCTACCTCCGCTAGCGATCGGTCCAAGTCGTGTGATCACCAGGTTGGGTTCATTCGAGTTCGAACCCTCAAGCTCTTTCAAAACAGTAATAAGTGCTTTATCAGACTGCCCGATCAAAATGTCCACACACTTACGTTCGGGTATGACGGGAATTTCCACTCCATGGAAATGTTTCAACTTACTGGTATCCACAGCATGTTGAAGAGTACTTTTATTGGCAGAAAAGGCTGGCACCACAAGGGCACCAGTAATCTTATAGTTGTCACCCGTGACTAGAGATTCTAGACTGAAATCGGTTTTACCTATGCAGCTTGCAGTTTGGTCTGCAAGTGTACGAATAGTTATAAAAGGATCTGTCGTAACTTCAAGCCGAAGTTCTTCTCTTAACGACTACGAAATGAGTGTCGCTTGTGAGGCAGTGTCATGCTGAGCATACGCCAGTGTCGAGCAACCAGTTGTCTGATTGATCACTCTAACTGCGCTAGTTCGAAGCAAGACTGTACCTTCCTCAGCAACTCTCACTTTTAGGACATTTTTTACGTTATTGGTGGGTGTGCTAGCGACAGCTGATGCAACAGGACTGCCAGGAGCAACCTTGGTCTCGCCAGCGGCCCCAACGGTCTGAGATTCATAGCAGTCATGAATAGCACTAGAGTGCTTAGCTCGGCAATTAGGACCACACTTTCGGCACTTGCACCGAGAAGGGCAGTTACGAGCTAAATGTCCCGTCGATAAGCAATTAAGACATCTTCCTGCCTTTATCACAGTCTGACGTCGCTCTTGAGGAGGTAACTTCATAAACTTCTCGCACTCGACAAGATAGTGTCTATTGTTAACCCGCGCACAAACAAAACAAATAGGAGGGCGCCCATTAGCCTTCTTGGTCCCACGATTGTGATCTGCAGGTGTTCCACGCCCACCGGCAGCCGCAGACACAGGAGACTCGGCACTTCCATTATGAGCACGTACTCCCGAATCCAGGCCACCTGGCGGACACGAAACTCACTACGACCACTTTGAGGCTCACGTGATTTTTTCTTGTCCTCCGACTTAAAGAATGCCTGCGCGTAGTCAGACGTAGTCACGTTAATTTCATGCACCACAAATTTACGTAATGATTCAAAGCTTAGTTGATTCAGACTTATACCATTTTTGTCAAGAAAGTCAAGATACCGCCGCTTCAAAGCACTCGGTAAACGGTTAGCAGTATCAAGCAATAATTGCCCAGAGAGTTTGTTGTACTCGTCATGGGCGTAAGCAAAGACTTCTAAGGTGTTTAAGTCTTCATTATACATTTTAAGTAAAGAAGCAGCAAAATTTACTTTGGCACCATGCCGTATAGCAATGACTCTAGGCTCTGACGTTAAACCACTCGACACACCGTAACGCTGACGGAGTCGGTCAAGAGCCTTTTCAATACGTTGAGCAGTGGTCATACTTTTCATGGGGGCGCAAAACAGATTCACCATTTCGCGCGGTTGACCAACGCATGCTGCTCGAAGAACTTCTAATTTACGTTCGTCGTAAGGACTTTCGCTCATAAGACGACGCACTTGATTCTCGAAGAACACAAAGGCAATATTTGCACCATCATACCCTACTTGGGTAGCAAGATTAATATCCTCATTCCTACCTTGGCGCGTAGCCGCATTAACTCGGAATTGAGGTCAAGGATTGGGTTCAACATTTGAATTTGCCGAGTTCCCGTATTCAGTAGTACTTAAAACAGTGTGTTGATTTTCTGCATCTAACACACGCCGAGACACACATCTCTGCACATTTCCAGAGTTCTCAGCATAATCATTATGATAGGCAGTGCTGTTGTGATTCGTTGAACCAGACACATGCTGCGGAATAAAGCCCAGAGCTTGGGGATTCAAAACAGTCGATTTGTCATTTATAAACATAGCATTAAACTTCTCATTGATAGAATTAGTAACATTTGTAACACTATTACGCTTTTGTTCAAACTGCATAGGTTGAGGTTCGTTGGACCTTGGGCGTGGCTCCGTCACCAGTGGTCTTAAGCGTAGCTCCCTCGCCTTGTGTTCTAAGAGCATTGCTCCGACCTCGGGTTTCGAACCAGCTTCGGTACCATGGGCAGGCTCAGCACTGCGTTTAAACTCAGCATTTTTGATTAACGAACTTTTAAAACTCACGGCACTTAAAGTAGAACGAACGCTGCGTCTCGAGCGTCCGGAAACGACAGAGCCCGTTTCCAAGCCGCACGCAATGCGCTTCTCTTCAGCTTCTAGCTCAATCGCTTCCAACCGCAACTTAGCCAAAGTCTCTTCTTCTTCGGCAGCAGCAGCCGCAGCAGCGGCCTTGGCTTTCGCTTTAGCTTCCGCCTTAGCTTTACGAGACCTAGCCAAATCTTCCAAAACCTGAAGCGCAGAGCGCCTGCGTTCAAGTTCAATTTGCTTTATTATTGAGGATTTGCTTGACGTTACACTCGTAGAACTTGCGGCAATTAATGACACACTATCTGCGGGTCCCATATCATCATCATCACAATCATTTTCGCTTTCATTTAACGGATTAGTTTTATCGCAAAACTTGTCTTTTACGGTTTTAAACAAGTTAACACATTTTTTAAACTTATCAGCGATTTCAGATAAAAGTTGATTTAATTCGATATTCTTTAGCTCGGACGCAGAGTAACCACAAATAAGCACAAAGATAATTATAGCAAAGACTAAGTCGCACTCAATATATATATAAACAACGTCACCTTGTACAGTTCTTAAAGATCACAAGAAAGACTTCAGTTCTTCCAAAAGTAGATGACGCTTGAATTCCACCGAAGCAGAGCGAAGATCGATGACTCCACCTCCACAGGACGACGAAAGAAGAAACCGATGAACGTAGAATTGGAATTCTCTACGAAACCAAAATGCAGGCGACAGGAACCAGAAAAAGGGGGTCGCAAGTTGCAGACCAACCAAAACGAAGAAACTTCAAGTCGCCGCAGTAAACCAACGGATTGAGAAGAATGGATCTTTCTCAACCGGAGTACAGTCGTCGTACAGTTGAGGGTATCCAACAAAATGCAGCAGTCCGCTATCAGCCAAAGGAATTCAAATTAAAGAAACGATGAGTGCGAGATTCTAAGCCGTAATCACCAATCAGAGGTGGAGTCGAGGACACAAGGCTCGAGGCCAAGGCCAAGGACACAAAAAAAATCCGAGGCCAAGGCCAAGGACAGCCTTTCCGAGGACAGACACTCTCGAGGCCAAGGACAGGAACGCTCGAGGCCAAGGCCAAGGACCAAGGACACAAGCGCAAGTGCTCTCCAAAAAAAAAAAAAAAAAAGGTCTTCACAAAAATTTATTTTTCAAGCGATCTCCACAAAAAAACGTTTTCCAAAAAATTTTTCAAGCGCTTCACAAAATTTTAACAATTCAAAAAATACTGCTGTCCTCGAGCCGAGGACAGGCCAATTTTCGAGGACTTGAGTCCTCGAGGCCAAGGCCAAGGACTTGACCTTCGAGGCCAAGGCCAAGGACTTCAAAATCTGTCCTCGAGGACTCTACCTCTGTGAAAAGCTATTAATTTGCTTCTAACTGAAAAACGACTTGACGTGCAAAATTGAAATTCGGACGCAATGTGAGTGCTTACAGTATGAATGCTTTATGCTAACCAAGTTTGGGGGCGCTCAGTTACGTGACCATTATTTTACAGGCCGAAAATATGCAAAAATTTGACGAGTTTAAACCAATATATTTCGGTAATTACCGATATTGGTGAAAAACGGTTTGTGATTTTTGAGCACACTATCAAACGCCTTTCATTTGATTATGTTAGTATACCCCAGCTTGAATATTATTTTTTTTGTTTTGCACCTTTTTTCATACTTTTTTCTTTTTCTTCTGCCGCTATTTACTCTTAAACCGCTAAACGCACTGCATTCAAAGTTTGAGCGATTAAAGATATCAAAGAGGAATAGTGTGCGATTGAAATGGGGGATGCCAGGATGGAGTATCTCCTCAATTGGGGCCCCCAAAACTTTAAACTTTTTAACCATTACAGCAAGATGGATCAAATTTTCGGAATGGGCAAATAATGAGGGTGCCATGATGGGAGTTCCCCCCAAACGGGCCTTCCAAAATTCAGACTTTTTAACCTTTTAAGATGGACACATGAAGTTTTTAAGGTAGGTAAATATAAACGAAAGATAAAATTTGATAAAATTTGGGACTACCAAAATGGGCGGGGGGCTGCCAAAATTCAAACTTTTTAACCATTTACGCTAGACACATGAAATTTTCAGGGTAGTAAAATAAGAAGAAATGATAAAATTTGACAAAATTTGGGGGTACCAAAATAGAGGGTTACCCCTCAAACGGGACCACCAAAATACAAACTTCTTAACCACTCACGCTCGACACATGAAGTTTTCAGGATAGCCAAAGGTAAAGTGAAAATAAAATTGTGACCGCATTGCAGCTGGCTTTAAACCTTCGAAATACAGTTGAATGCTGCCGAAAAAGCAACAAACAAGTATAATGAAGCCCACAAGAGTTAAAGTCAGGCCCGCAAGTGGAAGCAAATGCTGTGGGTAAGGGGGGCGGGGGGCGAAACCTAGTTTAGAGGGGGCGCTAATTAATATACCACTGAACACGTACAACTGATTTTGTCTAGGTGGGGGGGCGAAAAGTTTTTCTGGGGGGCTGCGGGTCTGGTTAAAGCGGATGTGGTTGAGTAATATTTCAATTTTATTTTTCAGTATTTTTTGGAAAGCGTTTGTTGCGCTGAACATATCATGACTTTTTATGCCGTGTGTCAGTGAGGTGTATGAAACAGTACTGATGTTACCGGTTACCTGGTACCGTATCCAAAATAAAAAGACTGCTTGATTTAATTAGTCTGTCTATTAGTTGCTAGAACTTCTAAAACCTGATATGGCATTGTCAAAATTTTGGTAATGTGTGCCAACATTAAAAGATAACAATAATTATACAAGCAATAGAAACAGAAATGAGGTCTGGGGGGCGAAACTTTCCAGATATAGAATTTGCTGGTAAGAAATCTCCCGATTTGGCATTTTCAAATGTTGACAGGTATGTATTTAAAAGACAAATATTTTGCCATATTTTTGATATCAGTACATATTTGCTGTAAAAGCCAAATGTTTTGCCATAGATTGGAGGTACCACTCATCTGGGAACCCCCCCAAATCAACTTTTTCACTGTTTCGTTTAAGCTAGAAAGCAAATTGTTCTTTGATATCAGTAGATATTTAAGACAAATAGTTAGCGATTGCTGCCCCTCTAGAATCTCCAAATCAGAGTTGTAAACGAGTCGACAAGAATTGGCCTGGACCCGAAAGCATAAGCCCGAACCCAAAAACTAATTTGAAGCCAAAAACAGACCCGAAAAAGCCCGAAAGCCAAGTTATGTGTAAAAAATGTGTACAGTTGTTTCTCGAATGCAGTAAAAACAAAATCACTTACTGCAGATCAATTGTGACGCAATGATACTAATTGTGTAATAATAATCGTATGATGCTAAAACTAAGTCGTTATCCAGAGTTGCATAGTTATTTTAATGAATGATAAGCTATAAACAGTATCCAGAGTCTCAGCGGCACAATGAAAGCTTTGATTAACAGCCTAAGACATACTGTTACGAAATCGACATTCGCCTTTTATTCCTCGTCAGTATAGCTAGGAATGCAGGTATGAACATGAGCGTAGAAAGGCAAAAAAATCGCAAATTAACCAGATCGTAACACAATGTTTTTCCAAAAATGTTACATATTCACAATGCTACAAGAGATAATTAGAATAGTTCAATTCAAAATAATTTCCAATAGCATGCCTTAGACAGCTGTTTCACCCAAACTCAGTACTCTTTAGTAAGGCTAGCTAGGCCAAAACGACAAACATCACTGGTGATGAAAATCTTCAAAACATTCATCTTTACCAATTTATCAATGCATGAATAAATTAACGATTATCTTTATATTGCATAAATCTTTACCCATCAAAATTTTAGCCAAGCTAAGTAAATTTTAACTGAAAAAACTTTACCCAATCAAACTAAAGCTATTAATTACATCTTTACCAAATGAAACTGTATGCTAGAAATCAAACCTTTACGGAGTAATGTACAAACCTTACCGTACATCTCTCAGAAAAACGATATTTTAATCAAGTTTTTATAACATCTACAAGGCTAAATTTCTAGGCCACTACGTATGCCAAACCCAAATTAAGCCCTACATTTTGTCAATTTCAAGCCCAAATCCGACTAGAAAATTCCGGCCCTACTAACAACTCTGCCCCAAATCCATTTTTGAACGGTTTAAGCTAGAAAGTTATGCACTAACTATTTTATCAATATTAGTTGGCACAAAAACGACAAAAATTAACTATATTATTATCCGTCTGTTCACGATATATGAACTTAAAATTGCTGCTCTAACGAAAAAAAACGAACAAACCTGGGAATAGCAAAAAGTCTGTTTATGTGAATATATTGGCATAGTGCTTAGACTTGTACGTATTTTAAACTTATGCATGAAACACAATTACAGTGTCAAAGCTTTTTCATATATACATCTACTCTTGATAAAATGAATGTTAATAACTTAAGTATTTTTTCGAGTATTGTAGTTACAGAAGGATTTTTTTTCGATCGCGCTTTGTCTATTATCAGTATAGAAAACCCAATGCGAGACGAAACAGAGAGCAGAAACTCTTTATAGTTTTGACAAAAGCCGACACGAGGTTGGGCTTTTTGCTTCGCGTATGCGATCATGTGTGCAGGATTAGTAAAACTCTTCGCGATTAAATCTTTCTTTGAGGTACATCATATACGCAATTGCTTGGTTTTTTTTTAACATGGAGCAAAAAAATTCGAAAATGTCCGAAAAAAGAAACACAAGGAGTTACACACCGAGAACTCCTCCAAATTGACTTCCAAGTACTGTCGAAAAAAAGCAAATGTTTTAAACGTTATTGGATATTTAAGAGAAAAATGCTTGGGGGCTCCCCCTAAGGGACCTTCCAAATATACCCCCAGCAATTGATTTTTAAAAGGCTGAAGCCAGCAAAATGTTTTTTTGAGGATCATTTACAATGTGTTTGATAAATATGTTTTGACGCTGTTTGGGATTCCGACCTCCTAGGGCAGTGGTTCTTAAAGTATGGGTCGCGAAGACTTAAAAAATGGGTCGCGTGATTCAAATCCGTCAAAACGATTTTTTGCAAGATCAGAATTTTCAAAATCAGCAGAAATTTTTTTCTTTCCGTTTATTAAATCTTTCAAAATTATTGCATCATACACATTTAGTTTGCTTCATCTCAATAAAATAAGATTATTGCATCATACGTAGTTTTCTAAAAGTTTCACAGGTGGACCAGCTGCTGCAGAACTAGCAGAAACTACTTTTCAAAGTAGAGGAGCAGTTTAAAACAATTTCCCAAAGTAGCACATTAAATTGCAAGTATTGTTGTTAAAAATTAGCATCATGCTGCAATTAGCGTTTAAGAATGAGTTTACAAGAATTCCTACAAGCAAGAATTTTTGGACTTGGGATTCACTTCTATGTAAGATCATGGTGCTGAAAAGCCGCAATGTGTAGTGTGTTTTGAAGTGCTATCCAACGAATTTCTGAAAAAAAATAAATTGAAAAGACGTTTGGAAACGAAGCACACGCAACATGTGAAAAAGAATTGCATCTTTTTTCAGCACCGAGAAATGAAACAGATTCGAAGCAGAATTAGCTCAGAAACGAATCCAGCGCTTTTAGCCTTCAAGCAAGCCACGCTGGCACCGTATGTTGTCTCTCTACGCATAGGTAGAGAAATGAAACCGCATACGACAGGAAAAAGGCTCGTAAAGTCTGCAACCATTGACTTGACCTGACTCATGTGCGACGACAACGTGGCCTAGAAACTGCACTCTGTCTCCCAATCGAACAACACAGTCAAAAGTCGCATTACAGACCTTTCATTGAACATAAAAAATCAAGTGGCTGCTCGAATAAAGAAGGCTGGAAAATGAAGCTATCAACTTGGTGAATCAACCGACACTGGAAAAAAACGCTCAGCTAATGGCTTATGTGAGGTACGAGAGTGACATGGACCTCGAAGAAGAATTTCTGTTTTGCACACCGCTAACAACAATGGCAACTGGCGCCGACATGTTCAGCGTTATTGACAACTTCCAACAAGATGGCATTATCTGGGAAAACTGTGTCAGCTTATGCACTGACGGCGCTCCCGCAATGCTTGGTGCTCGACACGGGTTTACTGCTCGAGTCAGGCAAATCAATTCTAGTGTCCAAGTTGTACACTGTCTTCTGCACCGTGAAAATCTTGTTGCGCAACATTTGTCTCTGGATCTTTCTGCAGCGATGAAGGAGGTTGTAGTTGTAGTCAACTTAAAGGCGGGGAATCATCCAGCCAATTCCGGTGGTTTACAATAGCTAAAATTAAACTATAATTTTTAATATTTTTTGTTTTGATTTTGGGACTGCGTTTGCAAAGATAATAAACAAATACAAAAAGATATCCCGAAAAAAGTTTTTGGAAACTCTGAGTTTTGTTCTTCCCGCCAAAACCACAGTTCTCTAAACTATTAGGCCTACAGTAATCTTATTAAACTATTAGGCCTAAACTATTTAGAAATAAACTATCTCTAAACTATTAGGCCTACCACAGTTCTGTAAAATATTAGGCCTACTGTGGTTTTAGCGGGAAGAACAAAACTCAGAGTTTCCAAAAATTTTTTTGGGGGATATCTTTTTGTATTTGTTGAATATCTTTGCAACCGCAGTCCCAAAATTAAAACAAAAAATATCAAAAATTATAGTTTAATTTTAGCTATTGCAAACCACCGGAATTGGCTGGATGATTCACCGCCTTTAACCAAAGCCAGTGCTGTTAACTCTCGTCTTTTCGAGCAGTTGTGTGTTGACCACGGGTCTCAATTCAAACATCTCCTATTTTACTCTAATGTTAGATGGCTTTCTTGAGGTCAGTTCTTGCGCCGTCTTAAAGATGTACGAACAGAAGTGCAGGTCTTTCTCAAAGAAAAAAATCATCGAAAAGCCATTTGGTTTCAAGAAGGAAAGTGGATGCTCAAAGTATGTTATCCAAACGACATTTTCACCACACTGAACGAGCTTAACACATCAATGCAGGGCAGAAACCAAAACATCATCACTCTCTCCGAGAAACTGTCTGCCTTCAAACAAAAGCTGCAACTCCGGAAGAATAAACTGGAGCGTGGACGAACAGCAGTGTTTCCATCCATGAACGAGTATCTGCAAGAATGGAATCAGACTGATAGTAGCAGATTTGAGGTCATCAAACCCATTCTTGTGGAGCATTTGGAAAATCTAATCACGGCGTTCGATCGCTACTTTCCCGACTTAAATTTGGAAGCTCAGCTGGGGATCAGAAATCCGTTTCTGGCAAAGGTTGACAATTTATCAGAAGATGTTGCAGGGCTGCAGGAAGAGCTTATTGACTTGCATCGTGACCAGTTCCATCGACAACTTTTATCCACGGCGTCACTTGGAGAGTTCTGGACCACAGTTAAAAAGGAAAAGCCAATAATTGGTAACGAAGCAATGACTTTTCTTCTCCAATTTTTGATCACGTATCTCTTCGAACAAGGATTTTCCGCACTGACAGTGGATAAAAACAAGGCTCGAAATCGCCTCAGTCTTGGTAACGATTTGCGAGTTGCGTTCAGTAAAATAGAGCCATGCACTAAAGAAATTATGAAAGGAAAACATCAGTTTCATCAATCACACTGAACCTATGATCTGTTCTTAATTAATTGTTGTGTCAAGATACTGCGTACTATAACTAGTTGTCTTATAGCAGACTGGCTGAGCGCTAAAATTAAAAAAAAAAACATTTTTTCTACGTTTGAGGTTTGGGTCCGAGATAATCATAAAACTCAGATTTGGGTCGCGCTCAAAAAAGTTTAAGAGCCACTGATTTAAACCAAAATAACTTATTTTCTGCAACAGACAGAGGCCACCCATCCACCAAGTCCAGCAGTGGTCATCCACTTGAGGGAGACAAAACATGAGCCTCTTCTTCTATCTAAACAACACCAAAATCGTAATTTTTTGGAACTTTTGTGATTACAATAGTTTCATGAATCATTAAAAATAATTGTTTGATGAGCTACCTTACAAACCTCTTTTCTTTGCAAGACTATCCGCATAGCCGACGCAACAATCACAATTACGAAAATCATTTGTTTAAAACAACTGATGTGCTATTTTTTACTGATCAGTGCTAGAGCAAAGATAATTTTCTTGGTAGACTTTACCACTTGATCAATATTTTCAGAGCTGGGCAAATTCGCAAGTCTGCAATGACAGATTTGCTAGTTTCGTTGCAGAATTTTCATTAATTTTGTAGTTGCGAAATCGCAGTTGCGTAAGTTTCAAATAATTAGTCCACAACTCCGCAACTATAGAAAAATTTTTTCCATTTTGGTTGCGAGATGCTAAAAATATTTTGGCTCTTGTCTTCCATCCATCATGGGACTTGTCACGTGATAACCCAGCAGAGTTGTAAACGGGCCGACTAGTTCAGGCCCGAACCCGGCTCGAACCTGAAAATATAAGCAGGAACCCGGCCTGAACCCGAAAATTAATTTGAATCCCAAATCATGCTCGAAAATACCCGAAAGTTAAATTAGATCTGAAAAATTTAGCAATTTTGCCAAATTATTTTGTTTATATTTTTGAGCATCTAAGACAAAAAGCACATCTCAGGCCCGAATTAAGCCCGAAATTTTTGTCAACCTTGAGCCCGAACCCGACTCGAAAAGCCCGGCCCGACTTACAACTCTGTAACCCAGAGTCTTACGTGACTATAATATTGTAATTTTTGTAGAATCAGAAGCACCGCCAGGAACAAACGGAGCTGTTAATCCGAGCATAGACTCTTTATTTAGTAGACTAGAAACAGACGCGCAGAGAAAAAAGAGAAGAGCATTGAAGAAGAAAGATTGCTTTTGTTGCGAAGGTTTTTGCGGTCACGCGTATTCGATTGATTTGATTGGACATATTCGTAGAACGAAGTGAACCGTGAAGAAAAAAGTCACGCTGATTGGATGAATCGGCATATTTTAGAACAAATAAACCGTAAAGAAAACAGACAAAACTCTCAGTTTCCAGAAAGTCAACTAATAAAGAGTCTATGATCCGAGTACGAAATTAGAAAAAAAAACAAAAAACAAGAAAACAAGTTAATAGCGCTCCGGCTAAAGATGGCAAGGCCGCCGCAACGTGACTTGCTAACCAACCATTATTGGGTCTTTTTACCGGTCCACTACCGGTTTGGGTCAATTTTTTAAATTCTTTTAACCCATTGAAGTTAGAGGGGTCAAATTTTCAGACTAGGTAGCCTAGGTATTGAAAATAACTAAAACATAATAAAAATTAGGAGTGCCACATTAGGGGTTTTCCTCAAACAGATTTTTCAAAATTCAAAATTTTTACTTCTTAAGTAAGACATATGAAATTTTCAAAATAATTGGATGTGGGGTGAAACAACTCGAGTCCATTTTTTGATGACTCGGACTTGACTCGAGTCATTTCCTTTTTTTTGGGAAATGACTCGAACTCGACTCGAGTCACATTTATGTACATGACTTGAATTTTGACTCGATGACTCAAGTCATAATATTTCAGATTTTATTTACAATTACGAATGAGCAATCTTGCTTCTTTTTGTAGCAAGATTGTAGAATACGTGTTTACCCATACGGTTTCATGTACTGTAAATTAAAATTTAATTTTGCGAAGTGGTTTAATTGCAGTAAGCGGAATCAAGGCAGCTACGTCCACTGTCCACAGCGCTTAGAGATTTTTACAATCATTTTTAACAAAAACTCAATTTTGAGGGTATTTTTGTTCAAATTTCTATTTAAAAGACAGCAGTGCTAAACATAGGAAACAAACATAAAACAATTAGCACGGTGTAAGTTATTTCAAAAGCCATCCTCTATTTATTCTCGTACGTATGTACGGCCTTAAGACCAAGGAATGAAAAAAGAATTTTTGTAACTATTTCCGACAATAATATGATTTTTCATTTGCAACAAACAAAACAGACAGCAAGCGCGATTGCATTTTTGGCATTGGCTGCAAAAAATTTGAAATTCTTACCCTAACTAGTTGCTTGAATTGCAAATGCAATTACTAACGTCTTAGTGTTATTACTCAATTCATGACCCAAATGATAATAGAGGTACCGGTAGGCACAGCGTTTCACTATACTATATGCTTTCATGAAACCTTTTGTGGTTGCAGATCTTTTTTTTTTTTCGGTTTTTATGTCACGGCCCAAACAAAGAGAAGTGTTTTCAACTAAAACATTATTGCTGAAAATGAACTGTGAAATAGAGCTTACGTATACTCAGCATGTTAAAAATTTGTGATTCTATAAGTCGGACAATTTTCAAGGCTGCAGTAATTTCAATTGACATACTTGACTAAAGCAAATCTGAAATATGCCTAACTGCCACCGTTTAGTGGAGTGAAAGGATGCTAACATGTTACGACCCGAAAATCTTTCCAAGTTTACAATATACTTCATTTTTACTTCAATTACTTTACTTTTGTTTAGATGTGCTTTTGCACTGTGCCTTGGTTTTGAAGAGAGAGGGCACGACCCAATGCCCTCTTCCTCCGCATAATTACCCTCCTGGCAAAGAACTGTTTTCTGTCTGTTGAAATTACAGTACCGAAAAGATCAAAATCAGCACCCTATTGATTAGAGCAGCCTGCATTCCATGCGGAAAGTGAGCGTTCCTCAGCCGCAAGCTGTTCCATTCCATCCTGTTAATTTGAACAACTTGCAGAAAATGAGCGTCCGAAATCGCCCATAAAATGCGGGTTAGGGGAAGCTCCGTGCTTATTTCCAACCTGAGATTAGAGTTCCCTGACTTCGGACTGGTTTATTAATTTTAATTAAGTGTAAATATCAGTAGCGAAAACTGAAAACTTTAAGAAGAACGTAGGTTCCCACAACAGCAAAGCACGCAAAAATGGTTTGGTCAATTTTTATTCATTTCCAGTGGTTGGTATTTTCTTGTTTTGTTAATCTAATATTTTTTATAAATGACTCATGACTGAACTGGAGTCACTTTTTTTGGTGACTCAAACTCGAGACCTATTTTGATTTTTCGAAAATGACTCGAGTCACTTTTGTTTAAAAGACTCTACTCGAGTCAACATACCCAAGCCACTCAATTCGAGTCACTGAAGAAGTGAATCATTCCAACCCTGAGATGGATATAAAAGACAGAATATTAAAAAATTTGGAGGTGTTACATTGGAGGGATTTTTCAATCATGGGTTGAAAGTGATTGAAGGTTAATTAATTGAATGAACGTCGGATGGGTTGGGTTTTATTTTTGGAATGAGCAGCTGGTTATCGGGCTAGGGGTTATGAGCCACGGGCAGTCCGGGTTGCAAAAATGTCAGCCCGTGCCATTTGTAACTTGAGTACAGCGGTGGGCAAGTTACTTTGTAAAAGTAACTGAGTTACAGTTATATGGCAAAAAAGTAACTAAGTTATAGTTACGGTTACCATTTTGAAAAAGTAACTAGTTAGAGTTACAGTTACTTTTAATAAACTTAATTGGAACGACCGACGCTTGTGTCGCGTGTTGCTTTGTTTTTACTCGTCCATTTTCCAACTAACGAGTGCAAAGTTTCAGACTTTTGCTTAGAACTCCAGAGTGGTTAAATCTAGCTGCATGAAATTTTGACAGCAGTTTGAGATTAATGAGTTGCATACTTGCACCAAATTTCGAGGCAATTGATCACGCAATTTTGGTTTTCGAACCCGAAAACCGCCCCGCAAGTTTGGCGTAAAAAGCGGTGTCAGTCAAAAACGGCTTAAATACGGCAAAAAATATTTCAAACGGTTATATGTCTTAAGACACCCTTTTATCCCAATCAACCCACTTTTAGCCACAATAAGATTTTTTTTTCCTTTTTTTTTTCTTTGTTTTCTTTTTGTTTTCCTTTTTTTCTTCTTAAATCTTGTACGCTCTTCTTCTCCTAAACCACAAAACATCAAAATCTAATTTTTGTGTAAAGTTGCTGAGCTGCAATCGCAATTTTTTCTCCCAAAATTGTTTGGGGCGACTCCCCCAGGAACCCCCCCAAAATGAAGCCCCAAAAAATCAATTTTTTAACGGCTTAACCCTCTGTCTACCAAAAAAATTTCAAGCAAGTTGTGCCATTGGGGTCCAATGGACCCCAGATTTCAAAAAAAGTATTTGGCGTTTAAAATCTTACACAAACTAACAAATTTAACATTAAAAACTGAAATAAATGAACAAATAAACGCAAAAACAAGTAACAAAAGCCCCCCAAAAACGTACAAAAATGCGCTAATTAGGCCTCATTGTACATACTCTATTCAGCTAGACAGGAAGTCCAAAGATCAACTGGTGCATTGCCATAACCTTTACACCGTTTCGCGAAGGTTATGCCATTATTTGCAGTGTTTTTGCTTTGTTATTGCTTATTGCCTATCATCATTGTCACAAAAAAAGGAACAACTTAGGGGTTCAAATAGATATAATCAACTCATAAAAGTAGAGAAATCAAAGCCCATTTATTCAGCATAATTTGCAATGGATGGTAACACAAAAGCCAAAACGCACAGTTTTCAATACTGTTAATTATTGCTTACAGTTTCAAAGCGTTTAGAAAACTGCTAAATAATGCTTTTAGCCCATTGGTGATAGCAATCCATGCAAATAACTTGCGAATGTTCTTGCAGGCGCTACATTTTTGATCTTTGCTTCTTTCGCAAAAATAGCATCTGGTTTTCTTTGCTTTGGTGCCTGGTTTTCGGTTGCAGTAGTCCTTTTTCGGTTGCTTTGAGGCTAAATTTTACACTATTTTGCATTAACAGAGCACTTGATATTCCAGCAAGCTCTTTTCCTATTAAAAACTCTCTCCTTCCTTTTTAGCTATAAATCTGGTTAATTTCACTTTGCAACTGCTGCCTTAGTATGTATGCATTTACAGCGATAATATCATTCATGTCGTAAAATAGGGCTACCGGCCATCCTGTAATCTTCTTTTTGCAGTTGTAGGTTCGAACCATCCTATCCGAATGGTCTGACTACTCAACTTGTTCTTCTACTTTCCATCTTTTCTCATCTTCACTCTCTTCTGGAAACTCTAGAATATCATCATCTTTCAAGTAGCTAGCAATTCCTTTTCAGTGGTATATTTCGTAATTTGACTTCTATTTGATATTATAAATAGTATTTTTCAAGTAATAATTTTGATATTTGTGGTATCAAAAACAGATTAGTTGTTTCAAAACAAAAATGGCTGAATTAAAAAAAAACTCAGCCATTCTAAACTAAACAACGCAGGGTAGTTCTTGGCTCGGGGTCCATTGGACCCCATGGTATACGATGCTGTTTTTATTTTTTAAGCTGTATAGGTTTATCAGAGATTTGTGATGTTCTACCTTGTGGAAGATCAGCTAAACTTAAGAAAAGTCAGGTAACATGGAAGTCGTGCTTGCTATCTGCTCTTAGTAATGCAAGATCAAATTTCATTTTGGGGTCCATTAGACCCCATGGTAGACAGAGGGTTAAGCTAGGGCGCTATTTTGATATCAGGAGATATTTAAGAGACAAATATTTTGACATAGTTTGGGGAGTACCACCTTCCCGGGGACCCCCAAATGGACCCCAAAAATTAGTTTTTGAAACGACTCAAGCTGGCTTGCCAGCTTTTTTTTGATATCAACAGATACTTAACAGACAAATATTTTGACATAGTTTGAGGGTGCCAAAACCTCCCCGGGAACCCCCTAAAATGGATTGCCCAAAAATCAATTTTTTGAACGGCTTAATTTTGGGTGCTAGTGTTGTTTGATATCATCAGATATTTAACAGACAAATATTTTGACATAGTTTGGGGCTACCCCCACCCCTTGGTGACCTCCCATATAGACCCCACAAAAATCAATTTTTTGAACAGCTTAATCTTGGATGCCAGTTTTCTTGATATCATCAGATACTTAACAGACAAATATTTTGACATAGTTTGTAGGTACCACTCCCAGGAGACCCCAAATGGTACCCAAAAAATCAATTTTTTTAAAAGCTCAAGCTAGGGCGTTAGTTTTTTGATATTAGCAGTTGTTTAACAGAGAAATGTTTTGACATAGTTCCAACGGCGTAGGCTTGGATAGGAGGTTTTTTTAATATGATCAGTCACTATGTTGTCAATTAAATGTATATTGACAATGTTTGAAAATCCAAACCCTCTTTTCCCAGAAAATGTTTCTAATTAATTTTTTAACGCGAAAGCGAAAGTTTTTTTTTTTGAGAATCTCATTATTCAACATGCTTTGGTCGTTCACTGAGATTGCTGCTAAGCAAGCTCCCATCTAGTTACCGGTATGAATTAAGTATCAAAAATGTTGATTTTGTACTTTGGCACCGGTATTAACAGATTTCTTTTTCCTTTCATTTTCTAATTTTCATGTGGTGCCTCTGCACCAGCTGCTCATGACTATTATTGTTGCTGTTGTTATAACAAAAATACGCAACATAACACATTGATTCACTTTATTTAATAGCCTTTTAAGAAAGCAAGCAGCATCTCAAAATATTCATAGCTGAGACCAGAACGTTTGGATTTCAAAATGTCTTTGCCCATGCTGAAAAACTTTTCAACTGCAGCGCTCGAGAGCATAGAAGTACTGTATTGGACGAACAGTTTCTTTAGCGCTGCATCAGCAAAGGAATTATCATCTATCTTTTTCGCTGTTACTGATGATAGTAACCCTTTTATCCTTATTATTATTTGATATACCGTAACTTACTAGATCGTTAAAAGAAGGTCTTTAGTTTAAAAACGTTCTAATAGCTTCTCACAGCATGGTTAAGATTGCCTCGTTAGTGCACAATAAAAAATCCGTAATCCGTACCGCCAACAGGGATTACCTAAAAGTGTTTAGTTTAACCAAAATCTAACGACTAAAGGATCTTATTTTACAGGACCAATACTAAAAGTAACTGTAACTAGTAACTTTTTAATGTTTCCAAATAGTAACTACTTCCCACTTTCGTTACTTTTTGGAAAAGTAACTAAATTACAGTTGCTGAAAAAGTAACTAGTTACAGTAACTAATTACTAAAGCAACTAGTTACTGCCACCTCTGCTTGAGTACCAGTCCATTACGTTAGGCGGATTTTGACCAGATGCTAAAGCATGATGGTTGGGAGTAAAAAAAGCAAATATACCAATCTTGACTGTAAGACGTTAATCCTTGGAGAGGAGCAAAAAAGCAATTGACAGAATCTTCAATGTTGTACTGGTTGCGAAGATTGGAAAAAACACCAAGCAGTAAGTGCACAACAAAACTCGGGGGCCTATGTAGCGACAGCATGTAAAATTATATGAGGGGGCTATGGCACGTAAAAATAGATGGGGGGCGGCAGCTGCCCGGCTTGCCCATGCTAATGACCACCACTGACCAAGTCATAAGAAGCTATACGGATGGGTAATCATCTACAGTGCACATCTATGTGATAGGGTTAACCAATCTTTGAGTGATGTGAACATGGTTCACTTCACTTCCGGTTTCTGCATAGGTTTAACCTTATTTTACACAGGCTAGTTGACCTTCGCATTTTACACGGGGAGAAGGAGAAAAATGCCTTCCTAACTGTGAAACTAAAAGGTTTTCATCAAAACGTTTTAGAAAAATTTATTTTGAATTGGTGACGTCATCATTGTTACTTCACCGCATATTTTTGAAAAATGAGGTCACTGAAAAAATCTTGTACATACTGTTGGTTTGTTTTTTGATACTGAATCATAAAATGCCTAAGTCTAGTTGGTTACATGATAAAAACGTCTTTTGACGTCAATAAAGTTAAATATTGGCCAAAAATGCTCAAATTTTGGAAAGTGACTTCAGCAAATTTCATAATTGGGAAAGGTCCCATTACCAACAGGTGGAGTCAAGGACTTAACGTTCGAGGTCAATGCCAAAGCCAAAGACTCAAATAAAATTCGAGGCCAAGGCCAAAGACCGACTTTTCGAGGACAAATCCTCTCGAGGCCAAGGTCGGGAATGGTCGAGACCAAGGCCAAGGACCAAGGACACAATTTTCCTAAATTATAGTCAGTGGTGTAAAAAGTACTCAAAAATTGTAATCGAGTAAAAGTTTCATTACTGACGAAAAAACTGCTTGAAGTAAAGTACAAAGTAATAACCAAGAAAAGTAGTTGAGAAAAAGTAAAAAAGGATTTGTTTTAAAAGTACTCAAGTACAAGTGTTTCTGAAAGTATTCAAGCAAAATAAACAAGCTATTCAATTGACATATGACAACTGGTCGTCTACCTCCACATCATTGCAACATAGCGCTTGGTCTTCTAACCCCTCATTCTCTCGAGCAGTCACGAATTATTAATTTTTGCAAGTTTTTTGTTGTTATATTCGAGACAATTAATAAAAAGGAGAATAACAACAAAACTTCGAGGTTTGAAAATTATGTCGCGCAGAATTTAAAGGACCTGGAATCATTTCATAAACTCTTTGCTCGAATACTCTGTGATTGTTAAATTATGCTAAAATTCAAAAACACTGTAAACGTGTCTTATTAGGGTATAATAATCTACTGCATGGTTATTCAACTGGCTGACCGCGGTCTACAAATCCACATTCCAGATCTTCTGAGTGCAACATTCGGACTTTCACACTTTCTAGAATTTATACTCTGTGGGTGCGAAAATGGACTTCTTGGAGTGGGAGTTCAATTTATCGCATCCGCGGACTAAACCAGATCCAATTTGCAGTGTCGACCTTTTTTTTGGTCTTCAATCAATTCTGGGGACTAAACTAGTTCCAAATTGCGGACTGGACTCAACGAGTTTTCATCTCTTGTATCTGGATCTTTGCCGAAACTAGGTGAGTATCTCTGATCTACAGGGTGGGTCAAAAGTTCGCATCAAAGCTATTGCAGTACATTTAGCGATAACCTTTTTTGGATCAATTAATCAAAATTGTTGTAAATTTTTTTGAATTTAATTTATTTCACAACATGTGAAGGCAGGCAGAAGCCCGATAAACAAACACTATGTCACTAAATCAAACAAAATTGTTGTAGATAGCATATTTAGATAATCTGGGTCTCTACTGGGACGAAATTGATTGTTATACTGAAAACATTTTGTAATTAAAATGCACAGTATTTTACAGAACCGTTCAATAATGTTTATTGCATATATAGTGTGCAATGTGGGAATTTTGGCTCACTCTGTAGAATTTAGCAATAGATACGTTTAGTTAGTCTATCAAAGGACGCATTTTTGGCAAATTTTTATCTTTGATTGCTTCTTTCCTACTTTTAATAGAGTAAACATCTACGCCAGTATGCGGTGAAGGGCAGACATCAAGCAACGAACGTGAAACTAAAACGATCAGGGGCGTATTTAGGTCGGCTTGGGTCTTTGGGTCGCCAGGATTTCAAAATTGCATAGAAAAGTGAGCAAAATTGAGGCATGCCCCCCCCCCTTTGCAAGTTGGGCATTAGGCTTTGGGTTCGAAATCACCTGATTTTGGGCGAAAAATGGGACAAAATTTGAGTGAAGACCTTTTTTTTTTTGCTCTTCATCTGATTTTGGGCGAAAAATGGGACGAAATTGAGTGTGACATTTTCAAATTCTGATCTATGTTCCTTTCAAATTTTCTGAAGTTTCTGCCCCCCCCCCCCCCCCCCTTTTCAAAATCCTGCGTACGCTACTGAAAACGATCTTGTACTGCTTTTCACCAGACTGGATGTGATACTTACACGCACACATAAAAAAAAGACATGGCTAAGTCGCTGTGGTGATCTGACTTTTGACGCAAGAGTTGCCAGCCGAAAAAGGAGCAAAAGACTACTAACTTAACTGAATTGAACAATTGCCAGTAGAAAAGTAAACTGTCCTGACGAATTTGTGGTTCAAATTTAGAATTATACTACTTTCAACTTTTATGTATCAAAATACCACTTAAGTAGCGTTACTTCACTCTAAAAGTAATCAAATGAAAGTAGCCCCGCCCCCCCCCAAAAAAAAACGACTCAAAAAGTACTCGTTACTGGAAAAAACTACGTGAGTAATCCACTCTAGTACAAGTATTTCGTTGCTTTGCACCACTGATTATAAGGAAATTTCAGTCATTTTTAAGCATGCAGGCGTTCAAGAATTTATATTTCTTTAAGGTTTTAATGATTATTCGAAACTAGTTGTTTCTAAACATAATAAATGCCATTTTGAAGTTTTACGCGTCGGCAGCAATGTTGATTCCGTTCCGTAGCGATATCGAGGTAATGAAACCAGGCCGTAACTCGTAAATGGAAATAGCAAAATTCTAAACGTGGAAATTTTAATGCCTAAACTTCATCAGTTAGGTACCCGATGCAAACATCCACTGATTACACTGGTCTGCATTTGAAATTTTTTTCTGCTGATTAAAAATTAAAACGTATTCTGCCTAGTTTGGGGGCGCTGAGTTCAAAAATCACATTAGTTTTTGCCTAGCACGTCAATATTCTTTACAAAATGCATTTCAATTTTTTGTAGACCTAGGGAAAAATCATGCTTTTGCTGTCAGTTTGCATGAAAGAAGTTGATCTTGACAGAGAGTTAAATTTCATAATGAGGTAAAGTCTGTTTTGTTAGTGCAAGGTGTACATTTGTAAAGTACTTACAATTCGTTTTTAAGTTGATAACCTATAATACGCAGTATAAACTGTACATATTGTCAGCAATACATCATTAATGTAACAAACTTTTAACACAGCTTGCAAAGATAGTATCACCTTTAAGGAACAAGCTTTCGCTTTTTAGATTTTCGAGAAGGTTCAAAACTTTCCCCATCCCTCATGAGACACCAACAGTAATCTGCTATCATACTAACGTTCCATCGACTTTGGTATCTCTTCTCCATGATTTTAGTGTCTTGGTGAAACCTTTCACCTTGCTCCTCACTTTGAGCTCCCAAATTTTCTGAAAAATACTCTACATGACTGTGTAAAAAATGTACTTTGACACTCATGTTACAACCAAGTTTGTGAAAGTTATCTAGCAAAGTTTTGACAATTTTTTTGTATCCTGGAGATTTGGTACTGCCCAGAAAGTTATTTATAACCTAGCTGAAAGCGACCCAATCATTTTTGTCCTCTGGGTTCATTGTTTCAATGAACTTTTTGTCTTTTAGGAGCTGTCGTATCTTTGGTCCATCAAACACGCTGGCTTTTAATTTTTCATCGCTTAAAAACGAAAACTTCTGGTAAATGTACTTAAAGCACTTCCCACTTTTATCTCAGCTTTTTACATACTGTTTCATTAATCCTAGCTTAATGTGAAGCGGTGGTAAGAGTACTTTGTCAGGAGATACCACACTTTCATTGAGAATATTCTTTTCTCCAACTGTTAACTCATTTCTCTTTGGCCATTGCTCACGAATCCAGTGCTCATTTTTAGCTCTACTGTCTCATAAACATAAAAAGCAAGGGTATTTGGTATAGCCCCTTGTTGATCCAACAGAATGCTTAAAACTTTCAAGTCTCCACATACCATCCATTTATGTTCATCATATTTTATTTTCGTTAATGACATTTTCTTGTTTTGGTAAGTTTCCGCAAGATGAACGGAGTGGCCAATTGGTATTGAAGCATATCTATTGCCATTGTGCAACAATACACACTTTAAACTGGCTTTACAACTGTCAATAAAAAGTCGCCATTCTGTTGGGTCATATGCACAGCCCATCGCTTGAAGAAGACCAGCAACATTGTGACAATATACAAATGTTTCCTCCATGGAAAAATATTGCATCAAACCTTTTTCTCTTCGCCTGTACCAGGAATATGTTGTGTTGGGAGCAAGAAGGTTGTTGTGTTGTAACCTGGACCCAAGGAGTTCTGCAGATTCTTTTGGCAGGTTCAGGTCACGAACCAAGTCATTCAAAAAGGCTTGCGTAATCAATATTGGGGATCTGTAGCCAGCTAATGGTTCATAACAATCGTCTTCTAAAGAACTCTCCTCTGTTGTACTACTTTGTGGTTCATTGACTACTTCAGGCAAGGAAGTAAGCAAAAGTGGAAGAAGTTCAACAGAGTGAGGTATAAGTCTGATTGCTGACGGAAGGTTGGGGTACTTGATGTTTCTTTTGCTTTTAGAGCTGAAACCAGCAACATTGATCATACAGAAATAACAATCGTCAACATGATTGGCTTGTTCCCTCCAAACCATAGGAGCTGCAAACCCAGTCGTTTGTCTTTTTTGTTTTGTCCACTGCCTTAAATTTTCAACACATGTCCTGCAAACCTGGGGCGGAGCCCAATTCTTGTCTGGATCTCCTAATTTAACTCCAAAATATGCCAAATATGCTTTTTTCACGAAGTCTGTAATTCTTTGTCTTTGTTCAGAAACAGTAAAGAACCGCAGATATAGCAAAAAACGTTTGGATCAAGCTTGCACTCTGTTCGTGATGACGAAATTGTAGCCATTGATTACAGAAAAGCAGTTCACAATCATTTAGGCAACACAGAAATACTTTTATATAAATCTATAGCTATTAAACAAAATTTTCTTCAAAATACTTCTAGAAATAAACTTCATATTATTCTCTCTAGGCTTAACGTAACTAAAACAGAAGGGCTGGCAGTGTAACCGGGACAGGGTTACACTGCCTACCATGTTCTTTTTGAAAAACATTTTACATATACTGCCTGCACTGCCGTTTTATATTGACAAACCCTAACCCTGACAGTAACACTGCCTGCCCTGCAGTTTTAAAAGTCTAAAATGGAAGGTAGGCAAAGTATGCAAAATAGTTCTCAAAAACGGCAGTGGTGTAAAAAGTACTCGAAAATTGTACTTAAGTAAAAGTTTCGTTACTGACAAAAAAACTACTTGAAGTAAAGTACAAAGTACTGATCAAAAAAAGTACTTGAGTAAAAGTAAAAAAGTAGTCATTTTAAAACTACTCAAGCAGAAGTATTTCTGAAAGTATTCACGCAAAATAAACAAACTATTCAATTGACATATGACAACTGGTCGACTACCTACCTTCACATCACTGCTACAAGAGCTTGATTTTATAACTCCTCACTATCTTAAGAAATAATAAAATATTAATCGTGCAGGTTTTTTGTTACTATATTCAAGGAATCAATTCATAAAATATTTGCTCAAATACTCATTCACTGCCATTGTTAAATTTATATGCTGAAAAGTAAAAACACCGTGGAAGCGCCTTATTAGAGAACAGCCTACTATATCGACAAAGTGCGCCAAAAGTCACGCACCAAAGGCAATTCAGTAGTCTGCACTAAACTTTTTTTGGATTAAAGAAGAAAAAATTATCGTGAATTTTTTTTAATTGATTTTATTTCACAACATGTGAAGGCAGATAGAAACCGGTAGAAACATAACTGAAACTGTGAGTGAAGCACAGTCACTCATTGATTGATACCAGTGTCCTGTCGCCACATTAGTAGGTTAGACAATATCTTAATGTAATTCCAATTCAATTTACTTGCTGCACTTTAGAAAGCCTGCTGCCTGCCTAGCCAAAGTTTATCGCGCAATTCCTGAATTCCACCATGTTTGTTTTCAGTTTTACTGATTTATTCACCGTGTTGCCTTGACCAGAAAAACCGCAAACTGATATTAGGGTCGTTGAGGCAAGCTGCCACCTCTCTACCATACCAAGGTGTAAGCACTGAGCAGCACATTATCACCTTTAATGCAGAATATCAAGCAGGAAGATGTAAATACAGTTTGCAGTAGGCTACCTATTTTTGAGTCTTTGGCTTGACTGGACCAGATTTAAACCCAAATTTTTAGCTTGATATACAGATGCTCTAACCACTAGGCTATACCATCTTAGCGGCATATTTATTAGTTCAACCTCAGGCCCTCAAACTGCAAGACACTGTTTTCAAGAACAGAGAAACTAAACATTTCATCAGTTTATTACTCAATGATGAAGTTTTACTGCTACAGTGCTACTCAGCTGAGGTGGAGTCCTCGAGGACGTTCTTGGTCTCGAGGACATATTTTGAAGTCCTTCGCCTCTGAAGGTTAAGCCCTTGGCCTCGAAGCCTCAAGTCCTCGAAAAATGCCCTGTCCTCGGCTCGAGGACAACAGTATTTTTTAAATTGTTAAAATTTTGTAGTTCGCCAGAAAAAAATTTTGAAGACCTTTTTTTCTGGAGATCGCCTAAATTTGGACTGTAAAACCGACTCGATCTGCGTGAAAACCAATCAAAATCTGGGATAAGATCGTTGGATGTTGTTTCCAGCCTCTGAATTAGCCTCCCCATTGCAAATTCCTGGCTATGCGCCTGCCAGGATCTCATATCTTCTCTTATGAATAAACAGCAAAACGCAAGTGGACCTTTCACCCTAATTACGAACAGCTCGATTGTAAATGCACCCTAACCTACTAACTCTACTCATGACTTCAGGAAAACTGTCGATTCGTTTGCATTTTATTGCTGTTAAAATGGTTAGGTTAACTAATGGTGTAGCTGGCTAACTATTCGGTAGAGCTTTGGTTCCTAGTCCTGATTAAGAAGTCGATGTAAGCAAACACAAATCTTCTCCTACTGTTTTATCGCTTGTGTCATGTCCAACAGCTTACCGGTACCTGATTAGAAAAAATGCTATCATTTTCAAAAGCACATGAGCGCAGTCAATCGTGGAACTTAAAGAAAGAAAGGACCAGGGGAGAATAGCCTGACTACGAGTTTACGAATGATTGCCTGCAAATGCCCTCAGTCAAAGTGCAGTCAACACTGCGGCTCAAATTTTAAAACTACTTTGTACTTTTATCAAATAATAAGTACTTAAGTAGCGTTACTTCAAACTAAAAGTACTTAAGTAAAAGTAAAAGTAGTTAAAAAAAACTACTCAAAAAAGTACTCGTTACCGAAAAAAACTACTTAAGTAATCTACTCAAGTAAAAGTATTTCGTTACTTTACACCACTGAAAAACGGTACGGTGACATGGGCAGTGTAACACTTTCTGCACTGTCAAGCAGTACCCAGCCGTTTTAGAATGCAAACCCTAATTCTACACATAAAACAGTCCATCTTCCTGCACTGCCTTGTGCCTACCCTGTCATTTTAGAGCAGGCTAACCACAGTTTGGAGATTTAGGGCATATGAGCTTAAAACTTGTAGGCTATAATTACAATAACTGACTATATGCCTGGCATTCATTACCCAAGAGGTGAATATGGTGATTGGTGAATACAGTGAAGACTGAAGAGCACCAAACAATTCTAAAATCTTGAAGATTATATAGCAGTGTAGCTTGTTTTTGATTTTAGGCTAACAGTTGTATATATGTACGGTATTAATAAATGTAACAAGCAATGAAATTGTTTACGACCACAGAATTTAAAATGCCTTTGAAAAGCATTATATGCAATATTATATTTTACATTTTGCAATAAAACGTGACGTGATAGGCAAAAACTGATTACATTTTCGGAATCAGCACCATCAAATTATGTAAAATCAACTTTTGTTTGGAATTCAGCAAAATTGATGCAGACCAGTGTTATATGTATACCAACTTTTTTAGTAGTTCTGGCCGTGATTAGTAAATATCGAATATCAGGCATTTTTGCCCTTTTCAAGTTTCTGAGAACATCAACGTTTAACCTTTGTTTTGAATCTGTGACGTAATAGATCCCTTTGTTGATCCTGGGCAAACTTTTTAGCATTTATTGCATCATAAAAAATACGGTCCCTAAAAGCTCGTTTTTTGCGATCATATTATTTGATTGAAATGAACATGAATTAATTTTGTAAATTCGAACATTAAGTTTATTCTGCAAATGCAGTAGGAGCGTAATTGGAACATACAGTTGAATCATTGTAGCCTTTTACTAGATTTATGTGCCCAATATTTCTCTGCAGGGATGCCGATCTGTGTTAAGCATTGGGGGGGATAATTTGCAATTTTACCCCAATTTTTCCTAATTTTCAACATTGGGGGGATGAACCTCGACCACCATCGTTTTCAGGTAAGCAAATTAATTGAAGACAAAAAAAGGTCTTCATCGAAAATTGAAGACTTTTTTTCCCCGAATTCAAGTAAAGACCAAAAAAAAGGTTTTCACCGAAACTTCAAGAGTTTTTTTCCCGGAATCTCGTGAAGACCAAAAAAAGGTCCAAACATCACCCAGCGCTCAGATGTAGACTAGAGTCAAATTATTGAGGGGGATGCAGATGTAGACCATAGTCAAATTATTGGGGAGAATGCAGTTAAATTATTGGGGGGGATATATCCTCCCCAGGTTTCGGCACCCCTGTTTCTCTGCTATAAATTTAGAGAAGAAATTTTGGACGAACTATCAAATTAGATAAATCAATTTTATTCTATACGCACACTACTACGACGAGGCTTGTAACGAGTTTGAGGGACCCATCTCGGCGTCTTGGCGCCCAAGCAACACGGTATATTGAACGTAATAGTGCAGAGAAGAAAATTCAGGGATAAGAAGATTCAGGGATAAGAAGATTCTAGTTTATTTTTCTACCAAAATGAGCCTCTGCGCAAAATTCTATAGTTTCCAAAACTCAAAACTTTCCTTGAACTTGGCGTAATTTTAGGTAATGTCGTTTTATCTCATATTTTTGTCTCTTTTCATACAAAGTTTTTTTCCGAAAAAAGTTTTTTTTGCGGAGTGAAGAGCAAAACTATTCTATGACTAAAACATCTTTAGTAACTCAGAGGGTTCGGGCGTCAAGCCTTGAATTCCAAAGATTGTGAGGTCTATGTATAGTCTAATTCTGCCGACGAGAGTAGGCTCGGCCTAAACCAACTTCTTTCCTAAGATAGGCTCAGTAGAGTCTAGACAGTTTAGCGGTGCTACTATTTTAACTTAAAAAAACGAGTGGGAGCCCGTACGAAAGAGGACTGACTTGAAGTGGCAGGTTGACATTTGGTTGTTACACACCAGACGCGTTTCTGTCTAGTCTAGAGATAGGTTTCTGCAGTGAAACTGGAAGCGATTGGTCCTATGGTCCAGCAGACAAAGTAAGGGAGTCATAGGTATTGCATTTGGAGTATATGCTGTACGCCGCATACTCCAGCACTATCCGATCTAAAGGTGGAAGAGACAGATCCGTCAGTCTATACATAGACCTCTGAAGGAGGAAGGAAGGGCAAACGATCACTGGAAGATGAAAGGCGGAACGCCCAGGGCAGGTGCACTTCCGTATGGAGGATGATTGTATGAACTTGATTGGTTTTCAGGGGGGATTGGAAGACACATAACTAATTATTGTTGATGCAGTTGTTTTAGCGCGTATTTATCCTCCTGTCACCGGACAGGGTCTGGCGCTAACTACTGAAAGATCTACGCACTTTTTATTGCGATAAATACTCCGTGCTTGGAGGAATCCGCACCTGCTTAGAAGTTTCCAGTGATCCAATGTTCCTGTGGATATATCGAATTCTTGTCCACTGAATTTGTTGCTTATTTAAAGCTACCAAGCAGAGATAATTATCGCAAAGCGTCTTATCTAAGGACTCTACAACGTGATCAGGGTGCGGTTTGAGCCCAAATCATGCGATCAGAATCGTCGGAAAAACAAATAATGAATCACACAAAGATGGAAGAGGTTCAATGATGTGTAAAGTGTTTTTTAAGAGTTTTTTTTCAATTAAGCACAGAGCTGGACAGCGCTGTTTCGAGCTTTTAGCTCTCATCGGCAGCCCTCAGCTATCTTTTCAAAGGTATTCCCAGCTGACGGATAGACTGACGGATCTGTCTCTTCCACCTATCTTTTCAAAGGACGTCAAGATGTTGCAGTTTTTTTTTCGTTAACCGGCTGATCACCAATTTTAATGCAAGGGACTTGAGAAAAAATAATCATTCTGGAGGAAGACCAGAACACGTTCAAAACATGTTAGTGCTTGGTTGTTTTCAAAAGAAGGATGGGTTTTAAGAGGAAGCAATGAGGTGGGGTGAGGAGAAGCATCCAGTAATGAGCCTGCATGCAGCTCAGTGGAGAATTTTCAATTGGTTAATCTGCGTGTTGCTGAGGAAGGAAAACCATTCGGGAGAAGCACATAATAGCGCAGGTAGGCTATCATAAACGCTTATAGAGGAGGGAGCTAAATCTTTCGATGGACCCCAGAAAACGGTAGCACTGCAGCGCAATGCTTTATGTCTTGGGTAGAACTTGGAGCACAGGAATCGGTCATGTGCCCCAAAGACAAAAGTTCGGTCAAAGCAGGGGTCGGCAAACCAGGGGTCGGCAACCTTCACGTAGTAGTGGGCCAAAAACAAACTCTGTAAGGTCTCGCAGGGCCGTAACATATTTTCACTAACAATTTGGTCCTTAAGAAGCATGATTTTATACACTTTAATATTAAGACAATTTGATCTATTTTAAATTACCATAAGCAACTTTTCCTTCTTTCTCCTTCAAAAGCTAAAAAAAGAAACAAAACCAGCAACATTTTTAATGCGTTTATGATTTGACAGACGAATATATTTGTCGAGTAGGATTTCTTGAACTTGCTTCTCCATCTTCTCTCTTAGGTAGATGTGAGAAATTTTGAGAATACGAGTTTGTTGTATAACAACAAATTTTTAGTACTGCCACTTCAACGATTATACTTTGACTGCAATGATGCTCACTGTATAAGTATTAGAAGTAATAAGTATTCTATGCTAAGAAAGCATTATTAGCAATATCAAAACAGTGTTAATAAGTGATATACGGTAAAAATTATTCCAGCAGCTCAAACAGAAGTGTTTTGAACAGCGTTTTGAAGCTACATGGGAAATTCTTTTGTGATGTCTGAATTTATGAAGATAAAAGTAATTTTAACTGCTAAGCATGATAGCCTACGTTTGCGTTTCGAGATTTAATTTTAATTCGTAAGTTAGGCTACTGTATTCTACTGTATTTGAAGGTGTATGCAGTGGCGGATTTAGGGGGGGGGGATGCATCCCCCCCCACCAGCCTAAAAGTAACGATTTTGGCCGAAAAATCAGCCTCTGTTTCGAATAATTCAGCTCCATTTCGGGATGCATCCCCCCCACCGACCTAAACGTAACGAATCCGGCAAAAAAATCAGTCTCAATTTTGGTGAAGACCTTTTTTTTTTTTTTTTTTTTTTTTTTTTTGGAGACCACCTGAATTTGGGCGAAGAAAACGTTTGAATTTCCGAGTTCGGCCGAAAAATCACTCTCAATTTTGGTGAAGACCTTTTTTTTTTTGGAGACCACCTGAATTTGGGCGAAAAAAACGTTTGAATTTCCGAGTTCGGCCGAAAAATCACTCTCAATTTTGGTGAAGATATCCGAATTTTTGAGGTTTTGTGCTTCAAATCCCCCCCCACCAAAATTTTCTGGATCCGCCACTGGGTGTATGCATTGGGTGCAGCAAAAGGATAACGTCAGAAAAAAACAACAACAACAACAAATCGGTGAAGAACGAAGTTTTTTCATCCTGTGAATCATGACACGTTTATGTTGTCTGACAGCAACGGAAGATCAAGGTAAAAAATTACAACTTGCAAAACTTCGTCATATGAAGCTGAAGAATTTGTCGTGTATGGTTAATTGTTGTTTCACTCGCTAGACTTATTGTTGTCTTGTTACGAAAAATGATCAACAAAATTATTGTTTGGTTTTGATACTAAATACTGAGTGAAACTTCATAACTTTGCAATAGTCTGTTTTGTAGACACAATGCCAGGAAGACAACGATCAATCCTGTTATTCCTTTATTCTAAAACGGTAACCCCAAACACGCGATAGGTTCATTGGTTAAGGCCGTGTTTACATTCTCGCGTTGCGTTCCGTTCCGTTGCAACGCAACACATCAACGCTTGCGCTTGTGAGGTTTACATTCTCGCGTTGCATTACGTTCGTTGTTGTTGGTTACCAACAAAGCTAATTCTGTGAAAAAAGTTTGAATCGGTGATAATAACCAATGGATGTTTTATTCTTGTTCATATTAATAGTAGCTTACCAGTGGCGGATCCACAAAATTTTGGTGGGGGAGAATGATAAAAATTTTAAGCACAAAACCTCAAAAATTCGGAGGTAATGAAACCAGGCACGTAGCCAGAAATTCGCAATGGAGCGGCTGTTTTAGGGGGTAGTTAAGCGCTCAAAAACTTTGCATTTTTTTGCAAAAATAATTTAATTCTAGAGCTAGTTTGATAAAATAATGCTTTTAAAATGCGGTATAGAAATTGGCAGTGCAAACATGATTCAATTGGTTGCATAAATGGCCTATGTGAGAGGTGGTTAATGGTAAAATTTTAGTTCTCTTAGTTGGATGCTGGTAAGTCATAAGCATAAAATCTTATAGTTCAATAAAACTCACATGAAGTAATTTGTTTCATTTATATTTTACAGAGAAAAATAATTGAAGAGGGGCTAATGAAAAGAGAATTGAGACAAGTGATTGGTAATTAACGAATACTGACTAGCCTCTCCACCCCATTTCTGAGTTTAGGCCTATAATAAAACCCGTGTCCAAGTTTTTTACACTAGCGATGAAATTTTATTGTTTATTTTTTGGCATTTTTTAAAGTTTTTCTAGATTTGTGAGTTTTATTTTCGACAAATTAGCCTCCCCCCTTAAGCATATGTTCCAAAAATTGCTTTAGATCAGTTTTTGGTCTATTTTAGTGCGAAAAACAGTCTCAGAGGTGCTAAAAACGTGACAAATTTTTATTAGCATTTTGGTTGACAGACCAATGAATGGTACTGTTATATGGTCCATAGTGGACTAGTGGTGGTAGGGCTGAGGGGACTCAGGACTGAGCAGCTGAGCTTCGTGCACTGGTGCACCGAGTGTCCAAGGTACGCTGAGCTTTGTTGAAAAATCTATAATGGTCAACAGTGCTACAGCACCAGTAGATTAGTGGCAGTAGCCGTAAATTTCAAATCAAATTAAATAAATTATAAGATCAGCCAATTAGATAAAATAATTCAAATTAATTCCAACAACATAGCCTACATACAATAAACAATTCAGTTACTGACTAGGCTATTGAGACCAAAGACAAAATTAATCACCTTTCGGAAACTGGAAAAGACAGCCAATAATATTGCCTAAACACTTCAACAAGTAGTCAACAACTTAAGTAAAGACTGCTAGGCTTACAAATGCTGGTGCCATAAACAGTGCAAGCTGGAACAAGAGAGATACCGATTGGTTTGGCTATACAATTAGATAGGCTAGACTAATCTGCTAATAGAGTTTGCTAATCTTTGATACTAATGCCTTACTGATGTATTCTCTATTCTTGAAAAGAGCCTAGCCTGTCTTGTTTTGTCACTAATTCTTCTATTGATCATTGTGTAGGCTATCCTTATTTATTTTCAGTAGCCGATGAAAAGCAAACTAACATTCCACAAACACCTGATCGACTGTTCTAACAGCAACTTTTAATTTGCACCAATAGCTCACTGCTCCGCTCTCCTCGAGGTCGTGTGCAAATGATATCAAATTTTTCGAATTGCTGTGTTTAAGAATGATCTTTTTTGACCAATCACAACCAAGAACTACTCTGACGTACACGCGTTCCAATGCAACATTATGAAATCTATTTCATCAGCTCGCGTCGTTGCTAGACGTCACTGGCACTGCGTTAACGCTTTCGCAAGAATGTAAACCCCTTTTGTAAGTTTTATTTTCTTCAAAACTGCGCGCGAAAGGCAACGCAACGCAACGCGAGAATCTAAACCCGCCTTTAGTCAGCGAACAAACGTGATTCGAGCATAGCAACATTTTCGTTCTTGGTCAATCAAAATCAATTTGCTATACTAAACTTTCACGAGTAGAATGCACAAACAATAAAACCCCAATACCTCATTACGTATAGTAAATCTGTTTTTTGCGCTAATTTAACCAGCAAAATATATTATTACGGTAGACTACTTACTTGCAAGCAAAGTATTGTAGCTTACTAGAGATGCATTACACGAAGTAATAAAAACTTCGTATCCCAAAGAGCAAGAAAAACCCCCATGTCTCATTACCTATAATAAGTCAGTTTTGTTTCTCTAATTTAACCAGCAATACATTACACGGTATGTGCAATTCGACCAGTTTTCGATTTGGAGATAACTGATTTGCAACGGTACATATTCATGAAAAGCACTCGCGTTTTTTCATCAGTTTGCAAAAAAACAACTTCTGGAAAAGCGAACACAGTCAAACCTCGGTTTTCGAACATAATCCGTTCCAGAAGGCTGTTCGAAAACTGATTTGTTCGAAATCCGAAACAGTTTTTCCCATTAAAATTAATGCAAATAATTTTAATCCGTTCCAACTCTAGAAAACAACTTTTGTAAAGTATTTTTGTACTATTTTACTCCATAAACTGTACTGTGTACCGCAATACTATACACAAAAATAGGTTAAAGTAGATTGTGTTTTGTTTTATTAAAGGATTTCCTATCTAAGATGACGAAAAAAAACAAAAAGTAAACATTTCTTATGTTTTATTTTTAAAACATCGAAAACATTAAAGATTAAGATGCAGCACAATACGAAAAAATTTGAAAAAATTTGCAGAAATTATATGAAACAGTAAAAAAAATACAACAGCTCAGTTACACCAAAAAACGTGTGAAAAAAGCCGACATATGCAGCATCATGGGCTGGGGCGTATTTAGGGGGGGCCATTGGGCCATGGGTCCCCCCTTTGGATTGCCAGAATAGAATAATTAGCATAAAATAGAATGCAAAATTGTGGCATGGCCCCCTCTTTGTAACTTGGGCAGAAAATTTGAACACAGAAACGGTGGGCGAAAACCTTTTTTTGGCCAAAAACCGGACTAAGTTTGAGTGAAGACCTTTTTTTTTGGTCTTCACCTAATTTTGGGTAGAAAAACGGACTTGGTTTTGGGCTGGAAAATTTTCATTCTGGTCATCATTATTCTCAAATTTTCTGGCCCCCCCTTTCGAAAATCCTGCGTACGCTACTGATCATGGGGCGTTCGTATTCGCTCGGCTTCTTTCGGTTTGGTCGTGACCCGAATTTATGTTCGAAGTCTGAGACGTAATTTTTTAATCGAAAACCGACTTGGTCGAGAACAGAAGCGTTTGATAATCAAGGTTTGACTGTAGTCCAAATCAAAATATCGTTAATGCCATCACTGTAAATAAAAAAGGTTTAGGTTACTACATCAGTTGAAGAATTTCGGACAAATCATATACCTTACGGGGACTTCAGTTATTCAAGTTACTGTGGAGTATAAGGCTACTTAGCACAAACCCTCAGAAATGTTAATTAGGTATGATTGAATGAGTTACGATAAAAATGTACGAATAAAGAAATAAATAAATAAAAACAGTCTTTGTACGCGGTATTACATTCATTTTTGAACATTCAAAATTTACAGCAAACGTTATGCAAAGTTACCGTACATCGTTTCGAGAATCATTTTCGTATATTAGTTTAAGCAAATTGTTACAAAATCGGAAATGCCCTGGTTTAGCAAGAACATCGGTGTTGTACTGCCTTCCCCTATTGCTGTTATTATCTGTCTATACAGTAAAATAAAATCGCAGGTCCAACGTTGTCTTCACCTATAAACCTTCGTTATCACTATCAAATTAACTTTGCAGCGTTCCTAACATTTTAATATTATATCACAGATAAAACAACAAACTATCGGCGTAAATAAAAATAAGTTCCACAGCAGCGCAAGAGCAAATTAACTTTCGCACTAGGATATTAATTGAATGTAGATTTAACGGAACCTGTGTTGAATTGGGTAAATAACTTGTTCGCACAAAATTATGAAAATACGTTGGTTTCAAGCGTAATCAGGGTTTTGCGAAGGGGGAGGGAGAAGGAACGGCTTGAATACAAAAATAGATTTTTTTTGTTTAAAGAAATCAGGATATCACAGACGAGGGTCTAGAAACAGAGCCCATCGCAGCCGGAAACCATTGGAATTGTGGGGCAAAGCCCCCAACTGCTGGGCGATTTATGTGATTTTCTCAAAAAATTTGCTCATTCAACGCCACTCAGATCAATTTTCTCACATTTGTAGAGCCATTTCAAAGAACTACATTGCAAGGATGTTTAAGCCAGTTGAAGAATTAAACCGATCACCCTCTTCAGCCTCCACTTTGCTTGCAGGTCAGATCCAAAACACATTTAAACGTTTGCATTTTTAATTCAAAAAGTTTAAAACTCTCAGCAAAAAGGCTGAATCTCCTTTGACTCTTCCGCTTCTTCCGCCTGCGTGGGTGCACCACAGGTTAATTATATTTTTGTTTCAAAAGTATTTGAAGCTTTTTGAATATTAATAAAGACCTCTGCATTAACTGTAATTCTGGCCTCTCAAAGAATATCATGCGGCTATCAAATCTATTTTGCTACACCATATGAAGGCTAGGGCAAAGTTTCCGCAAACAATTTTGAAATTTCCAGAAAACTAAGTAATTTTTAAACACATTTTGTATACAAGCCTATAACATCATTTTTTTCAAAATATGGCCATGATGTCATTATGATGACGTTATCTACTCAAAACTAGTTTTTTCAAAAAATAATTGGTGAACAACAACCATAGGTGGGCAGTACCGCTGTACTAAAGTACCGCGGTACTTTCTTGGTACCGGTACCGTCGGTACTTTTGTGGTACCGGTACCGCGGTACTTTGCTATTTTTTGGCGGTATCGGTACTTTAGTTTTGTTTTAGTTTTTAGTAGGGATTTTACGAACGTAATTAAAAACTTGAAACGTTGTAAAAATGCTTGCGAATAAACCGAACAAACAACGAATCTTTTTTTCTTAATTTAGTGTTTAATTGTTGGTCTTACTCGCTACTACCACCGCAGGGACTTAGCGATAGCAGTTTGCTGGACCATTTGAAAAATTGACATTTTCTTGCAATGGCAAAATGATGCATTACCAGTATTCATGCACCAGCGAAACAAAATTAGAACCGCTAAGAAAAAATTGTAAGAGACGACTTACGTAATGCATACTCATCACATCAGACGTGAATACAGTAGCGAAGCCAGGGGGCGCGGGGGGAGTATAAAAAATTATTTAAAGCATATTTTGAAACGTTTATTAAAGGGGGAAGGGGGCTAATTTGTCAAAAATAAAATCTATAAATCAGAAAAAAGACTTTAAAGAATAGTCGAAAATTGGTAATCAAATTTGATCGCTTATTGAAAAATGCTTAACATAGGTTTCATCAAAAAAAAAAAAAAAAAAATGTATATAAGCGCAGAAATAGGGGGGGGGGTAGGGCTATTCAGTATATGTTAATTACCAACCACTTCTCTCGACCTTCCTTCGATTAGCCCCCCTTTGTATATATATCTTTCACTCTAAAATATAGCCGTAATACGTAGATTAGGCCTACTCCTTGAGAGGTTTACCAACCTACCGAAATAGAATTTTAAGATTTACCAACTTGTAAATAAGAGAACTGAAATGCTAGCGATAGCTACCTCCTACATAGCCCATTCATGCAAACAGTACGGTATAATCATTTTTTGCGCTGCTAATTTCTATGCCACGTATTAATGGCATTAATTTTTATCAAAATAGGTCTAAAATTAAGTTAGTTTTGCCAAAAAAATTTTTTTTCGAGTGCTGGTGGATCCGACCCCCATACCCTATGCCTCCGGTGGCTGGGGGTCTTGCCCCCAGACCCCAATTGCCTCCGGTGGTTGGGGGATCCGCCCCCAGACCCCGCAACACCTCCCCCCATTGCAGATTTTTGGCTCCGTGATTGCATGAAGAAAATTTACTGCACGTTACTGCCGGCCTCCATTTGTATTAGCTTTTGGTTTTAAATATACCTGGAACGTTTGGCGAAGAAGATGTTTTCATTCACAAACGGTGTATAATACGGTCAAAAGTATTTCACCCGGTAATACTTATACAGAAAAATTATCTCAAAAAAAAAAATCTTTTCATCTGCACCAATCCCACTTTGGCTTTGGCCGCGATGAGGTTTTTTCTTTCTGAACATTGTATGCTCTTTTAATAAGTTGTAAAGGGCAAAACAACGCAATCTAATTTTAGTACAACATTGTCCAGTTAAAAACACAATTTTGTCTCTTGAAATTTTTGGTTGCCACCTCCCCGAAAACCCCAAAAATTAAACACCCAGAAATCAATTTTTATGAAATTACACCTCTTTTAGAACCTCCGAAATTGAACCTTACAAAAAATAAATATTTTAACGGCTTTAGCTGAAAAGCTAATTTTTTTTTATAATCAGAAGAGACAAAGAATCTTCTTGAGAGTTCCCAAAAGCGTGGCCAAAAGTGCCAAAGCTTTTTTTGCGACAATCCTAATTGCATAACCTGTGTTCAACCCACACTCTGGTTACGTTGCTGCGTTTTTGGATAGGGCGCTTTACGATGATTATCTCTGCTTGTGGCTTCGAACAAGCAACAAATTTAGTGGCAAGAAATCGAAATTCACGGGACATTGGAAAACTAGAAACTCTGAGGCAGGTGCAAATTCCTCCAAGCACGAAGTAATTATCACAATGAAAGCGTGCGGAATGTCCAATAATTAGTGTCTAACGCAGTTCTGTGGCAAGAGAATAAATATGCTATACAACATCAATAAAAAATGCTGTAATTTTGCAATTGTTCTCATTACGGGGGAACAAAAGGATTTAAAAAAATCACCATTAACATGCGTCGTTCGTTTATAGGCTGGCAACTTGTAAGCTCCCATCTAGCTTTAAATAAGAAATCCTAAAAGTAACTGCAGCAACGAATCAACTAAAAACAAATCAAAACAGCTCACTTTGCCAAAAGTGCAATTTATCCCCCAGTTTCTAAGTTTTGTGTGAATGTCACTTGTGCAATATTTGGGAGCTGATGTGTCGTCAGAGTAGCCTTCAGTGCCAACTTACTCACGTGATGCTTTAGAGGTGACTGCTATTTGGTTATTACTGGTGACAAGATACCAGAGGTGGAGTCGAGGACACCAGGCTCGAGGCCAAGGACGCAAAAAAATCTGAGGCCAAGGACAGCCTTTCCGAGGACAGACCCTCTCGTGGCCAAGGACTGGAATGCTCGAGGCCAAGGCCAAGGACACAGCCCCAAGTGTTCTCCAAAAAAAAGATCTTCAAAAAAGTTTTTTGGGTGATCTCCAATTCATAGGCGTACCCAGAATTTTTGATTGGGGGAGGCTTAAATCACAAATCCCATGCAATGATGTCATCAAAATTTTTCAAAACAGGAAGTTTTTGTGGGAAAAAGATACCAAAGGATGTAAGATCTGAAATTGTTGCCTGTAGTCAGATAACAGGATTTTGCAAAGAGAGAGGGATTAAACTAATACTTGAAAAGCGCAAATATCTAACTTTGGAAACGTGTTGAGAAAACTAGTGCAACTCAAAGGTATCGCAGACGGGGGTCTGGGGGCAGGGCCCCCAGCCGCCGGAGGCTTTGTAACCGTTGGGCGATTTTTTGTAACTTTTTGAGAAAAAAAGCTATTTTAATGCCATTGAATCACATTTTGCAGGTGTTCAGAGCCATCTGAAAGCACTAGATTTTTGACATTTGAAAGCCAATTGAAAAAATTAAATTGTTTAATCCTCCTTTTACTTGCAACTTTAGTCCAAAATACGTTTAACATCTGGCATTTTGGAGTTAGATTTTAGTTGTAAGTGATTTGGTCCAGGTAGGGGGAAGTAAGGCGCATTGTCTCTGGCTACATTTTAGCAGTAAATAATAATCCACTCGAAGATTTTCCTTAGAGATTTTTGTTTTGTCATGAAAATAACCAGTTATAGGAGTACATGTTTGGTCAGGGGGCCCGGGTCCCCTCAGTTGAAGTTCAATGATTTGTTCAATCAGCATTTTCCATGGCTAATTTTTTAAAAAGTATTTCGTGCGTAAAAACCGGCGAAGTTGGAGTTGAATTACTGAATTGTTATCGAAAAATGGTACAATAGATGGTTAGTTTGGTTACGCCTACTAACCGTGTTATTGCCGGGCCGGATTTACATCGCGCTGGGCCCCTGGCACTGTGGAGATTTTCGCAACATCTTTCTGCTAAATATAGGTGAAGACCATAAACAGTCTTACGATTTCAGCGTGGGGCCCCTAGCTGGTACTGCGCCATATTATGGTAGATCCGGCCCTGATTAATGCATTACGTTCATAAAAAGGCTAGATGTGGACCTGAGATAGCAACTTCTGTGACAAAAACACTCCATTTCTTTCGGGTTGTACGTTTAAATTGGCTCGCAAAAATTGAATTGAGAAGAGCCCGTGGTCTTCAATATTGTTGTTAGTTACTGTTGTAAGCGAAAAATGCTATAAGAAACTGAAACTGAAGAAACAATAGGCTTTTTTGTCACATTTTTGTCATTGGTAAAATTTTAATTGAGGGTGACCCGGGCCCCTTGTCCCCCCCCACCTTGGCTACGCCTATGCTCCAAGTGAGGAAAACAAAAAAGGTGTTCGCAAATTTTCCGCGAGGTTTTTGGAGTTTTCCAACGAAATTTCAACTGTTCAAAAAATAGTGCTGTCCTCGAGCCGAGGACAGGCCAATTTTTGAAGACTTGAGGCTTCGAGGCCAAGGCCAAGAACTTGACCTTCGAGGCCAACGCCAAGGACTTCAAAATGTGTCCTCGACGCCAAGGACGTCCTCGAGGACTCCACCTCTGCAAGATACTGTAGTGGAATACGTAGCCCGATGACCGTAGTCCGTATAAGTTAGATACTTTATCGAGTTAACTCCATAACTAGTTAGTACTTTGTACTCACTATAGTAGTAATACTAATACTGCAACAGCTTACTATTCTACTGCAAACTTTCTGTAAAACGAACTGTAGGTCTACGCAATGCGCTCTAGCATAGGCGTAGCCAGGATTTTTGATTGGGGGGGGGGCCCAAACCACAAATCACATGCAATGACGTCATCAGAAATTTTCAAAAAAGGAACTTTTTGTGGGGCAAAGATATCGCAGAATAGAAGATCTGAAGCTGTAGTCTGATGGCACTTAACGCGGATTTTGGTAAAAAGAGAGGGCGAAAACGATTCGTTAGAAAGAGCAAATGTCTAACTTAGGAAATGTGTTGAGTAAGCTAGTGTACTCGAACGTATCACAGACGGGAGTCTGGGGGCGGAGCCCACAGCCGCCGGTGGCTATGCGGGTCTGGGGGCAAAGCCCCCAGCCGCTGGGCGATTTTTGTAAGTTTTTTGGAAAAAAAGCTATTTTAATCACATTGGATCACATTTCGCACGTGTTCAAAGCCATTTGAAAGAACTGGATTTTTAACATTTGAAAGCCAATCGAAAAATTTAACTGTTCAGTCCTCCTTTTACTTGCAATTCAAGTCCAAAACACGCTTAAAATCTTGCATTGTGGGGTAAAATTTTAACTGTAAGTGATTTGATCCATGTAGGGGTAAGTAACGCACATTGCCTTCTGCAATATTTTAGCAGTAAATAGTAATTCACTCAAAGATTTTCCTTCAAGATTTTTGCTTTGTTATAAATTTAACCAGTTATAGGAGAACATGTACGGCCAGGGGGCCCAGGCCCCCTCAAATGAAGTTGAATAATTTGTTCAATGAGCATTTTCTCTAGCTTTTTTTTTTAAGTATTTTGTGCGTAAAAACTGGCGAGGTGGAGTTGAATCGTTATTGAAAAATGGTACAATAGATGGTTACGCTTACTAAACATGTTATTTACATTGCGCGGGGCCCCTGGCACTTAGGGGATTTTTGCGACATCTTCCTGCCAAATGTAAATGAAGACCAAAAAAAGTCATACCATCTGAGTACTGGGCCCTGGCGCTGTGCCATGTGGCAAATACGGCTCTAGTTATTCCATTACGTTCATAAAAAGCTTAGATGAAGGCTTGAGGTTGCTATTTTTAGGCCAAAAACGCTTGATTTCACTCTGGTTATACGTTTAAATTGGCTGGAAAAATTTAATTAAGGGGGTGCTCCAGGCCCCCAGGTTGTCAATATTATTTATTGTTAATTACTGTTGTACGCGAGTACTGTTGTACGCAAAGATGCTAAAAGAAACTGAAAATAAAGAAACAAGGCTTTTTTGTCAAATTTTTGTCATTGATGACATTTTGATTGAGGGGGCCCCGGCCCCATGGTTCACCCCCCTGGCTACGCCTATGATTTTGGGATAAGATCGCACCCTTAATTTCTTTCATAAAATTAAGGGCGCGGGGATTGTAACTTTTAGCACAAAACTTTTAGATTTCTCACAGGTTTTGCGTATATATTGTTAAAAAATTGAATTGCGGGGCACCTGGCCCGGGACCCTTGGTCATCAGTTAGGGGCCCCAGGGCGCCCTGGTTGTCAGTTAGGGGTTCCGGGGGCCCCCTGGTTGTTAGTGGAGGGCCCTGGGGGCCCCTGGTTGTCAATTAGGGGCCCCCAGAGCCTCCTGTTTGTCAGTTAGAGGCTCCGGGGCACCCGTTTGTCAGCTAGGGGCCTCCTGGTTGTCGGTTAGGGTCTCCGGGGTCCCCTAGTCGTTAGTTAGGGGCCCTGTGGGCCCCTGGTCATTAGTTGGGAGCCCCCTGGCTGTCGGTTAGGGGACCTGGGGTCTCCTGGTTGTTAGTTAGGGGCCCTGGAGCCCCCTGATCATTAGTTAGGGGCCCCCTGGTTGTTGGTTATGGCCCCTTGGTTGTCAGTTAGGGGCCCCCAGCTTGTTAGTTAGGGGCCCTGGGAGCCCCTGGTTGTCAATTAGGGACCCCCTGTTTGTCAGTTAGAGGCACCGGGGCTCCCGTTTTTCACTTAGGGGCTCCGGGGCTCCCTGGTTGTCGGTTAGGGGCCCTAAGGCCCACTGATCGTTAGTTAGGGGCCCCGCGGCTCCCTTGTTGTCCGTAACTGCAACAAAACATCGCTAGGCTTTGTTGTCATAACTTTTTTAACGTTGGTGGTTTTTCAATTGGGGGGGCCGGGGCCCCCCTGGGCCCCCCTTCTGGCTACGCCTATGCGCTCTAGTCGCGGAAACAACCCTAATTGCTAAAAGTGATGATTTACAATCCCGTAAACGAGGTCAATCAGTCCAATTTTTTTCTTTTAATTTTTTTATAAAAGTACCGCGGTACTTTTAATTTAAAAGTACCGGTACCGGTACCGCGGTCCTTTTGCAAAGTACCGTGCCCACCTATGACAACAACCCGCATGCCAAATTTGGTGTTCAAGGGATTTCTGGTTTAGGAATTAGGTAGATGTAAAACGAGTAAACAAATTGGTGTAAAACGTCTAAAACGAGTTGGCTCAATATCCCGTGTAAAATACCGTTAACAACCCTCTATTTTTCCTGATTAAGACCCCTTTGGTGGTAGCCCTTTTGCAAGCCCTAATGCCCTTTATTTTGAGAAACTTGATGTTTTCATGTCACCAATAATCAGGCTTGCCATGGGAATGGGATTCCCATGGGACGGGACAGCACGCATTGCATTTCCCATGAATGATAATGAGTGTCAGAATGATAATGAATTGTGAACTCTTCTAAACTTTAAAGTTAACAAAGTCAATAAATTTTGTCGTTTTGAATCTCTCTTTGTACGTGTAGTCCTATCAAGTACACATTATACTGTACTTTAAATTTGATGAATATAAGTAACTTTTGTTGAATTGTATTTTGATGGGAATCCCATGGGATGGGACAGGCATGAACTGCTATGGAATGAGATGGGATGGGACAGAAAAATATGTCCCATGGATAAGCCTGCCAATAATGTACTCTCGCAACATAAAAATGAATATTTGATGTTCTTTCGCATTTGAATGTTTTCGTACTTTAAGTCCCGTGGTAATTTGGAAGTAGTAAAAGCATGAAATCTTGCAACTTGCTATAGTCTTGCTCTTGGTGACTTTCATTAATAAAAAGTTTGCTCGCTAAATACTGCCAAACATTGACACTGTACTTTCTTGTGGCATGCTTGCTTTCATTCAAAATATTTTAAAATATATATCAAGGACTAATATTTTGCTTTTATCGTGTACTTCACTCTCAATACAGCTAAATTGCTATAAAATTGCCACAATTTGGAAAGGTCGCAAACCGCATGTTTTTTTTGTTTTTTTTTTGGCTGTTCAGATTAGGCCCGTGGGCCATAGGTTGCCGACCCCATGATCTGATGTAAATCTAGATATTAAAACTCTGTCGTACTGTTCTATTTCAAGCCTATTCTATGAGTCAGCCTGTACGCCAGTTGTGGTTGTTTAAATTAGCTCTGTTCTTCAATATTTAGAAGTGCCAAGATTTTGCAATTATTTTTAAAAAAATTTCGTTAAATTTCACCAAAAATTCAAGCCAACGTTATTTGCTGAGCCACTTAATCTGCCAATAGCCCCACAAAGTCCAACCTCAAACCTCCACGTGGTGTCGGGTGGAAACACTGGCTAACTGAGGCAATGGCAACCGGCTGATGAAGATGGGCGAGGCTAAGAAGTGCAGGAATTAGCAACCAGGCAATAGCGCAAGCGAAGGCCTGACACTGTGACGTCCTGCCTTCTAATTTTCCGACCCCTGATTCAAAGGCCAACAGGAGGTTGGGGGCTAATATGGAAACTGGTAGTGATAGGCCAATATTGTGACGGAATGTCAATGCGAGTACAGGGTACAGCGGATAAAACGCGTTGCCGTGTCGCGGCCACAGGATAGAAAGGATGCTGGTCCTAGTCTAGCCAACATAGGACTTCGTGTCCATCAGCTTGTGAAAATCCCCGAGCACCTGTAGTTCCAGATGGCACCTGGGTAGGGGTCTACAGCTGTATTGGGGGGCTCCGCCGAGGCCAGTGCTCCAGAGATAAGTCTGTCGTTTGCAGTGTTGGTGTGTCGTTATCGGTAGAAATGGCAGTCCGTAGCCTTCTGTCTGTCTGAATAATCTGGTCTTTGGGACTTTTCCCAGTTCAAAGAAAACCAACATCATGAAAATGTCGATACATAGAACGAAGAAAGTAACACGGATTACATCCCTAAATTCAGAAGAAGTGGCACTGTCACAACCAAGAATCAATGAGTTCTTGAGTGACAATGCCAACAAAGATAAAACTCGGTCATCTGCGCCTTCTAGCCCAGATGCCGAAAAAACATCAAACATGAGCCCTCAAGTTGAGAAGGTTCCTTTGCTAAAGGAATCGGACTCAACAGCAACAGAGGGTACAGCTAAAGGGGTTTGGTCGGTTGTGAAACCGAACACCTCCTCAACTCCCCCTGTGGAGCCTCAGAATCCAAGTAACTCCTCGGATGTTGCTTGCAGGTCTGAGGTGAAACGGGGAAAAAATTATGAAAAAGAAGAGAAAAGAAGCGAATGATGGTGGGTCTGGCTGGCATGACACTTGCTGACCATGACCTCGATTCGTCTGCTCACTCCTCCGGTCAAACTAAACGAGGCAGGGAATCTTCGGACTCTTTGTCCTCTTCAACAAACCTCCCGCAGAAGCGTGGGCGGCATGATGTCGCTCACGGTAAGCAAGGAGGCAAAGCTAAAGAAATGACTGCTGGCACGAGCACTCCAACTAGCTATGCTGGGGCGGTGAAGGCCAGCAATCAAAAACTAACAATTACACGAAAAGAGTCTGAAGGAGACGGTGATATGAACAACATGGATCTTCGTGAAGTTCAAAGCGCCATCACCAAAATGATTCTTCGTGCCGATCCGGGTTTTTTTGTCCGTATCGAACGCACTTTTATCTTTGAAGGTAAAGTGCTGATGATATGCAAGGATGAGAAGACCTTGGAGTGGGCAAAACATGTTGTAGAGGCCATTGTACCGTCCTTGGTAGCTCACCAAAGTTACGATGCAAAAGGCCCAAAAGACTTGCCTCCAGCGAAAACCTTCGGAATCTGGCTGCCAGAGGATAAAGGCTTAAGCATTTCAGATACCCTTACGCTGGTTTCCCGATGTAATGCGAAAATCTGTCGTAGGGATCTGGAAGCAAAGCATGAAGCGAAGGGAAACGGAGGGGTGCTACATGTAGTATCCGTCCGGAAACCTTCGCTAACCACGCTGAAGGAACTGCACTTCAACCCATATGCAGGTTATCGTCGGGTGCAGTTCCAGAAGAAGAAAAGTGCCAAGCAGTTTCAGAACCCGGAGACGTCATCACGATCGCCAAAGGACGATGAAACTCGCGAGGCAGTTATGGATACAGCTGAGCCTGGCACTTCGGCAGATACAGAGAAGCCGGCGACCTCTAGTGCATAGAGGTCAGAGCTTTTCTCTGCAGTAAGGAAGTAGCCATATCAGCTGTTCTAATAATAAAGCGCTCTGCTTGAGTACATCTATCAAATAGATAAGAATGGCTCAGGATTACAGCGGACAACTCGATAAATCAAATAAAGCCATTACGGCACATAAGTTATGCTCTCATAATTTAGAGTGTTGGCAAATTAACCTACACAGATGTAAAGCAGCAAGCTACAACATGTGTGAAGTAATGAAAAATGTACGTTCCGGGTTAGTGTTAGCTCAAGAACCATGGACGTATGCCACCAAAATCAGGAGTAAGCTACGGGGATGGAACCTCTTTCAAGGTATTGAAAAGGGTAATCGCCCTCGGGCATGCATTTACGCTACTCCTGATCTCAGCTGTTCTCTAATTCCAATGTTCTCGGACGAGGACATTGTGGCGGTTAGAGTTAACAATGTGTGCCGAAAGGGAGATAGTTTTGTTTTCGTATCGGCATACATGGCAGCCGAACAACCAGCTCCACCCACTTTGTTGAGGGATCTGTTAATATTCACTGAAAATGAACAAATTCCTACTATAGTAGGAACCGACGCAAATGCACACCACACTATTTGGGGATCCTCAGATATAAACCCTCGCGGAGAGGATCTGCTGGCTTTTTGTGTTAGTGCAGACCTGAATTTCTGTAATGTAGGTAATAGACCAACTTACAGAAACAAAATACGTGAAGAGGTTCTGAACTTAACCTTGGTGAACCGGTGCGCGTGGGACCGAGTAGTTGGTTGGCATGTTAGCAACGTGCCATCATTCTCGGATCACATGTATATTAGGTTCCAGGTCAAAAGCAGAATCCAAAAACAAGCCAAAATGTTCCGAAATGTCCGTCGTACGTGCTGGAATAAGTATGTAAACGAACTAGAACAAAAATTAAATGAACGAATATTACCACCAGTACCAGTGCCTTCATCAATAGAAGACATTGACGTGCTGGTAAACAAGGTTCATTCAGTGATAACTAAATCATATGAAGCTGCTTGCCCGATGCGTAAGTCACTTCGTAAGAAAGATAACATCTGGTGGAACTCTGAGCTAGCAAGTCTTCAAAAAGAAGCTCGCCGAGCTTGCAAAAAAGCCATCAAAACAAAACAGGAAAATGATTGGGTGGCTCAAAAGCTTGCCCTATCTAATTTTAAAAAAGCAGTCAGAAGAGCGAAACGCGATTCATGGCGCAGCTTTGTGGAGAGTACGAGTAGTCTAACAGCAACAGCTCGGCTGGTTAAGATTATTCGAAACAATGAAACGGTGCGTGTTAGCAACGTAATTAAACACGACGGAGAATTCACAAAGTCTCCTCTAGAAACAATGAACTATCTGCTAGATATCTTGTCACCGGGTAGCCAGCAGACAGAAAATCATACAACCAGGTCTGATTTAGTGGATAACCCATTCGTGAGACCTGAAGACACTGAAATGATTGCAAGCATATGCTCACTCGAGCGTATGGAAGCAGCTATCAACGAATTCCAACCATTCAAAGCCCCAGGGCCAGACGGGCTCTATCCTGTTCTGTTACAGAAAGGTTGGAACCAACTAAAAGAATATTACCACGTCATTTTTCAAGCATGCCTGAGACACAGTTATGTGCCAATGGCATGGAAAGAAGGCACAGGTATATTTCTCCCCAAACCCGGAAAGGAAAGCTATTTCGAAGCTAAATCTTTCCGTATGATCACCATAACTTCTTTCCAACTGAAATGGCTGGAAAGACTAATTCTGTATCATATTAATGATGGCAAAAACGTGCAGGCAAAGCTTTCTGCATCGCAGTATGGATTTCGTGCAGGTGTCTCTACGGAAACTGCTTTGCATGAATTTGTGCGCCGTGTAGAGCAATGCCTTGTTAGAAAAAAGCCGGCATTGGGTATTTTCCTGGATGTTGTCGGCGCCTTCGACAATGTCACCTTCCGTGGCTTTGCCACGGCTCTGCGAGGGATGGGCATGTCCGAGATTCTCACCTCATGGATAGAGAATTTGCTAAGACATCGCACAGTCCAAGTAGAACTATATGGAGACAAAGTTAAACGGGAAGTCATGAAGGGGAACCCACAAGGTGGTATCCTTTCGCCTTTTCTGTGGAACTGTGTTTTAAACAACCTATTGCTAGAGTTACGTAGCAGGGGCTTTTATGTTCAAGCCTATGCCGATGATCTAGCAATATTGGTCACTGGTGCTGATATGCTTTGGATCAGAGGTATGGCCCAGAAAGCAATAAATATTGCTGCAAACTGGGCTTCGGAACAAGAGCTACAGTTCAGCAGCAAGAAAACCGAAATTGTACTGTTTACTCACAAACGGAATCCAGATTTGGGTTCCTTGACAATGAACGGTTCAAAGCTCGAACTTTCCAAGGAAGCAAAGCTATTAGGAGTTACTCTGGATAGCAAGCTAACTTGGAAACCACATATAACCCGAATTACCCGCAGAGCAACTACGGCTTTAATGCAATGTAGACAAATTGTGGGTAAAACCTGGGGAATAAAACCATCTATTATGAAATGGATATACACAGCTGTGATACGTCCAATCATGTCGTACGCTTGTGTGTCCTGGGCTGGCGGTCTCAACAAAAAGTACCTAGTGAGGAAACTCACAAAGGTACAGAGACTTGCTTGCTTTATGATTTCATCAGCTTTTCCTGGCACCCCTACTGGTGCTCTGGAAATACTGCTCAACATTACTCCCTTCGAGGAATTCTTGTTGGCCGAAGCAGTGCGAGGGTCATACAGAATCTCTGTGAGTGGACACTGGCATGCCAAGCCCGTTGGCTCCTTTGGGATAACGAAAAGTCATGTTGATATTTGCAATGAGGCTAGAAGATTTTTACCTCTGCTGCAAATGCCAGCTGACCGAATAAAGAAAACAAAGGTATTCGAGAGAAACTTCGAATGTCAAATCATGGATAAACAGAATGCTATCAGATCTGAAAGCATTCTAAGTCACAACACTATCAGGGTTTACACTGATGGCTCGAAACTAGATGGGAGAGTGGGGGCGGGTTTTTACGCAGAATACCCAAACAACTCCCCAAAACAAGCATTTTTCCACCTTGGAATACACAGCACCGTGTTCCAGGCAGAAGTCTTAGCTATTTCAGAAGTGGCAAAGAACCTGCATTTGGAAAAAATGCACAATCAAAATATTGTTGTGCTGGTTGATAGTCAGGCGGCTATCAAAGCACTCATAAAGTGCACTGTAACATCAATTACAGTGCTCAACTGCATCAGAAGCCTAAATCAGTTAGGCAAACAAAACCACGTCAGTATTGCCTGGATTCCTGGACATGCAGGGGTACATGGTAACGAAGTGGCAGACTATGTAGCCAAGTCAGGATCTAAATCAATAATGTATGGTCCTGAACCTTTTATTACAGTGCCGTATGCCAGTTGTGTTAGCACGGTTACGGACTGGTCCACAGTTAGATGGAAATCTATGTGGAATAAACGGAAAGACTGCTTGAGGATGAAGGAGACTGTAGATTGGACGTCTTGACGACTAACAATACGTCTCCTTAACCTTAAGAGGCCTCAATTGAATAGAGTAGTGCAAGTTTTGACTGGGCATTGCAATCTACAGCGGCACAAGAAAACTACAGGTCGTGCTGAGTCTTCCCTGTGTCCAAAATGTAGCCTAGAGGATGAAACACCAAATCATCATGTAGGCAATTGTAAAGTTTACCAAGATATTCGTGTTAAATATTTTGGAACTACCAAAACCACTGTTCACAATGTGGTAACGAAATGTAACATTAACAAACTGGCCACGTACTTAAAGGAAGCTGGAAGGCTTTCTGAGTTCGACCAGTAACCAAACAAAATACAGCAACTTAGCAGCTATAATTGCATTGGGCCCAAATGAGGCCTACGCAATGTGTAGGTGGACTTTACCTAATTGGTAGCAGATTCACTTGCACCGCTGCCCTTTAATAATAATAATAATAATAAATAATAATCTGCCAATATATCGCAACGATAGGAGTTGAAGTTCAAATCAAACCAAAACTTTCATTATACTCAATCTGTTACGCCGAAACGTGTAACGAGTTTGCGAGGCCGAATTCCGCGCCATTGCGCCCGGGCAACACAGCTTGTTTCGAAGAAATGTCGCAGCGATGGCGAGCCGTTGGCAACACTGTTTCCGATTTAACCGGCCCGAAATTTGAATCTCAGACCTCCCGCTCCAGAGACGAAAGCGTTACCGCTCGACCAACTGGCCGGTATGATTTGAAGTTACAATTGCAATTTGTCACTTTATCGCTTGAACATTAAAAAAAAGACATTTCAATTGTAATAAATTCTTTCTGTGACGTAATAAACATTGAAGTTTGATATTTTCAAATCACTTCTAAATTCGATATTGTCGGATTTTTTCGACCTTCGGAACTACAAGACTTAGAAACTTCGTTCTTTCAGCAAAAGATAGAGAAAATCATAGAAAGAAAAATAATAAAAAAAATTTTTTTTGACCGAAAAACTCGAAGTTCGATGTTTTCAAATCAAGGCACAGTTTCTCAAACACAAACCTTGTTGCTTGCTGGTTAAACAACTTTTTTTCACAGAATTGTTAAAAATATTATCATAAATTATACTTTTTAAATATCACATAGTAACTAAGACGTTATTATCTAAAAGTGTAGCAAAATAGTGTCTATTTTAATAATAAGCTATAGACAGTATACAGAGTCTTATAGGCACAATCAAACCTTTGATTAACAGCCTAAGACATACTGTTTCGGAATCGACATTCGTCTTTTATTCCTCGTCAGTATAGCTAGGACTACAGGTATGAACATGAGCGTAGAAAGGCTACAAATCGCAAATTAACCAGATTATGACACAACTTTTTTTTCCCAAAAATATAAAGTAATCACAATATTACGAGACATAATTCTAATAGTTTAATTCAAAATAATTTCCAGTAGAATGCCTTAGACAGCTGTTTCGCCCAATCTCAGGGCTTATCAGTAAGGCTAGCAAGGCCAAAAGGGCAATTATCACCAGTGATAAAAATCTTCAAAACATGCATCTTTACCAATTTATCAGCCAATGAATAAATCTTTATCGATTAGGTTTATAGTAGGCTGGATAAATCTTTACCCATTATTCAGTCAATTTTAGCCAAAATAAGCAAATCGTAACCGAAAAATTTTTATCCAATTAAACTAAAGCTATCAATTAAATCTTTACCGAATGAAACTATTACTATAAATCAAATCTTCAATGCTATTGGAAATTATTTTGAATTAAACTATTAGAATTATCTCTCGTAATATTGTGATTACTTTATATTTTTGGGAAAAAAAAGTTGTGTCATAATCTGGTTAATTTGCGATTTGTAGCCTTTCTACGCTCATGTTCATACCTGTAGTCCTAGCTATACTGACGAGGAATAAAAGACGAATGTCGATTCCGAAACAGTATGTCTTAGGCTGTTTATCAAAGGTTTGATTGTGTCTATAAGACTCTGTATGCTGTCTAGTGTCTATAGCTTATTATTAATTTTCTCAGTACATTGTTCTTAATTAACAGTCTATTTTTTTTCATTGAATTGACATACCGTATTCTGTATTTGCAAGCTCAAGTTTTTGGAGAAAAAAACGTGGTTATGGGAGGCAAGGGCAAAATGCCCATGCCTTTGTTGAACTATTCTAGCGATTTTTGTTTTTGGAAAAATTGCAATTTTTGGGTCGTTCAAAGGAGATTAGATAATTTTCAAAGCGATTTGAAAAAAATACCGTAAAAGTCAAGTTTTTCCACATTTTCCCAGTCCAATATCAAACCAATCTTTTTTTGCGGTTTAGTGTATGTGATGTCTCTTTATACTTTATTATAGTCTCGCTTGTAATGGCTATCAATGAACTAGATGGGAGTTTGCCAGCAAACCCAGTAAACGACCGACGCAAAGCTAATGCTGTGACGCTCAAAAGTACTTTTTGTCTACAGTAAAATCAGCAGTTATTCAAAAAAATATCTGATTATGGAACCTCCAGAAAAGTGGAGTCAAAATAATTGTCAGTTAAATATCTCCTAATATCATAACAGGCTGGCACCCTAAGTTGAGTCGTTCAAAAAATTGATTTTTTGGGGGTCTATTTGGGGGAGTTCCTGGGGGGGTGGCACCCCCAAACTATGTCAAAAGATTTGTCTGTTAAATATTTCCTGATATCATAACAGACTGGCACCCTAAGTTGAGCCATTCAAAAAATTGATTTTTGGGGGGTCCATTTGGGGAGTCCCTGGGGGCAGTGGCGGATTTAGGGGGGGGGATGGGGGGGATGCATCCCCCCCCACCAGCCTAAAAGTTACAATTTAGGCCGAAAAATCAGACCTTATTTTGAATAATTCGGCTCCATTTCGGGATGCATCCCCCCCCACCGACCTAAACGTAACGAATCCGGCCGAAAAATCAGTCTCAATTTTGGTGAAGACCTTTTTTTTTTTTTTTTTTTTTTTTGGAGACCACCTGATTTTGGGCGAAAAAAACGTTTGAATTTCCGATTTCGGCCGAAAAATCAGTCTCAATTTTGGTGAAGACATCCGAATTTTTGAGGTTTTGGCTTCAAATCCCCCCCCACCAAAATTTTCTGGATCCGCCACTGCCTGGGGGGATGGCATTCCCAAGGTATGTCAAAAGATTTGTCTGTTAAATATCTCCTGATATCAAAACAAACTGGCACCCAAGTTAAGCCATTAAAAAAATGGATTTTTGGGGGGATCCCCGGGGGTGGCACCCCCAAACTATGTCTAAATATTTGTCTGTTAAACATCTCCTGATATCATAACAGACTGGCACCCTAAGTTGAGCCGTTCAAAAAATTGATTTTTGGGGGGTCCTCGAGGGGATGGCATTCCCAAAGTATGTCAAAATATTTGTCTGTTAAATATCTCCTGACATCAAAACAAACCGGCACCCAAGTTAAGCCATTAAAAAAATGGATTTTTGGGGGAGTTCCTGGGGGGGTGGCACCCCCAAACTATGTCAAAAGATTTGTCTGTTAAATATTTCCTGATATCATAACAGACTGGCACCCTAAGTTGAGCCGTTCAAAACATTGATTTTTGGGGGTCCCTGGGGGGATGGCATTCCCAAAGTATGTCAAAAGATTTGTCTGGTAAATATCTCCTGATATCAAAATAAACTGGCACCCAAGTTAAGCCATTAAAAAAATGGATTTTTGGGGGGGCCATTTGGGGGAATCCCCAGGGGGGTGGCACCCCCAAACTATGTAAAAATATTTGTCTGTTAAATATCTACAGATAGCAAAAAAGTAGCACTCTAGCTTGAGCCGTTCAAAAAATGAATTTTTTGGGGCCCCATTTTGGGGGGTTCCCGGTGGAGTTGCCCCAAAAAATTTCGGGAGAAAAAATTGCGTTTGCAGCTCAACAACTTTACACCAAAATTAGATTTCGATGTTTGTGGTTTAGGAGAAGAAGAGCGTACAAAATTTAGGAAGAAAAAAAAGGAAAAAAAAAGAAATAAACCTCATCGCGGCCTAAAGTGGGTTGGTTGGGATGAAAGGGTATCAAGACATATAACTATTTGAAATATTTTTTGCCGTACTTAAGCCGTTTTTGACTGAGACCGCTTTTTACAACAAACTTGCGGGGCGGTTTTCGGGTTCTAAAACCAAAGTCACGCGACCTATTGCCTCGAAATTTGGTACAAACATATAACTCATTAATCTCAAACTACTGTCAAAATTTCATGGAGCTAAATCCAACCGTTCGTGAGTTATAAGCAAAAGTCTGAAATTTCGCACTAGTTAGTTGGAAAATGGCTGAGTAAAAACATAGGAACACGCGACGCGAGCGTCGGTCGTTCCAATGACCGCATGCGTGCATGCGTTCCACCAAAAGACACCTTGTAAAATTGAACTTTAGGTATTTAATTGTAAAAAGTAACCTGGGGTTCCCAGCAGGGCCGTATTAAAGAGAAAAAAATACCCACCATTGTAAAAATGCAAAACTAAAAAATCATTATTATTAACGCAAAAATATTTTAACTCAATCGTACTATGTGTATATTTTGCGTAAGTGATGTATACAATTTAGGGTGTACCGAAAAAACCCGCCCTGCTCCGATTTTGCTATAACTTGGCAGAATGGTGCATTTGGGTGAGAAAACTCGTGTGCTAAAATTTAAAAAAATCCAGCGTCGTTTGACGCCCTGGAAGTGACGTCATAGTTTTGATGGGAAGCCACGACCCCAAAATCTACTAAAATTGCCATATCTTGAAAACTACTTAAGCTAGAAACGTGGTTAATAGCTCATTGGATGCAAAATATAGGATTTTATATCACACTTTAATACAACATATTGAGATAAGATGAGTGGTTTAAGTGTAATTTCAAAAAAACTAATATTTTGCATTAGGCCTACTTATCTCTTATATAGATACCATGCCTGTTGTTTTAGCTGGCTACAGTAGGTGTTCTTTACCTTGTGTCTATGTCAATTTGTTGTGCCAAAAAACAAAAGTTTGATTACACCATTGCATTAGCTTATATTAAGTATCTATAAGCTGTAGGTATCTGCTTGATTCTAATTTTCAGCTGTCAGCAGGAATTAGTACGGTACTTTATTTGTACGCAACTCATATGTAACTAGTTAGTTTGCATCATGGCCAGCTGGCTACTAGTTGTATAGTTTGTGCAAAGACATTAATACAAACTATTAACTATTAACCTATGTATGTTGCAGTAATCAAGCCAAGTTCATTCATAATTTGCAAATCAGTTTTTAGCATAGACTTAGGAAGAATAAGATTGATAGCCTATCTAAAAGCTTACTTTACTTTATGTCACACTCACAACTAATTTACACCAAGACCACTAGTCTGGTGCATGCTGTAATGTAATGGTACAGCATTTTCACTAAATGTTTTATATGTTTTAGGTTGTTTATGCTAATATAATTCAAAGTCTAGACTAATTATGAGTAACTGTACATGATTAACGCTAGAAAACAAACAAAATTTTGGCCTTTAAAAGATCGGTTTTGGAAAATTTTATTAGTTTTACCAGCAAACCTATACAACTGAAAACGCTCTGTTACGATTTTATACCATTCAAAAGAATATGCAAGAAAAAACAAGCAGGCAGTCTAGTCAAAGAGAAGAAGCCAAGCAAACTGTTACAGAAATTGAAGCATGGTGGATTAAAGCTGGGTTTCTTTTCCAATCCAGCAATAGACTCACTGCAAAGTTGCTTAAACTGGTAAATGAACAAAATCAATTATCACATGATCACTTAAAAATTCAGAAGAAAGAAATTACAACAATTCAACAAAAGCAAAGATTATTAACGTAAAACTCAAAAGAAACGTTTTGGGCTGTAAGCAAAGAATGTGAAGAATATTTGAGAACTGCTGCTCGAGAATCCACTAATTCAAAAACAATAGAAAAACTTTAAGAAGACTAGTAATATTTGTAAAATATGAAAATGCCAGGTAGGCCTGGATCAGCTGGGCCCCTGGACGTTGAGTTAAAAAGATATGGAACTCAGCTGGTAAAAACGGGGTTTGTTACTCAAAATACAATGGACAAAATCACTTCACTGGCATCTTTTCTTCCACTATTTTACGTAAAAAATTGGTGCTCTGCATCAGTTTTGGCAGATGCACCTATTCATAACTTGGAACTGTGGAATCAATTTGAATCCATGAAAAACACAGCAACAAGAACTCTAAACTTGTTTCAACTGTTGTTCCTGAAATTTGCAAACTCAGTACAAGAAAAGTTGGAGCGTCACCTTTGGTATGTTTCAGAAAGGCATGTAGTTTTTTCACTATTTAACAAAAAGCTTTCACTGATGGAGAAAACAGAAATTTGGCGAAAACTAAAATCTTGCAGACACAAAGATAACGAAGGGACAATTGTTGAGGGAATATTAAAAATGCCAGATTTGACCTCTACCACACATTTAAAGGATTTGATTGGTGCAGACTCTCACACACTTTCAAAGCTTCTTCCGGCTGCTTCCAATATTAATTTGCATCCTAAAACATGGTCGCAAAATGCTGATTTTGTAGCAGTCAAAGCAATGATCGAAAACCTACCTACCATAAATGATGCAGCAGAGAGAGCATTGGCTCTTGTCACAAACATCCATTTTTCTCCTACTGCTCCCAAACTGCATCGTACTAAAAAAGATCAGACAACTGTGCACCGTTCACGTCGCCAGAAGTTAAAGAAGCACGTGCAACAGCAGCAACATGAGCATGAACAAAAGTTTAATCCATGTCACGAACAGATCTTGAAAAGTTTTGACCCTTTGCAATAGAACTTGATAGGAGAATCGTTTTATTATTTGGTGTAATAGACTAATAAGTGATAAGATCACCCAAAGCAAACTCTTCAATCTCCGAAAGAAAGAAACTGAAACAACCTATTGATACTGCATTTTGTACCATTGTTATGCAGAATTACGTGTAATTTGAGCGTCAAGTGAACTTCATGTAGTGAAACGCTATTGTTTTATGTTCATGTTTCCATTTGTACCCGTAATATTGCAAAAAATCAGTTTTTTTGAAATTGCACTTAAACCACTCATCTTATCTCAATATGTTGTATTAAAGTGTGATATAAAATCCTATATTTTGCATCCAATGAGCTATTAACCACGTTTCTAGCTTTAGTAGTTTTCAAGATATGGCAATTTTAGTAGATTTTGGGGTCGTGGCTTCCCATCAAAACTATGACGTCACTTCTAGGGCGTCAAACGACGCTGGATTTTTTTTAAATTTTAGCACACGAGTTTTCTCACCCAAATGCACCATTCTGCCAAGTTATAGCAAAATCGGAGCAGGGCGGGTTTTTTCGGTACACCCTTAGTATACATTGTGTTATTGTCGCCTGATGATACCCTTGAGCAAGGTCGAAACGCGTTGCGATAGCTCAGCGCATAATAAATGAAATTGTTTTTAGCGTATTGCTTATGTTTTTGAATGTAACGCCGTAAAGATGACACAAGCTTGTGTCAAAACACGTTAGTATCGCTAGTTTGAGATCCCAACCATTGAAGTAAACCTTTCTAAAATAAATCATAAGTTTTTTCTAAACATGTTCAAATTTTTCGCGGGAGCTTAGCGTACTCCTATTTTCATTTCGTCGTATGAAAATTGATTAAGTGCAGCGCGCATCTTTCAGGCATTTGAACAATAAATTTTGGTTATAGTTAACATTTCACACTAGCTTTTTTAATAATTCTTTATGCAGAGTGTATTCTAAAAGTTCTTCATTATTTCGGATTCCTAGCAGCGATTTTCAGCACAAAAATCGTTAGGCGGGTGTAGCTTTGCCTCAGACCGCTTGCCAGCGATTCGAGTAATTTTTTCTCATCTTAAAACAAATTCTTCGCATATTCGACCGCGTATTTTCAGAAGTGTTGGCCTTCGCAAGATACGTTTTGCATCAGAGATATATTAACATTTTTAGTGTAATAAACAGGCTTGTACATAGGAATGGGATGGGAAGGGATGGGGCAGCACGAATTGCATTTCCCACGAATGATAATTAATGAGCGACAGCGTGACAGTTCTTCTGAAATTTAAAATTAACAAGTCAATAAATTTTGTCGTTTTGTATTTCTCTTTGCACGTGTAGTCTTATCTCATACGCATTATACTGTACTTTAAATTTCATAAATGTTGTAACTTTTATTGAATTGCATTTTGATGAAAGTCCCATTGGATGGGATGGGCATAAACTGCTATGGAATGAGACTGAAAAATATGCCCATGGACAAGCCTGGTAATAGGCTATCCTTTATAACTGTATTATGTTTCATTATCAAACACAGACATACGTTCTTCTGAATTCACTCTCAGATAGTCACGGTCATGTATTAGCATTAGCACCTCAAAAATGATTGTGTCCGAACCCCCGTATCTCTTTCTTAAGGACTATGGTCAAGATGGGCTTTGCTGTTTGTACCTCCCGCACCGGAAGTATTAGCAGAAGTGAAAAGAACTCCTCTAAACTGTCTTTTGCCCCTTCATTCTCCGATTAGGGATTTTCATTCAATGCAATTAAAAATACGGTTTACCATGACTTCTTGGCTATAACTCTGTATTATTTTTCAAATAAAGAAAAAAATGAATTGACAGACGAGAAGTTTAATTTTTATTTGGTTATTGTCCTTTATTTTAACCAATCAAAAATAGTATTGTTTTCGATCCGAGGACAGAGCATTTTTGGGGCTTGTAGGCTTCGAGGCCAAGGCTAAGGACTTGAGCTTCAAGGCCAAGACCAAACGTATCCTCGTCGACTCCACCTCTGCCCGTTACCTTAGCAACTTGAAATTTTCAGGAGTTATTTGTGAATAAATTCGACTCTAAGTCAAGTTGATTGCAAAAAATAAGGGGGACAAAAATGCCCGCTCATGTAAAATAAGGCTAATGGGCAAAAATACCTCCTCGTGTAAAGTGGGGTTAATGGGCAAAAATGCATGGGGCAACGGAATGTCACACCATTGGTCTTAAAAACTATTTTACACGGGGGTTGGGGTTAATGGTGTGACATTTCTTTGCAACATACTGTGGCGGGTCAAAAGGAGCGTGCTCCGATTGCGGTTAACCGGCTCGGTTGTACAACCTCCAAACAGGCGTGAGTTCTTGATTAGATAGCGGTTGTTGCTTTAGGTTGTGAGCTTGAGGGGTTGTGGAACGCGCTCCGATTGGGGTTAACCGGCTCGGTCGTACTACCTAAGAGCTGCTATGATCTGCTAAGAAGTTATCGGTTCCAATTATCTTTCGTTTGTGGTTACTTCGTTGCTAGCTTCCACAACGCCACTGGCTGAAGCAGGAACTGCGACAATACGCATTGCGCACCAGCTTGACTGTAGAAAAAAATCTCACATAAATCAAACAGAAAAAACACCGAATCCTGAAAGATTTTTTGGTCTTTATCAAAATTCCGTAGAATAGTGGGCACCCTAAAAGCTTGCCCCCTCCGGCACAAACCTCTAATAATGCCACAGACAAAGCGCTCACCTGCAGGAAAGATCCGGATAGGCTGATTATTGAGTATTTTTTCTCCTGCTACGAAAAAGCAGCGATGGCGATATTCTTTGGACGAATCCGCACCCGCTTAAGGAGTTGACATTTGATTTCTTCCCGTGTAAATTTGTTGCTTGATCGAAGCCACAAAGCATCGCAAAACGCTTCCACATCAGGGACGTGGAAGGGCGCTTCCACATCAGGGCGCAAAACGCTTCAACAACGTGACCAGAGTGTGGGTGAACCCAGATCATACGACGAAATCGATGACTACACGTTCTCAGACGCGCTGCTCCGTTTCAATCTAGTTATTGCTATTGCTGAACTTCAGCATTAATTTCACTCTGCACCAGCAATAGCACTCGACTTCCATCTCGGAGTTACTTTTTTATTTAATAAAAATATTTTCATAAAAATACTAGGTTCTTCGTACACTCTACATTGCACAGAGAAACCTATAAAAGCTTCAAACAAAACGCACGCAAAAATAAAATTTCAGAAAATGCTACCCAAAACGTTATAAAATAGCCTGGCGTGTATTGAAAGAGCTTCAAACGTCTTTTCAAAAATTAGCTCGAGAGTGAAAACTGCACAAAACTTTATATAATGTATATAACCTGCAATTTGTATTTTTCTTCCCCCCAGCCAAAGCTGTAATAAGAGGGAGTACAGGAATTCCACTGTATTATTTCTGGCATCGCAAAAGTGCACACCAATCGAAAAATTTAGATTAACACAGCGTCCTAATCCTAATACATAGATATCTAACATGGAAATACTGTAGTTTCGTTCAACCCGCATCATATAGAATGTACAATTAACCCCTACAACACAAACAGCATTTTTGAACTGTTCGTTGGTAGTCGTTGAGTCACTAAATGCTGGGATGGTATCCAAGTCAGCAGTCTAAGCGACAAAAACAATAACTAACCAGAATATAGAAGTTCTCAAAAATCATGAAAAAGTTAGAAATTGATTATTTTAGGTTTGAGTTATTGGTAAGAAACATATACATTAGGTAACCACTTTTCTTGTCCGTTTTTTAATCCTATTTTATTTCAGAGGAGTCGAAAAACAAACATTTTGAAAAGGGCATTTGATTTCTACCACGACAATCACTGTTCTTAGAGCAAAAATTTCCAACAGAACTTGGGGCAGGTGTTGTCATCCATAAAAGCAAAAGTTTTTATAGTGTAGTTTACTTCTACCTATTTTGCATATCATTAGTAAAAACTGGTTAGCCCACAATTATTTTAACTGATAATGCTATAAGTTGATAGCGAAACGTTTTTGAAAATGTGTCGTGTTTATGCTAAAATTTGCAAAAGTATCTTGAAGCTTCTATTTTGTTAAGCATATAAACGAAGTAGTTCAAGAAAAAGCATCGACTATAACATGCAACAATAAAACAATAAAATAAAGAATGCATCGTAAAAAAATATAAATAGGCTACTTTTACAAAACAAGCAGTAAAATATTTGATCATTAAAACAAACCACAAAAATTTGCTCATTTCTCTATAATACCTGAATGACCTAAACAAGGAATTTAGACAAAATATGTAATTGGATCATAACCCATTTTACAAAACTGCCGGGGAGAGATATTTGCTATAGTAGGGTAGATTAGACTTGGAATTTTAGACGAGTTAAGTAACGCCGAAGGCTATATTTTGGTGGGAGATGCTACCTGACCTCTTCTACGAGGGATTATGGCGCGGAAAAACCTTTTGAAGACCTAACAACCGAATTATATACCAAGATCTAAACCTCAACTGGGACAGATTTTTTAAGTTACTGCAACATTTCACCAGCCCATAGTAGCTGGCTTCATCAAGACACTGTACGAAGCAAAACAATACAAATTGTATTACAAAATCATGAAGAAACTAAGATCGATATTACAGTATTAGCCTAGGCGCGTAACTGGATTTTACAGAGGGGACTTGAACTCAAAGCTAAAATTTCTATGCGTTTTACAAGTGGTGTCGAGGACACAACCTTCGAGGCTAAAGCCAGACACAAAAAAAAATCCGAGGCCAAGTACCGACCCTCTCGAGGCCAAGGCCTAGAACAAAAAGTGCAAGTGTTGTCAAAAAAAAGTCTTAGGGCGAGGAGACGCCGATTTTCCGCGAAAAATCAGGCGTTCTTCAAAAAAAAGGTCTTAGCAATTTTTCCGCAAAGTTTCTGCCGATTTCCAAGGTAAAGTGAAAGAAGGTCAGGGCCATGGCCCATTTTTAACAAATCAAATAAAGTGCTGTCCTCGAGCCGAGGACAAAACATTTTCGAGAACTTGTAGGCTTCGAGGCCAAGGACCTCAAAATGTGTCCTCGAGTACTCTACCTCTGCGTTTTACAAAGACGGGGGTTTGCTTGAGGCTCTTTTTTGGATAATAGTAGCGTGACAGGATTTTGCTAAGAAAAGGGGAGTATAAGGCTGGGCGATTTTTCTGATGTTAGAGATCAAAGACGCGTAACGTAAAAGCTAAAATTTGGCTGCGTCTTACTCAGGCGGAGAGTCTGGGGGTACAGCCCCAGCCGGTGGGCGATTTTTTGGATAAAATAGCCTTTTTAACGCAATTTAAGATGACATTTGGGACGTTTGTAGAGCCACTTGAACAAACGAATTGCTGAGATTTGGAAGCCTTCTGACTAAATTAATTTGCTCAGTCCAGGGTTAAATTTTCTAAGTGACTTGGCTAATGGGGAGCTTCAGCCCCATTAGACTCCCCTAAAGTCTTACCACTGCATTAGCCTCCGAGTATTTTGCAACTTTAGTCCTCCAGTCCATCGAAAAACTGGACTAGAATTCCGTTTCTATCTGCATAAATCAGAATAGAACTCCAAATCGCAAATGGGAACAAAGTTAAGCAATCAAGCTAATGCTACCATTAACATTCAACATAGCTTCAAGTAGAACACTGTGCAATACTAACCTCAACTGTAAGTTGGCTAATGAGACACTGCCAACCAAGTAGTAGGAAATTTGACCAAATTTATTGCAGAAATATTTAGTTTACTATTCGTCTATAGAAAAATGGTTCAATAAAGTTTATATAAACAGTGCATAAACGTTTGAAATTAAAAATGATTAATTTTCAAAAGGTTTATGAGAGCCGCAGAAAGGATAATCAAGAGCTGCGGTTGAGAACCACTGACCTAAACCATGGATCGGCAACCTACGGCCCGCCAGGAATTTCATCCGGTCCACAATCCCATAAGATCCACCCGCCTCCTTCGTTCTTCTGGAAATCGGAAACCATCTCAAATTATGACGAACATTTCTTTGTCTTCACCATAAAATCCGCCGAAACTAGTGAACCGCATTTCAAAGTTTATGACAGCCCACTGGGACCTTGGTGGGTCTGAATGTGGCCCGCGTAGGTGAAACGGTTGCCGACCCCTGTGCTAAAACAAAGGTCAAAGATTGACAGAAAGAGAAAAACAGCTCTTCGTAGCGGCAGCTTAAGAAGCTGGGGAGTCGAGCGGGAAATGATCAAGGTCCTGTAGGGTTGTTCACAGGACCTGCAGAAACAGTTCTCCTTTTGATTGACTCTGCATAGAAGAGTAGAGGCTATGACCATCAGGGTGTCCCGTTTTTTCACTGTTTTTCGCACACCTTTAGTTTATATGATTTTGAGGGTACAAATCGACACAAAAACACAATGCAACATTTGTTTTAAAAACTTTGAATCTTTATACGCTGGAATGGGGGTCTGAAACAACTTTTTTTGGGGGGAGGGGAATCGTGATCTAAACGTAACTCGAAAACTTTAACTCCCACATGGCCAAATTTGGAGTCATATAATTCAGAACATGTGTTTTCAATGCATTGTGACACTCAAGTTCGTTCAGAAAAAAAGTTATTTACAAATCGAATTTTGGGTGAAATAGCTGGTTTAGAATATTTTGATGACAAAACTTTTTCAAACACCAGTTATTTTTACTGAAATTGAACTACGCATACTCCGTAAGCATTACTTGGACCACACAGAACATATGTTTAACTATGAGCGACACGAGTTTGATGTAGGTAGACCGTATCTACAAATCTCTGGGAGGTGTTTGCTCATTGACACTCTGCAATAGAGTGTAACTGCATTGATTTGGTATTTCTTTGTGAAGTTTTAATTTTTTAAGGACGACAAACTTTAAGATATTTTTGTAGTGCCAAACACAAACAAGTTGAAATTGATGCTTTCCATTTGAAAGGCAGGATAAAGGCAAAGTTGTTCGGTGTCAACCACCCATAAAAACTGACTTATTTGATCAAACTTAAAATCAAGAATAACCAACTAAAACACGTGCCGGATGACGGCAGTGCAATGTGTAATTATTCAATACATATTGTAGTTGCTATAAAAACGAGCTACTTTGTTGAAGTGGTCGCAATGCTGTCTTTTTTTACGAGAGCCAAGCGAATTTTATGGTGGCAAGGAATCGCATAGATAAGACTTCGTTAAGTGAACAATATCGAGTCGGTCCTTTTCCAAGGTTAGTCGTAACTCTACAACGGCATTGTATACTTCCAGCGCATTGTATACTTTGTTCCCATTCGCGATTTGGAGTTCTATTCTATTCTGCTGCTCGAATTCCTGCCTTTCGTTCAAAGTTAATTTCCCCTACATCAAAAACGTTTCTCTTACAGGTTTTGTTGAGTTTCACGACTATTAGGGGAAGGACGTGTAATTTGTACCACTGTGTAAATTGTACCCCTTATTAAATTTCCTTTTTGGAAACAAAAAAAATCGCAAAGCTATAACAGCCTGAAATAGGTTTGTGACAGATTAAGTTTGAGCCAATAAGGGCGCTTTTGCCTTTTGCTTAGAAAAAGTTGTACGAGTTTGAAGTGAAGTTGATCTAATTTTGAGGTATCAGATAGTTAGCGTTTGTTTTACTTCAGTAAGCCTAATAGTTTTGTGAAACTCATCAATACAACAATAAATCATATGTATATCCACATGTAATAACACCAGAACGTTGATTTGGGAGGAAAAAAATTACAGCTCTCTGACTTGCATCATTATGATTGTGTAAATTGAACCTGTGATATAAGTGTAATTTGGACCCCGGATCTAACTACGTTAAAAAAATCAAATTCCTTTCTAAAAAACTATATTATGATTTTAGCACTATATCACTAATTGTCCTTGTCAGTTCAGAGCCTTTTTATAGCCTAACATCATAATTATCTAATGTAGGCTGGAGTGTTCAAGCTGAGCTGGGGAAAGGGAGTAGGCGAAGTCGAAGCATGACATCCTGACACGAGACAACTCACTCTGGAAATCCTGATCTTAGGGAAAGGATGAATGTTAGGTCAAAGCGTCTGGATTCCCGGGGTAAGTTGTCTCGCGTCAGGATGTCGCGGACCCATTTTCCATAATACTACCTAGGAGTCCCAATTACACATAATGAGGGTCCAATTTACACATTGAGTGAGCAATTTGTACACCAAACAGAAAAAAAATCAATATAAAGCTTAAGCTACCAATCGAAGTCTATTTATTTTTTGTTTCATAAAGGCACTACCCTAAGCTTTCTTAACAGTTCAGTGTAACTCGAAATTTTACGTACGATACTTCCAAAAATATCACCGATTTCGCTTGAGGGGTCTACTATACACGCCTTTCCCCTATGTTTTTTCTCTGATACTAACACATAAAAAACTACTCTAAATAATGTAGCAGTATTTCCGTATGCTTTAACAAATTCATTTCGACCTTCACGCTCCAAAAAGTCTCGTCTAACACGTTAACTTTTGGTTTGCCATGGTTTATAGAGCCGAATAACACTGTCTTCTACGACCTAGTCAGAAATTTGCAGAGCTGCTGAAAAGGTATTCCGGAGGAAAAAGTAACTGGTAGTCGAGTTTCTACCGGCTTGATTTTTAAGACTACGGTAGCAAAATTTATTTCAGTGATGTTTGGCCGAACTGACAAAATTAGCAGCGCTCTTGTACAAAAAGGCAGCATAGCAACCACCCCAAAGAGGAAGCTGTTTTTATAACAACTCCAATATTCACTGAATAATTGCGCATAATGTTCGCTGACAAAAGGTTATTTTTAGTGAGTAATTTTTGATTTTAAATCTGAAATCGGTACCAAGTTCAATAGAACCAGACCCAAGTTTTTAATTTACCATAGCTGAAGAAATACTTTACTGTAGTTAAAAAGAGTTATGGTACTGACTCAACATGGAATTTTTGTAAAGAAGTCGAAAAGCAAACGATCCACCTTATGTCTGTCATGATAGCAACCCAAAAAAATTGCAGCCCGATAGAGCTGCTACAGTAGGTGCTATTTTAAGAAAAATCTCTTCTCATCCGCCAGGCTAGCTAGTTAGACTTATTTGTATGGTTAGGCTACCAAAACAGAACGCGACGTAACTAATGGGCTAATTCAATTGCTGTTTGACTTCTCTACAAAAATTTCCCAACAGTGTTAAATTTTTTCAGATTTCACTTTGAAAGATGTCTTAAAAATACAACAACTTAAACTAGTCTCAAGTAAATGACTGTTTAGAAAATTAACGAATAGTCCAGATCCAGCATCGAAGCCGTTTCTCCTAGCGCAGTTCCAGGTGGATCTATTTCGCACACACATTTCACAGTGGTTAACAATAATTGCAAATGGATTTTTTGAATCTAGAATCTATTAGCATTGGATTAGGTAGCATCCTTCATTAAAGAAAGAACGTCTTTCCAGTGACGACCACCACGTGACGTCATTGTGACGTCAGATATGACGTCAAAGAGTTCTTGGTGAGTAAAAGTGGACGGCAGGCGCGTGAGGAATTGCGCGGCATGAATAAATTCCATTCCAATAAGAAGGTCATTGTTGAGCTTCAAAATTGCTACAAAAAATTAAAACACAATTTTTTTCAACCGACTACTTAAGCAGAAAAAGTTAGTTCAACTATGCTCAGTTTTGATTTACTCTATTAAGGTTAGTTAGGGTTTAGTTTGAGTAAAGTGTCAAAAGTAACGTTCAGAAATACACACCTAATTAAATTTTTAGTTGTAATAAAGCAACTCATGTTTTTGCTTTGTTTGGCCTTTTTCATAAGTGTAATTTCGTATTGATCTACCCCAGTGTTTCTCAGGCACTTTCTTCTGTGACCCAAATTCGATCTTCAAGAACAACTGCGACGCAACCAAATAATTTCGAAAACACAAAAAGCAGAATTTCTATTACAAAACATTTATTGCTATTTTGGTTCAACAAGTTTTTGAAATGGTGGCCAAACATCACTCAACGCTAAGCGCATTGGATATCTGCATCCAGACGATTTCTATATTTGTCTTTTATAAAATGCCAGAGAAAATCCTATCTCACTTAAATATGAACTTGGAAAAGGGATTATGATTTTTCAAGCCTCGTTTAAAGCTTCATTAGCATGCCTTAGACAGCTGTTTCGCCCAATATCAGAGCTCATCAGTAAGGTTAGCAAGGCCAAAAGGACAAATATCAGCAGGAATAAAAATCTTCAAGACATGAAACTTTACCAAGGTATCAATCAATGAATAAATCTTTACCGATTATGTTCATAGTACATAAATCTTTACCCATCATTTAGTGCATTTTAGCCAAAATAAGTGACTCTTAACTGAAAAATCTTTACCTAATGAAACTAAACCTATTAATTAAATCTCTACCGAATGAAACTATTGCTATAAATCAAATTTTTACTGACTAAAGTACAAATCTTACCTTACATGAACGATAAGTAACGATTTATGAACTATAAACATAATTTGATAAATTGGTAAAGATCCATGTTTAGGAGATTTCTATCACTGGTGATATTTGTCCTGTTGGCCTTGCTAGCCTTACTGATAAGCCCTGAGATTGGGCGAAACAGCTGTCTAAGGCATGCTATTGAAAATTATTTTGAATTGAACTATTAGAATTATCTTTTGTAATATTGTGATTACTTTATATTTTTGGGAAAAAAATTGTGTTATGATCCGGTTAATTTGCGATTTGTAGCCTTTCTACGCTCATGTTCATATCTGTAGTCCTAGCTATACTGACGAGGAATAAAAGACGAATGTCGATTCTGAAACAGTATGTCTTAGGCTGTTAATCAAAGGTTTTATTGCGCCTATAAGACTCTGGATACTGTCAATAGCTTATTAGTATAATCATGTTTTTGCACTGCTAATTTTTATGCCACGTTTCAACAGCATTAATGTTTATCAAACTAGGCTTAAAATTATTTTTGCAAAAAAATGCAAAATTTTCAAGCGCTGGGGGCTCCGCCTCCAGACCCCTGTGCCTCTGGCGGCAAGGGGTTTTGCCCTCAGACCCCCAGCCTCCGGCAGCTGAGAGCTTCGCCCTCCAGACTCCCAAACGCCTAAGGCGGCTGGGGGCTCTGTCTCTTAGACCCCCGTAACAGCCCCCCTGCCATTGCAGATTTTTGGCTACGCGTCTGATATTGGATAATCGTTTGCAACTTGACACAAAAACTTGGGTACTGAAAGTTCCGTGTAGATACTCATTTTTTGTTAAATCTCAAGCGAAGCAATTATTATTCCACGAAAAAAAAGAACACCCTGGAGGCGGAGCCCCCAGCATGCTTATTGACATTTCCAGACTTTTTTCCAGCAATGAAATAAATTTTTAAATCATATAAGTGTCGTTAGTTGACTCTATTCAGCATGCTGATTCAAATTAGAGGTAATTGCGATATTGATTTGGTTGCATTGAGGATAGGTCAGCGTTTCTCAAACCATAGACCCAAATGTGGGTCACCAAGGTTTTATGAATGGGTCGCTGACAAAAGTAGAGCCCTCAGTACTTCGGTTATCTTTAATTCTTAGTTAGGCATTGATTTTTTAATTTTTGTGTTCTTTGATTTAAAAATTTATTTCATTGCTGGAAAAAAGTCTGGAAATGTCAATAAGCATGCTGGTCATGAAAACTATAAATGTGTGACAACTTAGGAGCAATTTTTGCTTTTGGTCAATCTAAGATGATGAATAGATAGAAAATAAGAATTATGATAGATAGGCAGCGTAAACTTTGTTTTTACAGTATCTTCCACAACTCTGGATTGATAACCTTTGGAAAATCTCTCTTCACTGAAATTGTCATTATCAACTAACATCACCATTTGTATTTTTTTGTGATCAAAACTTTAAAGCGATGAGGATTTTTACCGCTCTGAACCTGAGTTGGAAATGCTGCGGTGGTCAATAGCGTTTAATTACGCAAATTTTACGACAACGCAAACTGACCGACAGACTAATTTAAACCGTAACTATGCAACTATTCAATACTATTTAGAATTTCAGAACACCCGGCCATTTGAAAAAATGAGAGAAGACCATGCGTAAACTACCAGATAAACCCACTATTAGACCAACTCATATTCAAAAGCAACGTTTACAAGTTAAGAGTCCAATGCATCTAACAGCAATAAAATTAATGACATCTGTGAACACTTTTTAACCTTAAGGCCGAAGTGTTTTTGAAATGGAGAAGAGTAGAGGCAAAATCTGTAAAAGGTTGGCTAAAAATAACTTTAGAAACTCTTGTTGTTGTTTTTTTTACATTCAACTGTAACAGTTTGCCAACAAACTATCGCATTTTTTGGAGTTAAAATTTGAAATGATCTGCTCCAAACAATCAGAAGCGTAAAAAGCTTTACAAAATTCAAAATCACATTCAAAAAATTTTACTTAAAATAAACTTGAATCATGAGTCCAGGGTGCAATAATTTATACTTTATTATTATTACCTGGTCTTTTTTTCTTTTTTTTCGTTTTTTGCGTTTCTGCTTATTGCGCCCAAATACAATACAATACAAAACTGTAATTATATCTTTATTCATCAACTTGCCTTGGCCAGGAGACAGCGAAAGGAGCTGTCAGTTTTCGCATCAAGTTGCCACATGCCTACCTGTCTACCTCACACGATGGAGGCTTCACACTGTTCCTTTTCATGCAGAACATCATAAAAAAGCTCTTTTAAAAGTTTTTGGTTTGATCCGATCGGGAATCGAACCCGAGTCAACCATTTTAGTAACAGGCGCTCTATCCACTCGACTACTAATCTTTTTTTTAATATGGGACCGGACACAACTCTATAGTTGACAACAGGAGCACCAGGATTTAAAGAGCTACAATAAAAAAAACAACATTACATTACATTTGTGGTTTGATATTCCTACACAAGTTTTTCATGAGCCTTGAAAATTCATATTATGATGAAACAAAACTTCCTTTAATCACAAATTTACCAATCGCTGTTCGAAATAGAAACTCTTCACCGTCGCGACAAAATACGTCCCAGACCCGGCTAGCTGTGTCCAAGTCCAAGGCTTTACTAAACATTGTGAAAATCCTACAAAAAAAACAAACAAAACTGGTTACTCCGGCAAGGTTCCATGGACTAAGGTTTAGGTATCCGCTTTGCATTGAGTGAAATCGTGAGAGCACAAGCGTATCCTTTGTTCTAAGCTTCGGCACGCCCGCACACATCTTACCAGCGTAAAATTTGTAAGGCTCGGTCTACTACTCTGGGCAAAATTTTGAGCGTATCCTTAGTTTATTTTGACCAATAGGTAGTGTGTATGCTGGACGTAACGAATTTCTGTTAAAATTAAACTGAAAATACACTCATACGCATACAAATTTATATGCCTCGTGAAACCGGGCCTTTACCTAGTGCAATTTACGAGCGGGGCTCCGTCTCGCCAGCGCACAAGTTGGTTGAAACGTGCAAAGGATTCGCTCGTACGCTCACGATTTATCCTAAGTATGAACCAACTGGAATAAGATGCAAAACTCTCAATTTGCCCATTTTCGGGATGGAGCTCCAGCTACTCCCTAGGTAATCAAACAAATAAAAGAAAGGGTGGCAGAAGTCACAGTATGGACCATGTGGGGGGTAGTGTGATTCATAAAAAGTGAAAAAATTTAAAATTTGTACGAGGCCCCTCTATTTTGAAGTGAAAATAGAAATCTGTAAAAGTTTTATGGTAATCGAGACAATTTTAGAGGGTACTACCGGCAATCAAATTTTGGGCAAATAACCAATGTGACATACAAATACAAAAAGCGCATGAAAATAGATATGGTGAATGATGCATGCTTTTACAAAATGTTAAAAACAATAATGCAGCTGTTTGAAATGGAGAGAACCTCTTTATGATTTAAAAGCAATTATCAGCTATTGCAATCATGTAGATTTGTTGTGCCAGTTAGGATAATGAATCTTAAAATTTTTCTCAACTTTTGAGCAAGAACTGCTTTTATTTTTCGTCTTGAGTGAGCAACTGTGCATTTAATTCGGAGCAAACGCGACGGACTTGAAAAAAACCTTAATGAGAAAATAATAGTCAAGACCATTTTCAACAATTCTTGGAACGACCGATGCTGTTTTTTCATTTTTAACAATGTCGCGTGGAATGGAACGTGGAACACGTATTTTCAACTATGTCGTGTGTTCTTCAGTTTTTAGTTGGCCATTTTGTAACTAACGAGCACGAAGTTTCAGACGTTTGCTTATAATTCGAGAAAGAATAGGTCTCATAAAATTTGAACAGCACTTTGAGATTAATAAGATGTTCGTTTGCACCAAATTTCGAGGCAGCAGGTCATGTGACTTCGGTTTTTAGGAACCGAAAACCGTCCCGGAGATTTCGCGAAAAAACGGCGCAAGTACGACAAAATATTTCACAAGGTTATATATCTCAAAAATCCGTTTCATCTCTGTCAACTCACTTTTGGCAGTGACGACTGTTTTTTTCTAAATCTTGTACTATATAACATTGACGTCAGTTATACGACGTATAGTTATCAAATCGAAAGTGACTACTTCAGCGAAAAATTTCAGTTTTAAGAGAGTAAAACGAAAATGAAGAATATTCATCCGCGCATTTTTATTAGCTTTTTAAGGGTCAATATTAGAGTCTGAGTTAAGGTTTGGGTTAGACTTTAGTCAGAATTAATAAAAAAACTAGATAAAAATTTCCCGTGAAATAAAGCTATCAAATTTGAAATGGCTTTTGTGATAGAAAAAAAGTGGCTAATGTTGCCTTTATACGTAGAGTTACATCAAGACTCGCTCTTGTTTCATTTTTCAATCAACGTTAAAGTTTGGGTTAGTTTTTCGAGTTTTGATGAAGATTAAAGCGGAGTAATGGGTAAAGGGGCATCAAGCGTTAATTTAGCTCATCTATTGTATGCCAAGCAACAGTTTAGATTTTTTAAACATTTTTTGCGACTAGTTTCAAAATTCTGCCACTTTTAGATTGAAAGTTATTTGTGTTTATTTTTTCCCGCTATCTGTTGCATTCCTTTCATTTAAAAAATAGTTTTTGAATCACTGATCCGTGACTGCTTTTGTTGCCATGGTTTGGACGCTAGCTTGAACGCTATCTAGTAGGCCTATCATTACCCTAGCTCCTACCAGTCTACCAACCATTAGCAACCTCCCACTACCAAGTAGATTTTAAATTATATCAGCCTTATAGCCTAAATGTTTTTTAGACAACTTAGAACTGAAACAAATAACTACTAAACCAACTTAATAAATCAGAAGGCTATGCCAGCCTACCAGACTTGGACTACTTTTCGTTTTTTCCCAAGCGCAGCTAATCGCATATGTTTTTTCTACAAAAAGTAGCAAATTCAACCCAATAAATCTAAGTTTACGTTAAGTAAAGCAATTAACCTCATCAAAGTCACAGTAGAAACCTAGCAAAAGCCTATCCTACCCTGATACCTACAATCTGACCATGCAAATTTGATGTTGTCATGTTGCCGGAGCCAAACTTTTTCCCGTTAAGTCAAAATCTTTCCCGTAAAAGCTATTCAACGTCAAACAATGAAAAAACGGGCCAAAAAACGTTGATAAAGAATTATGTTTAGATTGCATAGCAAGTTATTTACCAAAAACAGAAAGCTAAATTTTCGCAATCTTTCTTTTTCAAATTCAAATCTAGTCACAAATCGTTCTGCAACTTCACCAAAAGCACTTTTTGTAGAAACTCTAACAGTTAAAAAGTTTCCTATTTTCAGTGCTGAATTCCTTGACATAGTAGTTTGAAATTCCTTCCCCAAAGGCTTCTTGAAAATGAGCAGCGCAAACAAGATTTTTGGTAAAAAAAAGGTTAACATCAATAACTAGCACATGAATAATTCAAAAATCGAAAATTTAAAAAGCAGTCAAAACTAAGTAAACAGGGTGCGAAATCGTATAAAAATAAATTGAAGAAATAAAACTGTACACAAATATGCAGTTATTACACAAATTTCTAGTTGGTAACAAATGCTATTTGCAGCAAAATCGCTTATCAGACACTTTTAGCTGCATTGGTAGGATTGAAGATCGCTGCTAAAGACTTACCAGTCTATTAGGTACATGTCTGGTGTTAAATTATTCTGTTTAAAGTGCGCGAATAATTTCGGGAGATTTTCTTCCAAAAATACTTCGAATGCAGCAAAATAAGTTTGCATCTGCAAAAAAATTAACATTGATAAGTTAATGAATGTTAAATTTTCGGTAACATCTCGTATAAACATTGAACAAGGCAATACAAAACTAAACTAAAAGATCAATTCAAGAACGTTTTACGGCAGCATATGATGTTTTTGCTGAATGAAACCTATACTATCCGTCAGACTTCTGTTTTAAAATAATTTTCTCCATAACGCAATTCATCTGGTGATTTCTAATTCGTATTACAACCCTAGTTTTTTTTTGTTTGTTTTCATTATCTTCCTGATTCACATGATGGCCGAAAAATTAAAAATGCTCTGCATAGTGCGTACAATCCCTAATATTGTTCTTCAATCACAAAAATGAACACTCTACCCAAAAACTTTTCGGTGGAACAAGTCAAAATTAATGGTACTTGTTATTTTTCCATACATCCACGAAATTCACATCAATTATATGGGGAAAGCTACGCAATATAGCGACGTAAAAAAAATTTAAAATTAAAACCAGCGTTCCTTTTGAGGGTTGCGTGAATCTGCTTGAGCCCGAACAACCATTAATTTTGTTAGGGGAAACATTGAAAAACTCAAAAAAAAGAGAGTCGCTTGCAATTATGTTTTCTTCAACAAGTTGCCTTGACCATGAGACAGCGAAAGGACCTTTGCGGTCTTTGGCTTGTCTACCAGATATGTTAGAAGCATCACACTATTCCTTTTAATTACTGAACGTCAAACAGAAAACTGTGAATACCAATTGTTCTAATCTGTGGTTTAATTCGCTCAAGAATCGAATGCCGATAAGCCTGCCTAATCTCCACAACAGGCTAAAGTTTCAAACTATGTAGTTTTATTAGATTGAATACTCTGTCAGAAAAGAAAATAAAGTTGCCACAAAATTTCATAGTTTGGGCCAATAAAATGTTGGAAACCGGTAGTGAATATCTTCCTGTGTGCAACTTAAATTCAATTACGCAACGCCATAAGCAAACAAAAAGCAGCGAATCGTAAAACTTGACAAAATACGTGTTAACTTATTTGTACATACTCAAGGTGTCATGCTATCCAAGCCATCTTTAAAGAATGATCGCTAAAAATACTGGAACTAGATGCTTTTAAGGGATGGCAATTTAAGCGGGTGCTGTTGGACGGGATGAGCTACAAGACATGTACTGATTGAAATAGCATCTTTATCAACAAGTTGCCTAGGCCATGAGACAGTGAGTTGAGTTTTGGTTTCCAGTCACGCTACGTTTTGCCCATCTGTCTACTACATAAGGTGGGGTCTTCAAAGTATCCCTTTTAATGCTGAACGTCAATAAAGAAAGCTGTGAAAACCATTTCTATAGTCTGTTTGTCGTGACCACGAATCGAACTCAGCAAACTCTCTGTTCACTAGATCACAGACGGCTGTGCTAAAAAGGAAAAAAGACAACACTTTCAAAGTAGGGCAAGATTGAAAGTGGACGGTTACAGAGAAAGCGTCCAAAAATTCGTGGAAACAGAAGGTCTGAGAAAAAGAGGATTGGGTTGGTACATGAGAATGCTGTCGATTGGGGAACGGCGCGGTAAGGTTTACGACATAGCAGAAAACAGAATGAAGTGACTTTGAAGTTTGAACAACTCCGTTAGCAGGAAAACACCAAAAATATAGGATAACACAACAAAACATAAATGCTGGATAGTGATGACTAAAACAGTTATGATTTGAAAAAGATGGAAAAATTAAACAACTACAAAGCCTCCTAATCAGTTGTGATATTTGTGGCCATAATTTTTTTTTGGCTAAAAACCTTTTTTAGATAATCCTCGGAGGGACTAGACCAGAGACTGCGAGTAAATCAAAAACACAAAACAACTCAGAGAAACATCAAAAAATTTAAACTTCTCTTCCTTGTCGGAATGTTTATAAACATCGTCATTTATGCTTACAGAAGACAACCTTGATGATATTAAAAACAGGCGAAACAAGCTGTAGGGCTTACCACCCACACTTACCAATTCCGCATTTAGACGAAAAAACGCGACCTGGCAAGGTTTATTTAACAAGTTTGCAAAAGTAACAAAAGCCTCGGCGGGTTCCATATTTAAAAGCAACATAGCTGCCATGAAGGACATTCCTTGAACCTAAAAATCAATAAACTTCTTAATTCAGCCCGATAAACTGCAACAACAATGCATTAAATCTTGATGCATCCTAAGTCGATTTAGTCGTGGCAACCTTAAAGAGTAGCAGTGCCTGTAACCTACATTTGTACGCATTTTCTTCACAAAAAAAGTTTTCATTTTTACGTATAAATCAACATAAAGATTTTCTGTTTTTTTGAGACATTTGCCGATGAGAAAATTTGTAAACACGGGATCAGGACTTTCTGGAGCAACCGGTTTTACGCGATACGCGAGACGTTTTGACACGGCCGGTTTTTGACTCTGAGACGTTTTGACTCATGATCGTATTGGACATCCAAAGACGTATTGAAACCATCCGCATTGAAACCAGCAACGTCAAAACGTAACGACGGATCGATAAGACATTTCTGCATCTGCGTCAGTTCCAGTTTTTTGCAATACTGTATTACAAAAACAGATTTAATAAATTAAATTATAAACAAAAACAAAAATGTATGTGATAAAATCAAAATACTGGGTAAAATTAAAGCTGAGATAGAAAATTCAGGGCTTAAGGAACACTTAGAACATCAGCCAATATTTTCAACTTTACAATGAAAACTTTAAAGTTTCGAGAATTAGAGTGCATCAGGTCCCTTGGCATTGTAGTTAGTTGAAAGCAATTTGTTTTGGAAAATGATTTTTTAGAGCTCATTGCTTTCAATAAATTGCAAGGGTTGAAGTATTACATAACGAAGTAACAAAAACTTTTTAACTCCCGCGTAGTGGACAATTAAATGGCATAAGAAGAAGCAGTACAAGTATTACGTGTTTCTAGTTTGTTTTAAAGACGCTTTTAAACAAAATCAATAACAATTAAAAGCAATAAACCAATCAAACACTACCTCTATCAAAGTTCTGACTTCTGAGATAGCAACTGCTGTTTGAGTATATAGGAACTAGTGACAGATTAGCGCAAGCGCCAAACTGAAAAATTCATTCAACCCGCTCATATTTTCTATCAAGTCACGGCTTATTTTAACATCGAAATTGAGCAACAAGCAAAGACAGTTTTCTGTCTACGCGAGTGATTTGCATCGTCCAAGCACGCGGCCCCAAGCCGCAGCTGCAGGAAAATCCCCAAACTTTCGGTAAGCTACTTTGAAACCGTTTTCTAATTATAATTACATTTTTATTCACCAAGCACCCAAAGCCATGAAACTGCGAATGGATCTTGCTGTCATAAGTCAAGCTGTCACGTGGCCACCTGTCTACTACACACGGTGGAGGAGGCTTCATGTCTATTTAAATGCTGAACTTCAAGCACGAAAGCTGTAAATACTACTTTTTCTAGTGTTTAGGTGGACTTGATCGGAAATCAAGCCAGACTCTACCATTTTAGTTGCAAACGCTTTGACCACACGACCACTGATCGGTTTACCGTTCAAATTATCCGTACGCATATTGCATACTTTAGATAGAAGCACAGCAGGATTGTTTCTAAGAGATGAAAACTTTGTGGTATAGTACACTCATTTTTTTTTATAAGGTTACGAGGTTCATTTTTGTTTAAAAGTTTAAAGTTATTTAAGAACAATGCCAGCCTTGGCATGAAAAAAAAAAAAATCAAAAACAACAGGTTCTTATCATCATAGCCACTATACACTAATATTTTGTTCTTGCTCTTCGACAATCGACAAAAAGTAGGCTATTTTACTGTTCGGTAGCTAAGTAAGAACAAATGAGGCTGAAAATAAATAAAATTGATTCGATCAGCCTCAACCCTAAATTTAACTTTTTTTAAAATGCAGGAGACAGAAAACATTTGTTTACAGTTTAAGAAGAACAGACCTATACTACAGCTATGGTTAAGTATTTGTCTGTTCTGCATTTGCTAGCTAATGCCATTTTGGATTTCGAAATACTAAATTAGGTAGATTTAAACACATCTCTAGCCAGCTTTATAAAACACAAAAATTTAGCTTAAAAGCTACAAACCAAAGTCGAACAGCGTGCATGCGCCGGTTCTTTATCAACACGATCGGAATAGCTACTTATGCCATTTATCGGTTTGTAAGTAAACAATAGTAGCGCCGACACAACAAATCCATTCAGATAAAAGAAAATAACTTACGTAACCAACATCAGGTCTATAACAAGCATATGCTCCCAGGACGTCATGCAATAATTCGTGATATGGGCCACCCTATAAAAATGAACTAGGATTAATACAAGGTTTTAGTGATTTAGAAACCCATTGGAATCGCTGATCTGTAATTTCTGGTATCAGCTACAACGATAATAGTTGTAAAAAAGCGTATTCTAAAGTATGCAGTCACGGAGAAAAATATAAACGTGATTTAACTCATCTATGTATTCCCTTATCTGAGTCTTGAACATGTATTGGAGGTTCAAATCATACGAAATGTATCATTACACTCGCTGAATTACGCCGAAGCGTGTAACGAGTTTACGAGCCCATCTCCGCGTATTTGCGCCCAGGCAACACAGCTCCTTTCGAAAAAATATTGTAGCGATGGCGAGACGTTGGCAACACTGTGTCCGATTTGACCAGTCGAGATTTGAACCTCAGACCTCCCACTCCAGAGACGAATGTATTACCCCACGACTAACTGGCCGATAATATTGGAGGTTGTTACTGATATATCGAACCACTCAATCGCACATTGCCGCTCGAATCATTTTGCAGCAAAAGGATTAAAAACACATCTATATATTCTCATTCTACGAGCAAAATATTGATTACTATATGTACTGCAAAACTAATAGTCACACTGTGTCCGACACTCCTTGACAAGCAAATGAACAATTGAAGATAGGAAGGATATCTAAAGTTCACAGACCTGAACAATGCTGTTTTAGACGGTTAGTTCATTGGCAACTCTCAGAACTGTTCGCCGAGATGATCTAATCGACACAAGTGATAGAAACGACTCATAACCGACCATTCCAATCACTTGGGAACATTACACTCGACTTAGTAAGTTCTAGCTCGTTTTGCACTGCAGTGATAGGGTCGAAGGTGGATTTGCACCGAGGAAGTTAGTTGTGATTTAATACGATAAGTACGACTCACTCAATAGGAGGAATATAATCACTACACCTGAGAAACTGAAAATTATTAACAATCATCTGCACTGGAAAAACAGAAATTAGTGTTTGAATACTAATGGTAGTTTTTGTGCTGCATACTGTACCTTTTGAAAAATGCAAAGGTGAGGAAATGTGCGAAAGATGTCTAATCGGATTAATTCGACTGTGCACTCCCTATCTGCCTCCAAAGATTCCGTTTCCGCTACAAAAAATAATTTCATACTTCGAAAATAAACGCCAAAATGAAGTTTCATTCCAAAAGTATCAACGGAAATTAGAGCTCGACCGATATGACTTTTTCCCGCCGATATCGATATTTTGGAAATTTTTAGGCCGATACCGATATCGATAACTGATATATTAACTTATGAAACATGAAATTTTGTCACGATTTTTCAATTAAGTTGACACTAAAAGCTTCACTAATTCCCCTCCAAAGAAAGACTATTGCAAACACAAGTCACACTCCAGTATTATTCAATGAAAAAGCAAACCAAAAATACAACGATTTGCCAATCAATAGCCAAGAGCGACCGTGCTTGCTCTAAAAAATGAACAGTTCAAGGTAATTGTGCTAAGCTGATATTTCATCGGTGGTAGATAGCCGATACGGTTACCAGTGATCTCGTCACAAAGTGATTTTGCCACAAAGTGAGGGGGTTAGGGCAAGATAGCTCTGGGGAGAGTAGATTTGTTTAATCACTGCTGTTCTCAGTCAATGCTTTAATTTTAATAATGCAATAGTACAATGGGGTTGGCAGCACATACCCAGGGTCTGTTCTATCTTTAGAATGCCGTCTGTCGCATAATCACTTTGTGACGAAATCACTGTGACAAAATCACTTTGTGACGAAATCACTGGCAACCGCCTATACGATATATCGGCTTGACCCTGATATCAGCCGATATGTATCGGCTGACCGACATATCGGTCGAGCTCTAACGGAAATGCTGTTGTTAAAATACCACATAATTGTGATAACACACTTATTTTACGTTGCCTTGACCACGAGGGGACTTTGCGGTTTTTAAAAGCTGTCGCCTGGTCACCTGTCGCCTACACACAGTGGATGCTTCACAATGACCCTTTTATTGCTGAGCGTCACACGGGAAATTGTAAATACCAATTTTTAGTTTTTGGCTTGAACCAGCCCGGAATTGAAACCAAGTCTACCGTTTCAGTAGCAGATGCTCTATCTACCAGACCACTGATCGTGTAATCAAAAACATAATATGCATTTACGTACTTGATAGTTGGCAATTAATTAACTTAAAATTTAGGCGAAAATGTACTACGGACCGCGATATTCAAATCATAGCCTATTTTTAGTAGTATGCTGCTAACTGTCGTTTTTTATGTAAAAAATGTTGCAATCCACCCCAACCACGTCCCAATTCAACCAGCCTTGTTTGATCAACCTTTCAGAGAAAAATGAAATTGAGAACCTCAAGCTGGGCTAAATTGTGACAAAGAGGATTTTGTGAAAAAAAGTCTTCAAAGCCAGTCCGGTCGGTAGCTTAATTACTTATCCACAATGTACATTTCTTTTCTTCGAAGCTTTTCATCTGACAACCAAGAGTCACAAAGAAATAAAGCTTCAAAGAAAAGAACATTCGAATAAAGCCTCGAAGAAAAGAACATTCCGAAGCTCTGTACCACCAACCAACTTTTCAAATGGCTCAATTACTGAATCAAAGGTACTGTTGGTGACTGCAAAGATGGAAATTATTGGGACTTTGTCTGATGGTACTCCAAGTGGTGACAAATAAATCAATTAAAAAAGTGTTCCAATGCACCACTGTCACGAATAATAATTTTGAACGCCTGATATATGATTATTTGCTGTATTTTACTGCGTACGTGACTGATTTACTGCTTTTGCCGCTTTTTTTGATTCAGAATATTCGAGGTATTCTGGATAATTCCTTTCCAGTATTTTCTACTGTCTTCTATTAGTGACCGGAATAATTAGTTGTTTACTTGTCTTAATTGCTATATTTAGACTTGAAGTTTGCGAAGTCATAATCATGTTGAAATCTTATCGTAAGCTCGTGTATTTTTTTCTTTTGTGATGTATCATGGATTGTTCTGGGATATTCGATAGCTTTTACCTTAGTATAAATTGGCGGGTCATTTTTCATTCTATTTATTCTAATATTCTGAAAGTGGATGATTTTTAGGTATTAGTTTCTTATGCAGTTAAGCCGTGTTTGTGTGTCTGGGGTTGGCTCGTATAGCCGTTAGTAAAAGGTGTGAGTGGAGCAATTTTGCTCAGTTAGTTGGGTTGTGTTTCAATCTTAAATAGAAGTTTTAATTTAAGATTGGTATGCTGTTTCTGAGATTCAAGAAGCTAAAGAAACTGTCAACTGCCATTTTCGATTCGTCAATTAACATCTCAGTCGTTCTCTAGTTTCAGCCGACGTGGGCAATTCTAGGGATTAAAGGTTGTACTCTAGCCAAGTATTAACGATCGCGACAACCACGATCGACAGTAATTACAATAACAATAAAAACTGTATTTTTCAAGCAAAAAGTATTCCTATACCAGTGCGAAATTAAACTTCTATTCTTGGTTGGCAATCAGTACGCAGAAGCATTTTTATCTTTCAAATACATACTCAATCTTGGCCCAGCTGCTAAAACTGGTCAAGATATTGTGCTTATTTCAAAAAATGATTGAAACAGCAAAGTCAAAGTGCAACTCCCATGATTCCTACCTGCGTCGGTAATTTGAGTTTCGCTCATAACCTTCAGTTTGTCGTGCGCTCTCGTTACCATGATACTGTACAACTCTGCCAAAAAATCTCTAGTTGAAAATAATTTTTTTGAAAAATTTCATCAATGAATGCTGCTAACTAAAAAACGTAGCGGTACTAGGTGTACCAGCATGACTTATCATGGATATAACGACAATGCTTCAAGTCACCAGGAAAAAGATTACGGTTATATTCCAACCAATACCATCACCAACCGGTTGACATACATCTGATTTCGAAGTCGCGGAAGTGCTTCATCGCATGAAGAGCATAAGACAACTCTACGACCGGTTTTTAACCAAAGACCTCTCCCGTTTCAGAGGCGAAACCGTTACCATTCGACCAATTGGCCGGCTGCTTCACTAGTCTGCTCCAATACCACAAATTCTAAATACAGTTTATAGTACGTGGTACTCTTTGCATTGTTTTATTTTTACAATAAACGTACTTTTAAGGGAAATAGCTATTCAAATGCAGAATTGAAAATACCAGAATAGTTATAATGGTCCCACTGGGCTACCAGCGGTTCTTAGGGGGCCACGAAAAAAGGCCTTCGGGAGGTAGAATTGCATACACGAACTCTAGCTGCTCCGCATCTGGTCAAAAAAACACTGAGGACCTTTTTTTGCCTTTTACCCTAAATTAGAAGAGAATTCGCCTTATAAAATCTAAGATCTATTTTGCTCTTCACCCCTTAATAGGTTTAGGTCTTGGTCAAAAAAATTCTGGCACGCTTTGACAAATTGAAAAGCTAGGTGTATTGAAAAATGTCTCAAAATAATAACTTTACTTAGGAAAAAAATAAAGAAAAACCAATATTAATGCCTATAAATTATACAGACTGATATCGTCAAATATACATTACAACCACTCGTTTAAATTCTCCATCTAACAGGAAAAATCGAAATGATGTAGATTGTAGAATCACTTACATGTTTTTCATTGTTGACCAAAACGTTGGAAAAAGTCTTTAAATACATCCCCACCAAATTCAAGCTTTCTACATCTAACCGTTTTAAGATGTTGCAATATAAAACTAAACTTTCTTTTACTTAAGTGTTGTCAACTAATCACTGTCTGTGTGACAGAAGATTGGATGTCAAAATGTTAAACGTAGTTTTTACTTGAAAAGCTGCTAATTTACAATGCTGGCCTTTTACTGCACTTTGGCAAAAGGCAAAGCAACTTTTTCAAATTTTGTATAAGGTTGGAAACATTTTCAACGTTTCCAAAAGCGAAAACTTTTCAAAAGGAAAATTTAAACTATTGGTAACGGAAGGTCGTGGAAAGCTCAAATTTGGCGAAGATAGTCTTAACATCCTTCTAAAGCCTTCAGAAGAAAAGTAAAAAATAAGTAAACTTTTAGACTTGAATGTCTCTTTGAAAGTTCAAGTACTTCCTAATGCACTTTATGCTGAATTGAGCACCATTGACCCAGTAACAGAATAACACAAGATTTCAACCATACCGTTTGTGATGTTAAGTTCGTTTCCAATGGCCAACTGCCATACTTTTCCCCGTATATTCGAAGGAAGGCCTTGCCACCACAACTGTCTCGTACGATTGGCTTGATAACTACAAAAACAATAACGTCCAAGTAAATAAATTGCTTATAGCAAAAAAATTACAGCGCATACACACACTTTTATTTTACACAAACCAGTAAATTTTGGATTCCTAAATTTTCTACCTCGTTTATTCATATTTGTTATTCAATTTTAGTGGAAGATAAAATCATTCTTGTTGATAAAAAGTTGCTTTGTATAAAGTTTTTGGCGATTCTCAAAGAGTTGCAAAAACAAAACAGCACATTCCTCTGGCACGATACCTAAATTCGGTTACGATCGGCACTGTGCAACAGAAATTGATTTTTAAATTTGGTCCGTGTTCTTAAACGAGGCTGAAGGCAAAATCAATGGAGATATCTAAAGTAAGGCCAGTAGTATTAGATTAGATTTACCTTGCCTTCATCAATTCTCGACGCAGCCGTTCCGAGGGATTCTACTTCAAACACCACGTAGGGGCCACTCTAATCAAAATTTTTATTGGCAAGCCTGAAGTTGATAACATCGGCGACGCCATCTTAGTTCTAGTTTAAAGCAAATTTGTCATTAAAAAAGCGACAAAGGCCTTTTAACGTTTATATAGGTTAATATAAGCCTTTGTAGGCTAAGCTATTACATTGAAACGACAGGGTTGCCAATAAAAATTACAATTAAAGAGGCTCCTACGACGTGTTTCAAGTAGAATATCTCTGGAACGGCTGACTCAAGAAGGATGGAGTCAACGTCAATCTATCCAATACGACTGCCCTAACTTTAGGCAACCTCATTAATTTATGCCTTCAGTCATCGTTTAATTATTTATCTCATTCCGAGGCTGATATTTTTCTTAATTCGATTGGAAATTTAGAGTAAAAATGAGCCTCATGTTATTGCTCTCACGAAAAAAGTGTAAGTCGACAACGACAAACGTGGCTCTGCTAATATAGCAAATTCAAACCAAAGACTATAAAAATTGGTATTCACAGCTTCCCTGCTTGACGTTCAGCATTGAAAGGGACAGTGTTAAGCCTTCACCGTGTGTGGTAGACAGGTGGGCAGGTGGCAGCTTGAATTGAAGACCGAAATGTCTCTTCGCTGTCTCCTGGCTTAAGGCAACTTGGTGAATAAAATGTAATTACAATTATTCTTTGATGGCCTCAAACTAGCCAGCATATTGTAACTAAAGAACGAAATTTAGAGATTTAAAAATCAACCCCTATGTGCATATTGATAGAACGAGTTAATTTTAAACTGCTTTTATTAGTGTTACTGGTAAAAATTTGTTAAAATCTTCAATAATCCACCAATGAGTTATTTCATTAGGCTATTGCAGTAGGTTTCTTATAATTATTTTTACTTGTTCATACCTATCACGCACAACCTAAATCTGCTGAAACCCAACAAAGTAGCTATATTTAGTTCAAAACATAAGCTAAACAAGCACTAGCAGTATTAAAAGACAATACTACAACAACGAGGACCACCGGCGCAGCCAGAAACAAAAAAAGGGGGACAAAATTTTTTGTTATGATTAAACATTACGCAAATCGGAAAGTTTTCATTTAGGCAAATTATAACCAATCACAAAGGTTTAGCGATAACTGGCAGGAGTACTGTCGTCGTTCATGTAGCAGACGCATAAAAAAAATTGAAGGAGAATAGAATTAAAGTGGTTTCACCAGGCTTTACCATTTAATTTTGAGGATGTAACAGCGGACGCAAAAAACGCGTTTTTTTTCACGTAGGGCGTAGGCCATACAAGAAAATCCCAGATTGCCGATTGCCATTCAGGCTTGATGGCACAATAATATTTCAACTTTCAAATACAGTATACTGTAACAAATTAAGAACAAATGGATGTACAATTCGCAAAAACACACAACTCCCGCTTACAACCGAAAATGATTGGTTTTTGAAAAAATAAGTGCTCCCTATTATTTTGTTTATTGACACCACCTACTGCTAGCTATCTTCAAACAGAAAAAAATGCGCTGTTTCGTGGTTTACATTACAAAAAATTTGGTTAATTGATTACTGTCCTGTTATTATTATTGTTGGTAGGAATAGGGATCTAAGCATTAAGCAAGAATAATGCGATAGCGATCAACCATTCTTTACGTGCGGTTACTCAATCAAATAAACCGAGAACTGCGCAGAGTGCTTCCACAGCGAATTTTTAGGCCCGGCCTACACTGTGCGTAAAATCGTGAACGTAAGGGCGTATCGTTAGTTTGTTTGAAACAACTAGCAGCTTGTACGCTGGTAAGGCGATACGCCGGCGTACCGAATTTCGGTTTAAAATAAACTAAAGACGAGCTTTTGCGCTAAGGATTTTACGCACAGTGTAGATCGGGATTAGGTGGGCGGCGTCTGCACGACTTTTTGCTCGTAACCAATTAGCGCGCTCAATTTAGCCCTCGACACAATTTGGACTACATCGACGGACTCGCTGCTCTGATAGACAACGAAAGCACTGTTATAAATCAAAACAGCTATACAGTGTAATATGCGGGATCACGTCTTTTTTGCGCGACCATTTCGGCGCCACCTATTTCGCTGCTGGTCCTTTTCAGCGCAGATCGTTTCGTCGCCAATTCGATGCTCTTATTTAGAGTTATGTTCAGTTATTTAGAGTTAGGGTCTGAGTTAGGGTTTGAATTAGGGTTAGTCCAAAAGCACCGAATTGGCGTCGAAAAGCTGTGGACCCGTAATATGCGGATATAGAAATGATCGAAAAAGATTTTCTAAAAACGAATGAGCGAACTATTTACTACATGGGTGTGATCAGGTTTCCTTCAGTGGGTTGGTGTTCAAGCCAATGAGTTTTCCATGCTTCTGGTATATTAAAATTTGTTTTGAATGTTTTGTAGAAGGGTTTGCGTGACTTTAAACGTTAGCGTGACTCAATCCTACTGGAACTGTCAAGGTTGAGAGTTCAGACAAAGAGAGATCCAACCCCCGTGCTCAAAACTGGGTACCAACCAACCACTCCTGAGCCCACACCCAAGGATGGCAGTACGGTACGTTCACAATTTGCGTACTACGTACCTCGCACCTTAAACCGCACCGTACCAGCCTACCATACTTAAGTTCATACCTTGTTTTTTTGCGTACCGTACCTTCACTCAATCTGGTTAAACAACGATCCATTAATGACATATGCGACTTGGGTTGACGTGTTTTTTGTTTATATCTGATTCGTTTTATACGTTAATAAGCATTGGCTTAAGAGGTACTTGAACTTAAAAGCTGCTGAGCTTTATATGCCGATACTTCAATCAAGGCCGTCAAAATCTCATAGAACAAAAAATAATGCAATATCTAGAGGTGATTCTTTATGCTTCAGGAATTCTTTACTTTTAGTGATAAAAAAAAGGACGCTTTGCTTGCGAAAATTCAGTTTTACTGAAAACAAAGACATCGAATAGGCTACTACCACAAAGATATTTGTAATTTCTTGTATTTTTGTACAGCAAAAATATTTGCATTTGTTTAGTAGGTAAAATTGATTTTGATGCATCGGAAGCCTGTTTACGTGTCGCCATTCACGAGGCATTATTGCAATGCAACTTATCAGTACTTTTCTCCTCGATAATACAAAAAACCGTCGCAATGTGCGAAAAGACTGGAATTTTTGAACTACTGCGTATTCAGCTTAAGTATCGCAGTTGTTTCCGTTCAAATTTTTCTTCAATTTATGACATGCCATGATAGTCCTAGGCTCCTAGCATCTATAAGCAATAGTTATGACATCACAATTGGCCATAATTGTGACTGTGACATCATAACACAATTGTAACGACAAATTAAAAGGCTACAATGATTACTTGAGAATAGTATAGACCAGGAGTGCAATCTTTTCACCACTGCCGGGCGCCGGCCGCAAAACATCCTATAGATGCACTAACGGCCACCGCTACTACTTAAGGTCATTTTTCTACGAATTTACGTTTCAAGCTTCACAATTTAACTACACATGCTAAGGATTAGAAAAAGTCAAATTTTCAAGTTTGGAGAATTTATTTAATCTTAAATCACATAAATGCTAGATCCGAAAAAAATAAAAGGTAAAACTATATACTAGAAAATGCTAGATCCAAATGAAGAATGCTGGTTTTTCATTTCGAAAAAATATGTCAAAAAAACTGTTAAACATATTTTATTGCTGTTATTTTGATACCCACAGCCAGACAGGAAAAGAGTGAACTAAGCATTGCACTGTTTGCTGACCAGCTACAATCAAGCACGTAGCCAGAAATCTGCCATGGGGGGAGGCTGTTACGAGGGCTTAAGGGCTCCGCCCTCAGCGCTCAAAAATTATGTATTTTTTTTACAAAAATAACTTTACTTTAGGCCTAATTTGATAAAAATAACTGCTATTAAAACCTGGGATAGAAATTAGCAGTGCAAAAACATGATTATACTATTAAAATTTTTTAATTCAATGATTGTCAACCTAAAACTATAGGTTTACGTGTTTCGACCAGTAACTTAGGCCATCCTCACGGCTAGCACTTAGAAGCATAAGTTATTCATCTATACAATTTATTATTGTAATATACAGTGCGAATGAGCTATCGCGACGCGTTTCGACCTTGCTAAAGGGTCTCATGATGATTATACTAGTTTCGACCTTGCTCAAGGGTTTCATGATGATTATACTAGTTGCATAAATGGGCTATGTGGGAGATAGCTATCACTAGAATTTCAGTTCTCTAATTTACAAGCTGGTAAATCATAAAATCCCATACCGGTAGTTCAATAAAAACTCCCAAGGCGTAACCTATTTCACCCATATTTTATAAAGAAAGATATAATTGGGGGGGGCTGATAAAAAAAGATTGAGAGAAGTGATAGGTAATTAACTAATACTGAATAGCCCCTAATTTACAGCAGTTTCACGTCGAAACTGATTCTCACTTCTATTCCCTAAGTCAAGAATATTCACGTTATTTATAGGCAAAAGAAACAATCCTAAAAAATCAAAAAACTAATTCGTACGTAAAAATCATGTCATTGTTAGTTACGCAACAATTAGAAATTTGTATATGGCATTAAACGAGCTTAATTGTTAGATAACAAAGATGAAGTTTCGGAAATAAACTGGTTAAAATAACTGTGACATTGAAAAGTAACGCAACTATCGCATTGGAACTTTCTGAAACGGACTCTGTTGGATTAGACCAACACAATAAACGGTAAATAGTTACGCATCGGCATATTATCGTCTTAATTAACTGTTCCCAACAGTTACGTAGCAAAACATTTTAATCAATGCACGGCCGCCACAACGTGCATTTTGAAGTACAATTTCACGGCCGCAAAAATTTCTTTTACGGCCGCAGGTTGTGCACCCCTGTTCTAGACTATATGTACGCCGGGCACGGTCCCACGAATCTTCAATGACGGCCGCACGTACACATAAAACGTTTAGTAGGCAAATTCAAACAGCGCACCAACGTACCGTACCCGTACAAACAAGGCGTACGGTACCAGCACTCAGTACTTCTTACCAAAAATTGAGGCGCACCGTACTGCCATTAAAAAATTAGACCTAATACATTATAATAAAAAATCAATTTCTACGTTAAAAGATATGGAGAGTCATTCTCTTTGAAGAGATTTGCTTTCCTTCAGCAATTAGTGTTCTTTTCCCGAATGTTTTTTTCTAAATTCCGAAAATAATTAAAATATTCTCGAAATTTATTAGAGTGGAAATACGATTTGACTATGGTGACATTTAATTCGTGGACTGATACACGTCAGATCTCGGTCGCCCCAAATTCTCACCGTTATCTGATTCTACTTGTTTTATTTTGGAAAATGATAAGCTTTGAAACAAAATGGATTGCGTTTTTTGGTGTAAAATCGCACTGCTTTCTGCCTCGTTCGCGTTCTTCCACAAAAGCAATGCGGTATGCTGACGAGATATTGTCGTTTTAACTCAAGACAACGCGACGCAGCCTACGCAATGATCGAAGATTTTTATTAAATATTAACACTGATTATGCGAGCATTCCCACTCTTCAAGTTTTGTTTCTACCCAGTGGTGTAAAAAGGCAACGTGGCTAAATTCTTGTTTTAATAAAATCAATTTTTATGGGCGATTATTATATTAATATGATGTAATAGATAACTTTTTTAATTATATTACCAAACTAATTTCCATTTTATTACCAAACTCATTACAGTTAGCAATGCTTTACTTTGCCTTTTTGCTGCAAACGTTTTTTCAACCTTAATATCTCGAAACAATAAAAGCTAGAGGGCTGAAACTTTTTGTGAAAGATAGAGAAGCTAAGGACCTTTTAAAAATATTAAAATTCAAATGTTTTGAAGTTGCTTATTTGCAACTCAGAGTAGAATTACACTCGAGATGAGCGTTTTTAAGTTAGTTTTTTGACATTAAAAAAAAAATTTTGTGAAATGTGCAGTTTTAAAAGGGGGGAGAGACTTGTCCTGCTACCCCCCAACCCCTGGCTGCGCCGGGGGCGAGGACGGTAATTGGTATGCTAGAACAGATTACTGCTTTGAGTAAAATTCATGAAATTAATCACCAGTATTAAGTTGAATATACCGTACCGGTACTGTATATCTATGTCATGTAGGCCGGTCCTTCCAGAAACTGCAGAATGATTTTTTAGTGTATCTATAGCAATAGCTACCTTGTTTGCCAGTTGGGTAAGATTTCTTTCATCCAAATATTGCTACTGCTTACAATATTCTGTTCGTGTTTTTTCTGCTGTCGTATGAGCTCTTTTCGTTTCTTTACGTCTTTCAGACCTAAATTGAAAGATGTGAAGTTGCACTAGTATATACTTCCGAAGTACTACGACCAACCCCTACTTGCTTCCCATTCTATCTGCATGCCGAGCAATAATGTCTAGATTACGGTATAATTAGATGTAAAAAGTCCGAGCAATATTTAGTGATTTCATAACCAATTAAAAAAATTCAATCTGAAAAAAATTATAGAATATACCTTCCATAAGTGTGGCATTATTAAGGTATGATACGTTGGGAAGCATATTTATGAAGTTAATACAGCCACCGGCCAGGCAAATCTTACCCATCTTTTTGGCATTTTCTACCATTTTATTATATTCGGCACGATGCTTTTCGGTTTCTTTTGCAGGTTTCGAAGGCAAATGGCTAAAAACAAATATAAAAATGAAATACATAATTTCGATTCTTATTCGGCACTTTTTGAAACCCAGATAACCACAGATTACTGAAAATACAAATCGAGAAAAACATCAGGTTGAGTACAAATTTTTCAGCTGTTGCTGAGGATTCCAATAATGACCTTAGGCAAATTCAAAGAAATTCGCAGAAACATTGGATCACTGGAAACTCCAAGGCAGGGACCAGTACGAATTTATCCAAAAATTAAGTATTTGCCCGTCAGTATAGCTAGGACATGTATGAACATGAACGAAGAAAGACAAGGAATCGCGAATTAACCAGATCATAACATAATTTTTTTCCAAAAATATTGTGTTATGATCTGGTTAATTCGCGATTCTTTGCCTTTCTACGCTCATGTTCATACCTGTAGTCCTAGCTTACTAGCGAGAAATGAAAGATGAATGTCGATTCCGAAACAGTATGTCCTAGGCTGTTAATCTAAGGTTTTATTGTGCCTATAAGACTCTGTAATTTGTCTAGTGTCTATAGCTTATTATTAATTTTCTCAGTACATTGTTCTTAGTAACTAATTACCGCAACACAAAAGTGTGAAGTATCCAATATTTAGCGTCTAAGGCTGTCCGTGACAGGAGGGTCCATAATAATATGCAATCACAAGTTCAACGAGTCACACGCTTTATGTAGCTGGCAGGGTCATTCCATCATAATTCATCAAATTTAGATAAAAATTGAAAACGCTCCAATTTTGCTTTTTTTGTTGTTGAAATTTTGGAGTTTAATTGATATGAATCACGATGCAAATTTTTTTCACTTTTTGAGTAATCGACTGTTGAACTTTTGCATATTTGCCACTAGTGGCGCTTGTGTGCACACTTACAAGTATATAATTGAAAGTGGTAGGAAATCTGATTCCTTAATCGATTTTGTTCCACGAAGTATCAATTTATATGTTTTCGTCATCATTATTACATGTTGGATCCGGTATAGTCCCCATCGAGAGAGTTGGTCGGATTTTCTATGGTCATTGTCTTTATCACGACTCGCCATTTTGTTCGATCACATGCATCCTCTTTCACCCAGTCCATTTTTCTTCATCTCATTCTCTACTTGCTTTTTTCACGTTCATTTCGTTTCGTTTGTTTCAGGGTCAAGGAATCCCAAAATACTGTCAAATTTGACAAAAAGTAACTAGATAATACAGAATTAAGGCATTTTTGTGAAAATACATTGTGCTGCTTCTAGATCCACCCATTGCTCCAAGCTTCAACAACTTTCATTTTGCTTTGTAGTAGCGTGTAGTGTGATGATACAAGGTTCTAAGATTAAATCTCTTTTGGAACTCGTTTAGTTTAAAAACAAACCAAAAATTTTTCTGATGCAGTTTTGAATAAACCCAAAAGTTTTCTAAACCAATGGCCATTAGGGTATGAATTTTTTAACTTTTAGAATGAAATTAAATTCCTGGGTTTGCTATCAATAAACTTTTATGTATTAAGTAATTCTACAGCAATATTTCATTCCGTACGAAAAAAAAAACTGGCGCACCCAACACTTTGAAAATGTCTGGATTTTTGGCGTATTTTAACATGTTAATCACGTCAATTTCAACGTTTGATTTTTAAAGACTTTTATTATTACAAGAGGGACAGTACCCAGAGGGGTCGAGGCGGCAGAAACCGTCTCAGAAACGCTAAAGCTCTGGTTGGTTGGCATGGCAGATATGGAGACAAACTTGACAAGCTCAAAGGACCTTTCTTTTGCCAAAAGATTTCGTCTCGCTGCCCGCAAGTGAACTCTTTTTTAAGTTTAGTGTTTACCCTTTCCAACTGTAATTCGTGAGTCCCATCTGATAATAGGCTCAGTATACGTCCCTGGTTAATAGTCTAGTACAAAAAATCACAACAAGCTTTAACAAACGGTGGAGACTAATAATATTGGCAATGGAGATGACCTGAAATGTTTGTGTAGACAAAACTTTTTCTTGCAATTAATGAAAAACAAAAAAAACACAAAATGTTCAAAAAATCACACTTTTAGGTACACCTGAAGGTCCTGTAGTTTACGTAATAATAGCCAAAAGTTAATGCATTGGAGTGAAATTACTCTTTCAGCATTACACTTAGTAGAAAGTGATACAACAATAAAGTAAAGCTGTAGTTGCGAAAGAGATCCACAAAATACGGCTGAATGTTGGCTGTTGCAATCTTTTTGTACGATTTTCGGTTTCTTTAACCGAAATGTTTGACGTCCTTCGCAGTCGAGTCCTGGGAAATCACAACGACTTTATTCCCTAGAAAGCCTCTGCCACTGTGCAAGCCCTTAAGGTTTGTCCAGTTCGGCCAAGAGTCTTGCCCAGCTGGAGAATACCTTTGATTAGAGAAGCTGAGGGCTGCTGATGAGAGTTAAAAGCTCGAAACAGCGCTGTGCAGCTCTGTGCATCTTAAAATATTTCTTTACTAGTAAGGCACGATTTGCATATCAAATTTGCTCTTTGCATAAGCACTGTAAAAAATTATGTAACTGTTGTACACAAAGCTGTGGTAGACTGAAGTTCTAATTAAAAGGCACAAACTTTGGAAGATGAAATACGGTAAACAAAAGAAAATTCCATGATAAGAGGGCTTTGAAAGATTTGTACACAATGCTTATGAAAAACCAATCGCGGGCAGATATTGGAGTCCTGTTTTTTTTTTTTTTTGCTCAGACTTTTAGGTCAGCTGTTTGATTTTGTGAATTTTTTGTTTTTTTCTAAAATCTTGAGGTCATTTTCGCGATTGCAAGGGGGCAATTTTCGGGATTGCATTAAAAAATAAGCAAACTTTTTAAATGTTTTTGTCATTGTGACCAAAAGAGTTAATTTTTTATGCGGTTATTCGCTAAAAATTTAGGTCCATGACCGTTAAATGACCGAAAAAACAAACAAAATTTGGAGTCTTTAAAGCCATAAAACTACAAAGGCCAAAAGAAAAGCAAAGATTTCTAAAAGGAAGGCTTTATTTCACCGGAAATTTTTATCTAGTTTTTTATTAATTCTGACTCAAATTGAACCTAAACTCAAACGCTTACTCTAAAACTATTCCCAAATCGAGCCCTAACCCAAACCTTAACCTAAACCTAATCTTAACCCCTAAAAAAGCAAATGAAAAAAGCGCGGATGAATATTTCTCGTTTTCGTTTTATTCTCTTTAACTTGAAAATTTTCGGTGAAATAGTCACTACCTTTCTAAAATGGCTTAAAATAACAAATGCCAGAAAAAAGTAAAAACAAAGGCCAAAAGAAAAGAAAAACTAGTAGCATTCGCAATGGTTTAACGTGCGACAAAACTTGAAGCAGTAAAACAGATTAGTTCACAATTTTAAGTCGTTCAAAAAGCTTTTGTTTTGATGGGTGTTCCCTGACAAATTTTTGCTCGCATAATTTTTTCGAACTTTGCCAGAGGTGAAAATCAGAGGTTGTGCTGAGGACACAAGGCTCGAGGCCAAGGACGTCCTCGAGGACTCCACCGCTGGTTAAAATGTTGCCAGTCGGGCAGGAACAGCACCCTAAGAAAAGCGTTCTTCTGCAAAAGCGAAAGTTTCCAGTTGTATCAAAAACAAGTCAGTACAAAACTATTTACTGTAAACCGTAACTGTGCGGGCTAAGCTTGATTTAGCTATCAGTGTTACGAAAAATCGATATACAGAAATATCCAAAACCTCGTTTTACTAGTCATTTCAATTTCATGTTTAAAACACTGGCATTCAGACGCATTGGGTTGATGTTCCATCAGTGGTTGTGAGAGCACGATCACACATGGTAGCCAAAAAAATTAGTATCATAGAAAAAAATTTAAAAATTCGTCAAACGTTACAAATATTTGGGTGCATAGTTTTTGGAAAGTTTCCTTAAACGTGAGACTTCTCTTCACTCACAAATTTAATTCGAATGATTGGCTAACTGCTGAGTGTGTCACTTACTGATTTAGTTTATACAAAATGCTGCGTGTAGTTATTTAAGTTGAACTGTTTTATTGAGTAATTTAAATATGATTTTTCTGTCAATCATGCGATTTTTTTGGGGCATGGGAGCGCCAGGTTTTTATAATGTTTAGCAAAAAGAAAGTGATATTCGTTATTAACATGCAAAAGTTTATCACTTTCAACATCGGGCATTTGAAGACAAAAAAATCATACTCTTAATGGCCATGCGTAAGCAATAAGCATTGTCAAAACATTTTCAAATTTTCTATTAAATTTGTTTAATGCTATTCTCAAAACCTAAAACCGTTAAACATATGAATTTCAATTGATCTAGTTACTCTTAATGGCCATGCGTAAGCATTGTCATAACATTTTTTATTAAACTTGTTTAATGTAAATCTCAATACTAAAGCCGTTGAACATATGAATTTCAATTTATCTAGCTAAATAGATGTGGTTTTATTGCTTGATTTTCAAAGAAAACAGCTTTGTTGGAAAAATTACAATGACCCAAATTTTTCAAGAAAAACATGCCTGTTATTATAAGCTGAGGTTCAAGAAAAGGTCTTAAAAAAAGTAACGACTTGCAAGATATTTTTCTAAGAACAATAAATCAAATCATCGGTAATGATTGCACGGCAATTTTACTTGATTTGATTAACAACAGTAAAGCCTTATTTTAACCAAAATCAACCAAATATTTAGTAAAGCTAGCATAGCATGTATTTTAGTTTTCACAGCCCTAAGCATGTCAGATTTGATATAATGGTCTCATGGTCTGAAGAAAAGTTGACAGATACTGTGGTTTGCTAAGTTTTCTTTTAAAGAACTTTTATGTTTACGTAGTATTTTCATAGGCCAGTGTTTACATTGCTATTGTAAAAGATTTGCATATATGGTAAAAATGAGTAAACTGGTAGCAGATTTGTGCTTGGTTACACATCATCATCAAACAAAACTTGCCACTAATTTTACATTTACCAGCCTATTATATTTGTTTTTAAAAAGTTAATGTTTGTTAATCATCTGGTAGAAGGTGACTAGTCCTACTTTTGCATTTAATTTTGTTTTATGTCACCTTAATTAAACTAGAACATGACAAACAGTTTAGTTGCAACTTTGGTGACCATCTAGTTTTTGTCATAGATTTTCACAAAATAACTTGCACTTGCAACATAACTAGAAGCAACAATCAGTAAGAGTATCATTTCTCAATCAATGTTACCGGAAGCATAATTACGAGGTGTTGGCCGCTATTAAGTCTATCCACACAGACGATAGCCAACTTTATGGTAGATTTTATTCAAATACGTTACTGTTTGAAACCTTTAAGGAATACATGTTAACCTACTAGTCGAATTTTCATATGAACTTAAAAGTTTTGCGTAAACCTTAATCGATATTTCCTTTACCAAAAATCCAAGTACAGGACAAAATTATGTGAAAGTAATTTGATGGTAAGAAATACATTTTAAGGTTCCAGAAAAGATATTTTAATCTTAGATATACTTTCATCATCACACTACATGCTACCACAAAGCAGAAAAAAAAGTTGAATCATGGAAGAATGGGATGGGGGGGGAGAGGGGCTCAGAAGTGGCACAATGCATTTTTACAACAATACCTTAATTCCGTATTGTATAGTTACTTTTTGTCAAACTTGACAAAATTTTAAATTCCTTGGCCCTAAAAACATATAAATTGATAAATTGACACTTCAGCAAAATCGGTTAGAAATGAGGTTTCCAACCACTTTTAATTATTATATTTGTAAGTATGCGCGCTAACGCTACTAGTGGCAAATATAGAAAATTTTAATAGTCGATAACTACCAAATCAGAGAAGAAAAAAAAAAATTACCGTTGCATTGTGATTCATTGACAAAAAGACTTCAAATTATAACAAAATTGAAAGGGAGCACTATTTAAAAGGTATATACATTTTGCCAAGAAACTATCTCATTTTTTGGAGTTAAAACTTGGAATAGTCTGCCCCAAAGATTCAGAAACATAAAAAGCTTCACAAAATTTAAAATCACAATAAAAAAAAATTTTACTTAGAACAAATTTGAATCATTACATTGTAATTTAACATGCTACCTGATTATTGACAATTATGAGTTCTTGGTTCGTTTACTTTTGTTTCACTGTTTCAATGTACGTTAGTTTTTCTTTTTTCCTTTAGGGCTCTTAAACCATTGCAATGTTTTTAAATCTGGCCAAAAGCCTTCGTTTGGCTTCAAAAGAGTCCTGGGGGCAATAATTTATAATTTATTAAATTACCTGGTCTTATGTTTTTTCGTTTCTGTCTATTGCGCCCAAACACGATACAATACGAAAACAATAGAACAAACATCAAAATTCGCGGAAACATTACTCAAAGCAGACAAAAAAATTATCAGTTGCATGCCTAAGACAGCTGTTTCGCCTAATTCTAAGGCTCGTCAATCAGACTTAGCAGGGTCAAAATGACACATATTCCCGTGATAAAACTTTGGAAAAAAACTTCTACCAAAAAATGTTTAAAATTTGCAAATGAAATTCAGTCACATACCAATCTTTACTCAACAAAATAATATGCTAAAAATTAATTATTTCTGAGATCGTTACCAAATGCAACTCTAGGCTTCAGGATGCTATCGCTAAACTCACTGATATCTTGACTAATTGAAACTAGGTTACAGGCTATTAATCTAATTGAAATCCTTAACGAATAATGCTGGGCTATAAATTACAAATCTATCTGATATTTTTACCGGATACACCTAAGCTACATGCCATTAACTAGATTACCTGAACTGTTGACCAACTGAAACTAGGCTACGAACTACAACTCAATGTTATCTTTACGGGACCAAAACTAGGTAGCATCATACTAAACTAGCTGAGCTAACTACTGCATAAACTTGAACTAAGGCTACTAATTAATAACCAACATCTAAAAACGCCTAACTTTTATATTATGTTTATGAACTAGTGCTGCTGAAGCAAAATTAAAAAAACCTATAAACTAGGCTAACAAACCTCAAAATGAATGATACGCGCAATCATACCTTCTCTTCCTAAGTCGAAGCATAGGCGAGACAAATATAGTTAGGCCATATTCAATGAACCAGTTATAACTGTAACGTGACGCAACAATAATGCATACAAGAACAAGGGGATAGTATCTAGGTGAAAATCAATGAGAAATTGGCGTACACCATCAACTATTAGCTTTCTATACAGTATACATTACGCTCATTAAAAATAAATCATTAGATCAATATGACTCACAAAGACTGAAAGAGAAGCAACAAAACCATGAAATGATCAGTTCATTCTTGGCATGTCCGCCAAATTAGCTTGGTAACGTAATAACTAAATAAACAATGAACGGTAGTGAAATCCATCGCACCAACAACTCCGTATCAACAGGAGGACAGCATCACCGCTTATGATATCAAAGTCAAAAAAAAGGAATTTTGTTGTCCCTTTCTTTTGACTTTAAATATTGCGATTACGAAGAATTTTTAAAATCTAGTGGTGTACGACATTTGTTGAATTATAATGGAATGACCCGGCAGTGTAAACATATAGCGCAAAAACGGCTTTGTCTTATTTACCTTGGTCGATCTTCCAAGATTAAAGCAGTTGTTGAAAGCGGCTCAAGCATACTCTTTCGAGGATTTTTTCTAAATATCAGTTTATTTTTGTTCATTAAGGTCGAAGTATGAGATTTAGTAATTGATTTATATACATTAAAGTAATGAAAAGAGTATGGATATGCTGGAAAATAGACCATCTAGACTGGAATATCACGGTAAATGACAATTATCCTTCTTTATTCCTTTAAATGATGATTTAAGGACTAAAATTATAAATCGTTTCAGTTCTTTTAGGTTCTAAGGGCAGAATGAGCACATTCTAAAACACTTCGCACTACTTGCAAAGTATCAGAAATTGAAGTATGTCTAAAATGAAGATTATTTCATCATATATACTATCTTGAATAAAAAAATCTTAGGCCCTTTTGAGGGATAGCACTTATGGCCCAGTTAGCACACCTGTACACACCATTATGTTTTGTTTTGTTTTTTTGATTCATTGATACATACAAATACACTCCAGTAGCTAAAATAAACATATTAGCATTGAATTAAAAACTTACAAAAACGTCGATTTTAAGGTATGTTGAAACATTTTTATTCCAGAATATTTACTACCCGTAACAGAGGCAGCATGTAAACTACTTGCACCAGCTGAAGTAAAATTTGACGCTCCTGAATCATCAGAAATACCTAAAACAAATATTATACACGTAACTAATAATTTGTTACATCAAACATAGTTAAAGAACCAATAATCAAAAGTGCAAAACTTTCAAAACTCCTGAACAGTTTTTCAAAAAATTAGCTCACTAAAAAAATTTAACACTGTTCTGGATATTTATTTTGCAAAATATTAAGTGTTCGTAAACAGGTGTGTGTGGTAGACTGGTGAGCAGGTGGCAGCTTGACTCGAAGACCGAAAGGTCCCTTTGCCGTCTCCTGGCTAAGGCAACTTGGTGAATAAAATGTAATTACAATTACTAAAACATTCCTGTTTAAGTCACTCAACAAATTTTGAATCAATCAAAATTTTTGATTACACTTGCTGTATTACACTAAGCGAGGAACAAGTTTGAGGGGCCCATCTCTGTGTCATTGCACCCAGACAATACAGCCCCTATTGAAGAAATGTTACAGAGGTGGTGAGCCATTGGCAACTCTGTGTCTTATTTGACTGCCCAAGATTTGACCCTCAAAAAGAATAAAAAGGCTTGAACAGCAAAAAAAGTTTTAATTATAAAATAACATGAGAACTACATCTAAAATCTCAATTTAGAGCTAAATTCGCAAATTGATTTGATTCTAGGGCTTTAAATTTTTTATTTTTACAGGTGATGTGTACTGTGTCATGTTAAATTCACAAATACAGAGGGATATTACTATAATGCATGGATACAGCATTACCAGCGATAAAGACATAGATGAGAAATTGTGAGCAACATGATTTTTGATTTGTTTTGTAGGGTGCATAAGTCACTAGCTAGTTAGTTGAATAACCAAAAGAAATTAACCAATTCGATTAAAAGGGCTGAAAAAATTGGGAAGATTTTGGATTCAAGAAGACCTGGAATATCCTTGCAATGACAAAATGAACAAAAAAATTTATCCTAATTTGGACATTCGACTGAAACTTCTTCGCAAAAAACTAAAACACAGATCAATGGTAATGCTACAGCTAAAGAAAAAATCCTTTTGCAAACAATTTCACTGCAAATCAGAAATAATGAAGCTAGTATCTAACACTCGGATAAAATAGGTATCGGCAAGGATGGTAGTACATTTTGACAGTACAAAGATAGCAGTACAATTTTCACAAGGTGTACTTCAAAAATTTACCATGCTATAGTCATGTAACAAAAACAAATTTTGCATCCGTAATGTACCTACGCACTGTTCATCAAATGGTATGCTCCAAATGTACTGTACTTGAAAGGTGCAGTACATAGGTCAATAAAAGGATGGTACGCTCTAAATGCACTGTACATGAGGGGTACAGTATGTAGGTAAAAAAAAATTGCTAAGGTTTTTCCAAAGTTCTCGTTTTCCATGTTTCAAAAGAGGTTTAACTGCATATATATTCTAAAATAGAATTCATGAATATCAGTTTTGACAAGTTTGGAGCTGTTCAACTCAAACAATGCCTCCAAACATGGTATAGTACGTTAGTACATTTAGTATGCACAATTAAAAAGTATACCAAAATACTGTGCCCATAGCTTCATAAAAAGTGCTTAAGTACAAGCATACCATACTTTTTAGCAAAAATTGAGGTGCTTGTACTGCCATGCTTGGGTACCGATTCAATCAGTAGTCGCATGGATAAAGCGTGTGCTATTGAAGCAGTAGACTCGAGCTTGACTCCTGGTCTGGTCAAACCAAAGACTATAAAAATTGGTATTCAAAGCTTTCCTGCTTGACGTTCAGCAATCACTGGGACAGTGTGAAGCCTCGGCTGTGTGTGGTGGACAGGTAACAGCTTAACTGGAAGACCAAAAAGTTCCTTCGCTGTCTCCTGGCCAAGGCAACCTGGTGAATAAAATGTAATTACAATTACTGGAATCAAAAACACTTGGATAAGCACTAGAACCAATTTAAGAGTTCTTGCACAACTATTATTGTTGACAGCATAGTCAAAAAACGAAAAAGCCATCGTTTTTGCGATGACCCTGATCGCATGACCTTGGTTCAACCTGCACCCAGGTCACGTCGTTGTGTCATTGGATAAGGTGCTGTATGATGACTATCCCCAGGATGGCTTCAAACAAGGAGAAATTTACATGGCAAGAAGTCAAATGTCAACCGGAAATTTGGAGTCAAAGTCAAATGTCAACCAGAAGTCAAAAGTTTGGAATATGGCCTACTACTTTGGAATATGAGCGGGTGAGGACAACTTGTCCAGAATAAAAGCAGCGCAGACGCTTCCTTATGAGAGGATAAATATGGATCAACCAATACCTGAAGCAATTGAATCATTGCGAGATGTCGATATCCTGTAAAAAAACAAGTATATTTAAATAGCTCTGGTACCGTTTCGACACAGCATAACTCTTGTTTCTGATAAATACCAAACACCAGTCATGCACGTTGGACTACTGTTCATCATTGGTGTTACTGCTTGAACTTACCTGAAATCAAAAACCCACTACCAGGAGTCTAGCAGTGTTCCTTCTAAATTTTTGACTAACTGATGGGTGTCAAAATTTTCTTTAAAAAATTGTGCCCTAAGCTGTAAAACCCTGTTTATGTGCCCAAAGTTTTACACCAATCTGGTGTTCAAGTAAACTGAAAATCGTCTTTCCTTAAATTTATTGGCTGTTCTAAGGCTATCTTTCCTTAATTGCATTAAATCATTTACCCTTGATCCAACAAACCACTGATTTGCTGACAAAAACCGCCAATGAAAATACTGACTACCGGTATAGGTTCACAGCTAAATTACTTCACGAAACAGTCAGTATATACTTAATTTCCCTAGCTGGAAACTAGGTAATTTGGGTTCAAAATTCAGCGTAGGTTGAGAGGATCAAGCATTTCCTACTAAAACAGTGCACTCGAGTACGACTCCCAGTTAGGTCAAATCATGGTGACAAAAAGAAAATAGTATTCATAGCATCTTTGCTTGACATTCACAAAATAAAAGGGCCAAACAGGCGAGCAGATGGTTGCTTGATTCAAAGACCGATATTTAAAAAGTTGATTAGATTTACAAAACTTCAGAATTGCTTTGATTAAAATGTTCTAGTTTACGAAGCAGCTTTCATCTGACACTTGTCAAGAAGAATTGCCAGAATGGAGAGCAGGAAAAAGTCGAGCTGTGATCATTCTTTTCTCTTTTTGAATTGGTTATTGAATTTAAAAATATCTCTCTTTTTGAATCGGTTCTCACTCTCTAATCGAGCAACTGCATACAGAACTCTTTCAACTTTGCTGACATCATTTAAACTTCAAATTTGGACCCTTCCTTCATCTTTCTCTGCTCTTTTGACATTTTGAGTTTATTTACTAATGTCCCTCCAACAGAGACTATTTAAATCTGTGCTACTGACGCCCTCTATAGTTTGGAACGCTGTACTGCACCTTTTCCTAAGCAAATCTTTGTTGAATTTAAGGAAATGGCTACTTTCCTGTCGAGTTTAGCTTTGATGAAATCACACATCACCAGATCGACGGAGTAACCATGGGATCACCCAGGGCTTGGACCAGCCCTAGCCATTATTTTTGTTGGCTATTTATAAATCTAAACCTTTTAAGAGGCCACTTCCAAGCTGAAAATGTATTACCGCTATATGGATGACACTTTTGTACTATTTAGCAACAAAGATGAGTGTGATCTTTTCTAACACAGCCTCAACTCGCTTTACTTGAAAAATAATCTGACCTGGCTCTCTCTTTTGTGGATGTGTGGATTGAAAAACCCCCTTCCAAGTTCATCACCTCCATTCACCGTAAACCCATATTCACCACTCAAAATCAACGCTGGAATTCCTTCAGTATATAGAAACACAAAAATATCGTAATCCTGACCTTAGCTTACTGGGCTCTTGCCATCTGTTTTCCTAAAAGGTTTAATTTAAACTAGACAAAATCAACTTCATTCTGCAGACTAATGGACACCTACAACACATTATTAAGTCGGTTATGCCAAGATGATGAAGCAATTTCGTGCTCTGCCTAAATTTGGACCAGAAAGATGCCCTGTCTATCTTTGTTTTCCATTGCTTGGTTGTGTTTCTACCTGGTTGGAACTGCAAGTAAAATCTGCTGTCAAACAGTGCTTTTCCACTGTGGAACCATGCATTGTTTACTCTACCAACAAGCTTGTCTCCCCTGCCAAAAAGGATGTACTGCCTAATTTGCAGAAAAGCATCATAATTTATCAATTCTCATGCCACAGTGGCAGTTGATATGTAGGCTGTACTTCCCAAAGGCTGCTGGACAGAATTAAATAATATATTCCCAAATCTATCCACTCTTGCTCTTCTTTCCAGAATTGTGTACTTTTTGATCGTTAGTGCAAACCTTTTACCCAGACTAATATTCAGTCTGATAACAATAACTTCCAAAACAGCCAAAATAATCCTAATAACAGCCAAAATAATCCCAATCTTTAAAGCTGAACCTAAAACTGATATTAATAACTACCGACCTATATCATTGCTATCAAACTTTTCAAAAATCCTAGAAAAACTCATCTATACCCGTCTTTCAAAATTTTTTGAGAAAAATAATATCATTCACCCTAACCAATATGGTTTTCGACAAAACTTATCTACTACACATGCTATGCTGGATATCATGAGCAAAATAAATAACCATATGAACAAAAAAAAATTTACTGGATTAATATTTTTGGATTTAAGGAAGGCGTTTGATACGGTTTCGCATGATATACTCTTAAGAAAATTACATCATTATGGTGTTCGTGGTGTAGTATATAACCTGCTCAAATCTTACCTCACTGAACGTAAACAGTTTGTGTATATTAATGGGAGCTATTCCACAACTAAAACAATGCAATTTGGTGTTCCTCAGGGATCAAATCTCGGTCCTATACTTTTCTCTATTTATGTTAACGATATGTTCAACATTTTTGACTTTTCTCCGGTGCTATACGCTGATGACACTTGTCTATATGTCAAAGCTTCAAAAGAAAAAGATTTAGAAAGCTTAATGAATCGCGAAGTCGAAATAGCTAATCGTTGGATGAAAGCTAATAAGCTAACAATTAACGCTACAAAATCTAGTGCTTTAGTTATAACTCCAGGAGCTAAGACTGCCACACAAAAACCAAAAATAGTATGTGATGGTCTTCCAATAGCTGTAAATAGCAATGTCAAGTACTTGGGACTATGGATTGACGAAAACCTTAAATTTGACTTTCATCTCAAATTTGTTGAGCGTAAAATCGCCTGCGCAGTAGGTATACTTAATAAACTTAAATGCTATTTCCCCAAAGAAATTTTATTGCAACTCTATCATGCATTAATTTATCCTCACCTTCTCTATGCAATTCCCATATGGGGTTCTACCTATAAATCTTATCTCCACAAAATTTCTATTCTCCAAAACAAAGCCGTTAAAATTGTTACCCAAACAAAATGGAATTCCAGTGCAAACTCTTCATATACCAATCTAAAGGTCTTGAAACTGAACAAACTTTACCTTTATGAAGTTGGTAAAATAATGTATAATTTATACCATAAACAACATCCATATAACCTAAACCAATACTTCTCAAAGTCCAATGTCAGACATTCCCGCCCTACCCGCTGTTCCTCTTCTCTCATGTTTACTATTCCATTGATGAAAACTACAAAACTGCAACAATCTTTCTTATACCAGGATGTCAAAACCTGGAATTCTATTCCCCACAACATCAAAAATTCCTCATTCTCTAAGTTTAAATCTGATTCTAAGCAGTTCTTCTTAACAACATTTAACTAGAATTGTCTCATCATATCTCTCTGATAACAATAACTTCCAATACTCGTAAGCCTGAAGCTCTTATGAGCAAAAAGGTGCATAAGCGGGGTCTGTTTGACTAGATGACCGTAACAGGTCCCTTCCAGTCTCCGGTCGTGAAAAAAGTTATTTTTGTTTTGCTTTTGCAAATTATTTTTATGTATAGTGTGTATTTTATTGCATCTAAGCGACAAATAATAAATCGAACTTGAACTTGCTTCTGATTCATCCATTGGAGTTCATCTCTTACAAAATTCTGCCTGTGCTCAACATTATGATAAGAGTAGTTTCTCTGGTCTTGTCCAAGGCCGCTCTATTTTCCATATATCTGCCCTTGAAGTCGCTTTTACCAAAACTTCTAACCCTGCTCGCAGCCGGCAAAAAGAATTCGTGTACAGCTTTAAGATTGTGCACTAATGACCGGGGCAAGTTTTTTTCACTAAAATCAATTTTTTGTAGTAAGTTTGAATGACGTGATTTTTTGCAGGAACTCTGGATAGAATGAGTACATATTCTTAATTTTAATAGATCAATAAAAAGTCAATGTTTTACCATGATGTAAAATTTTTTTTGTAGGCAATAAAGTCAATTTTTTTTTGTGATTATCACTCAGATAACAACTTATCAGTTTTATCACCTACTGGTCAAAATTTCTTTATACTATTGCTGAGAAAGAGCAATAATTTTAATAAGAATGATAAGTAGGGCAAGTTTTTATTGACCAAAAATTCAAAAACATTGGCTTCATTGACCTAACAACGCTTGGACTGACTAAAGGATGTTTTTTGAGACTTTTTCAAAATTTTATATGAAAACAAACACGTAATAAATGAAAGCACACAAATATTGAAAGATCTCAGCTTTGTTGTTTTGGACATGTAAGCAAAATGCCTTAGGAAAGACTCCCCAAACAAGCTTTACTTGCCAAAGCAAATGGGAGAAGACCAGTCGCTCGACCCAACTAGATGGACCAATTACATTGAGGATTTTGGATGGAATCGCTTGGGATTTCACCCAAGTGAAATGATGGATGTGACGGAAGATCGCAAAGTATGGTGGCTTAATCTCGAGCTGCTGTCCCGCAACCTTAACGAAAAAGCAGGCAATGAAAAAAGTAGAAGAACAGAAAGCACACAAATTTCCAACGAAATTTACAAAACAAACCTGTGCTATTGCAAAATAAGTCTTCAAGTATTGCGAGATTGCAAGCTAATCACCAGGTGGATGGAGTAAAGTGTAAAATCATGATAGTAATGCTGTACTTTGATTTTGAGAAGCTGTCTAACTAAACCAGCAGTTTGAACTAACTTTTGCTTGAGTTACCAAAACACCAGACCCTTCAGACGTTCACAGTTGCTTTCTAGCATTTAACCAGCTTCCCCAATCTCCATCTTGCAAGAACAAGCTTTGGAGGGTAACTTATAGTAGCAAATTTGGCTTTACTGGTTTTGTTTTTAAATTTTACCAATCTGACCTCTGAAAATTAGCTGATCAACATCTTCAAAATGAGATCTGACTTTCATAGCACAATTGCACAATGCATGTTACAGGTAGCACACCCAGGGGGGCTCGGGGGTCGAAACCCCTCCCTTTAGGAACTAAAAAAACAACATAATTTTGTTGATATAACGCAGTTTGTAACACTTTGCTATATTTACTTTTCACTACATAATCCATTAAGCAGTAGTTAATCACATAAGATGTTGTTCTAGGGCCATAATTTGATCCTGCACCACATTTACCAAGCAATTGAGATTTTTGCATTTGTTTCACTTACAATATTGCTGACAGAAACATTGTGTAACTATTTGTATTTGACATATACATGGATATTGAATAATGGATATATCACACCCGATCATAAATTTCTGAGCAGAACTGAGCAAGACACTACAAAGTAGCAGATGGCCATTTAGTGAAAAAAGTTGCCCTTGCGTAAAAAAAAACAATAACTGCGAAGCAAAATGCACTTTTGCAAAAATCGAACAAATCCACAGTTTGAAGATAAAAGCCACAAAAAAATTACATTTAAATGTCAAGATTTTTATTCTGCAAAAAAATTAGGAATTTAAAACTAGCTTTCAATAGTGTTAGAGCTATCGTTTTCAAATGATTTTTTCTACATTTTTTATTAACTTTTTAGTACTTTAGGTGATTTTTGCAGCATCATACATCATAATAACAACTCATTGTCTATTTCAATGTATTGAACTTTTATACCACCACATTTTAACTTTTCTTCATTCTGGGGCAGATTCGCAAAGAGGTCAAACGAAAACCTTGAATCTAAGGCTTTTTTCAAGGCTAACCCTTTCTCAACAAGTGAATGAGATAGCTCCGACACTATTAAAAGATGTTTTAAAATTCTGTACCACTAACAAACTTTTTGAATTCAAAAATGTATTCACTAAAAAGACTTAAGCCAAATATGCTATCTTCAGCATTTAAACAAATTTTGGACTTGGCCACTAAGTGTGCAGGGGCTGATTGGACTGAGCTAAACAAATTCTTTCAAACTCTTCCAAATCTTAGTACTTTAGCTTTTACTAATTACTCTAAAAACGAGCAAAATGTCATCCAAAAGGCGTTAAAATGGCTATTTTTTTTTAATTGCAAGAATTGCCCAGCTGCTGGGGATTTTCCCCTATGCCCCCATAGTGGTAACTTGTTCTCTTGCACACACTACCAACAAGTTTTAAAATTGTTATTACAGGGTTTCTGAATAAACAAATGTTGTAACAATTACTGCAAAACCCTGTTTGACTATGATAGCATGCATTTTCATAAATAGTTAAAATAAATTAACTACAATTGGGTACTGGTTGCTTTTTGAAAAATTGAAACTACCTCCTTTAAAAATTTTTAGGTGCGCTTTGCATGTGAAACAGCTAGGATACAGAAAATTCAGTGTTACACCTGCAGTAGGGTGGTCCATATTTTATCAACTTTTGAAAGTTCAGAGTCTGACCCCTTCAAGTTGTGTCATTTCATGAAAAAATCACCTGTGCAAAATTTCGTAGAAAAATTTTCACATTTAGGGAAATTTTGTCAAAGTTTGATATTTTGGGCCGTATAAAGAAACAGACCTTAATGTACTTTTGTGATCAAAAACTGTGATAATTAATCTTCAGAACGATGTGTCACCTAATAGTTGTCAAAATTTGACAACTATTAGGTGACAATTTTATATACAGGGTGTTTCAAAAGTCACGCCCGATTTTAGTACGTTTTCATATTAAAAATCGGACATGACTTTTGAAACACCCTGTATGTTGTAAATGCAAAATTGCGGTCACTTTTGATTTCTGCCACTATGTGCTGCTATAGTTTAAATCATGAAAATTGGTAATATTTTGTAGTTTCTTAACCACAACAATGGTATTGATTTCTGGAACCACATTTTCAGCAATGGGTGTTCCAAAACTTCTATATAATGTTATTTTATATGGTGTCAGAATATAAGCTGGTAGCTATACCTTCTTCATACGAGGGGTGTATGAAAAGTTTTAAGCATCAGAGAAACTAAAAGGAATTTGAGATTTATAATTATTTATTTTTCAACATAGTCCCTTCAAGGGCTGAACACTTGCTCCAACGATGCTGAAGCGCTTTAAACCCAGTGTAGAACAACTCTTTTGTTTGAGACTCAAAAAACTCCTCGATCGCGATTATGATGTCATCGCTGGCAAAATGGCAACCAGCCAAGGCTTTTTTTATTTGAGGGAAAAGATGAAAGTCGGAGGGGGTCAGGTCTGGTGAATAAGGTGGATGGGGGCAAGTTCATATCTGCAATCGTGAATTGTTGCCATGGCAACCACGGAAGTGTGAGCTGGTGCAATGTCTTGGTGGAAGAGAATTCCTCTTGTGAGCTTCCTTGGCCTTCTTTCTTTGATTGCTTCCCTTAGATGCTTCATTTGTCCAGAATAATGCTGTCCAGTCACTGTGAGGCCCCTCTGAAGGTATTCAATCAGTATGATACCCTGGTAATTTAGTTTTTCTGATGCTTAAAACTTTTCATACACCCCTCGTATATTTCAAAACTTTGCACTTGAAAATTTATAGTCCCAGTACTTTTTTAATTGAACAATATTGAGTAATAACTTGAATAAACTGAAGCAGATTGAAATATCATTCCACGCCACATTGACTAACAACGTAATTGAAAGATTAAAATTTAAATAAAAAATAAATAAAAGGTTAAAATCTTTCTTGAAAAAAAGGTTTTCCATTTTGTGTAAAATCCTGTAAGAATTTGGGCTACACTTACTTTAAATGTCGCAGCTGTAAATATCTTGTGAAGAAATAGTAGAGCATAATAATTTTGAAAAATAGGCAATCTTAGTTTTTTTTACTGTAATCATTAAACACACTCAATGAGCAACTAATAAAACTAGCAAAAAATTCAAGAAAAATAGACAAAAAAATTAGGGCTGCTGAATAGAACTATGACCAATATTAACTTTTTTGCTTGAAGTCATTTGTGACTAAACTTTGACTAAACTGAACACAAAAAACGTTATGGTGCAGTCTCAATTACAATAATTTGCAGGCAGTTATGACAAGGTTCAACAAAACAACACTTTTTCTGCGAAAACAACTACTCAGATAGCCACAATTTTGCAAGTTGGACATCAGCACTAAAAAGTCGATGTTGAATGTCTTTGCATTCCGCTTTTATTTGAAACTTGAAGACTACAGTATATGCAAATATTTTAAAATTTGACAAAGCAATTATTGTGAAACACGTTTTCCTGTAGTAGTGTTGAAGTCCAGGGTATTACAATCGTAGTGTCTATTGCATGTTGTACAACGGTAGTAAAACAAAACACTCCAAAATAGTAAATCATACATATACCTTCAAGCTCTACAGCTATTATGATTATTTTTTATACACTGGAACTCCACAAAATGCAATTAAGATTTTGCTTTGGAGAAAACCAGATAGTTTCTAAAGAAAAAAACCATAGGTGGGCTCAAGTCCGTTAATCATTAATAACGAAGCTAACGTTTTCATTAACTCGTTAATGCGTTAGAAAGTTTTTTCATGTTAACAGACTAAATTAACTTCCATTAAGTTCTGTTAACTTCCCTTAAGGTTTTCATCGTTAATATCTTGTACCATTCATTCATCATACCGGTACAAACCAGTTTGCACTGGTAACACTTGTTGTGTATTAGCACAAGTTTTATAGAAGAAAGCAAAGAAAGGACCTCTTGTTTGTGGCAAATATTAAGCTGCAGTCCCTTAGGTCTATTAATTATCGCTGTTCACAAGTTCCAAAGATTTTTCAATTGCAACTTCGTTAGTGCATTTGAATTTAATTTTATCTTCAAATTAGATTGGACTGTAAAATGTAACTTCCAAAGCACAAAAACACCACCACAGCAAAAACGTTTTCTTACAATCAGCTCAACAACGTCAATACATGTTCTAGAAGTGAGTGAATAAAAAGAAATGTAAATTATACGCAAAATATTAGCTAATTAACGGACTTTATTAACTTCCATTAATTAAAGCTGAAAATAAGGATTAACGTTAACGGAGGTGAGAAGTTTGTTAACGGACTAGTGGTTAATGAAGCTAACAATTTGCATTAACTTGCCCGCTACAGTGTTGCAGTTGCCCCGACCTCTTCAGATTTTTTTCTACCTTCTACAAAATAGGAGGTTGCCAAAGAAAATCAAGAATACAAAGTTTGAGAAAAAAATATTGAGGTTTAGGGGTTGCACGTTTTTTATTTAGGATTTAGTATTTGTTTTATTTTGTGTCGCTAGATGGTGCTATGTGAAACCTTTGTTACTAATGAGTCATTACAAAATCGAACATTAACTTTTGGGCTCATGCATTCAAAAAAACTTCACTACAACTTCTAAAACTGCTTACGTTTATGTTTTTTTATTTAAAATTATAAGTGGTCAAAATTGATCACGGTTCTGTGCTGGGAAACTACAACAGAAACTCTACTTGAGTTAGACCTAGAGTATCTACTTTGGCTGGCTGTGTAAAATAGAATGAAGCATAGCCTACAATGTTACTTTTTCAAAGAATAACGGTGCAGACTATGCTTTAGGCCTAGTTATTGAAATCCATTAAACTGCAGTTCTAACTTAACTATAGTTACAGCAGCTTAATAAAACCATATTTGTTATGTTTTGCTGTGTAAGATATGGAGTTTAGTGCAATCTACTTAGTATAAGGTCTAAAAAACATGAACATTAGTAAATCTACTAACAATATACCATTACTAGATCTGTAAATTCTTGCAGTTGGCTGCCAGGAACTATTTCTAGACCTGATGACAATACTATCAAAAGCATAATTTTTCCCACCATGAAGCTGGATTTCCAACAATTTGCTAGTTATAAAAATTATTGTGGATGTAAAGAAGCTGGTAGATGAAATTAAAAATTTGTACAAATGCAACTTTAACAGGACAAACAGTAGAAAAGCAAACAAAACCATTGAAAACTTCAAGGAAAATTCTCTCTCTCTTCATTGCCCTCTTTCCCGTGAAGGTTGCGGGGGCAGCAGCTCGAGATAAAGCTACCACACTTCACAGTCTTCCATCACCCCCATCATTTTGCTTTAGTGAAGTCCCAAGCAATTCCACCCAAAATCCTCAATGTAATATTGATTCATCTACAGTAGTTCTAGGTTGTCCAACTGTTTTTTTCCCATTTGCTTTGGCAAGTAAAGCTTGTTTGAAAGTTTTTCCTGAAGTATTCTGCTTACATGGCCAAACCATCTAAGCTGAGATCTTTCAATTTGGAGAAGTAGCGGCTTTAGAAAATTTCAAATCTCAGAAGATGCGCACCTTGTCAATAATGTAACTCCTTCAATTTTTTGGAGAAACCTCATTTTGGACGATTGCACTTGCGACTGCACCTTTTCAGTCATTACCGAATTTTCATGACCATATAGAGACGGGGCGCCAAGCCGAACGTGGGCTTGGGGCCAGCTCAAATATGACGGACTTCCGGTTTTTTGAACTCAAAAACAGATGGAGAAAATGCCGCATTTTCGTCCAAATTATGATGTGATCTTCAAAAAAAAAAAAAAGGTCTTCATCGAAATTCTAGCAGTTTTCGCAGTCGAAAATAAGTGATCTCAAAAAAAAAAAAAAGTTCTTCAGGCGATTTCTCAGTGTCATTTCGATGGGCCCCTCTCGAGCTCTGCTGGGGCCACTGAAACCAATGGCCCTCTCATGGGCCCCGGAGTCATTGTACCCCCGCCCCTCCTCTTGGTGGCCCTGTATAGAGATACAGTTGGTGAAAAGGGACAAAGACTGTTTCAAAAATTGAGAGCTTTGCTTTTTTTTGACAATTCTCATCTCAAAACAACTGAATAGTGCAAAGTTTTCATTATTGCAATTGCCTTGCCAATTCGGATATGCAGTTCTTCGTCTTACCATCGGTAAATTGTGAATGCAACCCCAAGAACCTTGTACCTGTAGTGTATACGTGTTTCTGTGTCGCTTCTTTCAGTTGCAACAAGCACTGATAAGGGTTTCTGGAAACATGAAGTTTTGACCGTGCTTATTTTGATTCCTGCAATGTCACAAGCAGCTGCAAATCTATTTAATGTGCGCTGAAGGCCAGATTTTGTAAAAGCAGAATCAAATCATCAGCACTTAGCAGGTAACTGATCATTCATTTTCCTATCGTGGCAAACTCATTAGCTTGGTTGCATTTGTCGATCCAATTCATGCCAACAATGAAAGAGAAAAAACAAAACACACCCTTGCCAGAGTTCAACGTCTATATGGAAAGCTTTGATTGCTTCATATTTATTCAACCACGAAACTCCAGTTGGCACCATAGAATGCCTTCATGGCATGTAACAACTGATAATCAACCCCATTCGCCTGCAGAACCCTGCTAAAGTTAGAAAGGCAATCATATTATGCTTTTTCGAGATAGACAAAGCATGCAAAAAGATCTTTGCAATATTTCCGAGATTTCTCAAGCATTGAAAAAAAAATTCAACACAACAATGAAATCTTGGTCACCAAACAGACGACTTAACATGATTGAAAACTGAAGAAAAAACCTTTTTACATAGCATGACGACTGATTGAAAAACCAGGATCGAGAATAAGGGAAAAACTTTGGTTGTCAAAGAAACGAAAATTATGACAGCTTATCTAGAAGATGCTTTTTGTTAACACAGCTGTCTAGACCATAAAAAAAAAGACTGACAATGGGTAAAAAACTATAATGAGCACTTTTCAGTTTAAAATTAGAGCTAGATATGAAACTATACCGGTAACCATTAAGTTAGAAAAATATGCAATAATTTGGTATTAATTATGCTGGTGGCAGTAGATCTATAATGCAACTTTTGATAACTTTGATTTAAGAAGTTCTCTTGTTTGCTATGTACTAAACAACAATTCCAAAAACAGTAGAAATCATTAAAAGTGATCACAGATTTGACTTATAGTCCAAAACATTCAAAATGAAAAAAACATATTTTTTTGAAATTGCCAAAATTTTGATGTCACTGCGCGACCCCTAAACATTGATCAATTTTTACGAAACTTGACCAAAAAGGTTTTTGTGCGAAGCCTCCAACTTGAGCTACAGTAAAAGTTGCCACGACAAAAATTTCAAATTTATGGGGCGGCTGCAACACCCTATTACCCACCTATGGAAAAAACTGGAAACACAATAAAAAAGGTCAGCCTTTTTTATTGTGTTTCCTGTTTTTTCTGTCTGTCAAGCCCTAACTGAGAAAAGCTCAAAGGATAATCACAGATTGTTTGTTTGACATTCAGCATTAGAAGCCAAATAGGCAATTTAAATAACACATACTCAATCATGAAACGATGACCGAATGAAAACTGTCAACTCAGCTTGAAGACTACCAGATCTAACAATAATATTGTCTTTTAGTCAAAAACTATTTAAAAATATATAGTAATTGTTTGTTTTATTGAAAATAAAAGAGAATTAAATGCAAAAGGTTTAAAATCTCTGTGAAGGACTATGAAAAAAGTATACAGCTATTGTTTAACATAAAAATAGCATTATCCTGTGTAGAAGTTTAGGAACATCCACTGCTGAAAATGTGGTTCCAGAAATCAACACCATTGTTCTGGGTTAAGAGACTACAAAATATTACCAATTTTTATGATTTAAACTATAGTGCCTCATAGTGGTAGCAATCAAAAGTAACCACAATTCTGCGTTTACAACACAAGAGTGTCAAATTTTGACAAACATGAGGTGACAAATCATTCCAATTATCACAGCTTTCGATCAAAAATTACATAAAAGTCAATAGTGGTATCATGCCAAAAATACCAAAATTTCTAATTTTTAGGGGCAAAATGTAAAAAATTTTCAAAAAATTTTTACACCAGGTAATTTTTCATGAATGACACAACTTGATGGGGTCAGACTTACAAGTTTCAAAAGTTGATAAAATATGGACCACCCTAACCTGCAGCCACTAAATATTTTGTAGCATCAGAGAATGTCATAACCGATAGAGCTTCTGCTAGTCTCAAAAGTTCTATCAGGCTATAGCTCTCCCCTTCCAACTATTGGCCTGCTGACCAAAATGTGCATTAAGGAAAGTAACACGTTTTTTGCATTTCTGAAACAATCTTTCAAAGTGATATGGACTTTAAAGCCACTTTTAAAACATTTATTTTGTAAAAAATAATGTTCACAAATCAATAAAACTTTGAAAATGGGGCATTCGATGTATAATGAACTAACTTTTGAGATTTTGTAGCCACTCCCAGATTCGTTTGGTTTACAGATATGTTGAATTCCTTAGTGAACTTAGAAATTTGAAAAAAGAATTTTCACAATATCTGAAGCGGTTTTAGGGATAGAGCAAAAAAAAATTTTCATCACTTGAGGGAGGTTGGGTTGGCAAGCACTGGTCACGCTTGGTGATTTTTATTAATAAATCTTTATTTCTTACCGTCGAATAATCAACCAAATGCCGATTTTACCATTTTTGGGACCAAGGAATTCATTAAAAACATTAAAAATGGATAAAACGGCTCCTTCACAGAGTAAATCAAGATTAAAAAAAAATTACTGACCACATGATTACAAAAAAAGCTATGGTTTTCAAAACCTGGTTTTTGTCCTTTTGCACAGTACTACATCTTTCACAAATTCAACAATGACCAACTTGTTTTTTGTGTTTCAAGGGAAATTTCGTTTAAACATTCGCACTTTTTTTTAATAAATTTAATTTCGGAATTACTATTTGTATACTGAAGTAAAAGTTTGATTAAGTTGATTGATTCAGTTAAAATATATTTTTGTATGCAAAAAAGATAAATTATTCTACAGAAAACTTGCAAAACGAATTGAAAATCTTTCAATGGCTGAATAAATTAATTACATCGTAGATATCACATCGGTTGCAATGAGTAAGTGAAAAATAAAACTGCCACTTGCTGAAGGTAAATCAATTTTTACAGTAGTCCCCGCTTAATAAGCCCACCTCGGGACCGGACGATTTTGGGCTTATAACGCGGGTGGGCTTATTAACCGGGGGACAAATTTTTGCCACTCTCATGCGCATAAATGAATATGGTCGACTGTACTAAGGCTAAAAGTTGCTGAATCTATTAATACTGTACGCAACAGTTACAGATAACAAGCAATATATCTGTAATCAGCAGCCTACAGTAAAATCTTCAGAGCACCAGTTGTCTTGCCAATTGATTACCGCATAGATAAACGATCTGTGACGAAACAGTTGAATTAAGAACTAGGGCAGCAGTGTAACGAAGCGTGAAATCGTCGAAAGCAAGACAAAGAAGTGTGACTTTCGACGCGTTTTCACTCAGTTTTAAGCAAATGTGTTCGAAAATTGGGCTTATTAAGCGGGGTTTTGGGCTTATAAAGCGGGTTTTTTATCTATAGGAATAAATGGAGTAATTCCGGACCGGACGATTTTGGGCTTATTAACCGTGGGCTTAATAAGCGGGGACTACTGCATTTAGATTTTATCATGGAGATTGTTTTGTCATGAATTGACTTATTACTGTGATTGATAAATCTCTCTACGACATAACTACTGGAAGGTTTTGAAATTGTTCTGCCAGTTGTATACAAACTTGCGTGAAGTGAAGGATGTTAGGAGAAAAGTCAGCTTGTTTTGAGTAACATTTCTGGTTGATCTGGGCCTCTGAAAAAGCTGGGCACTATGATCAACAAAACATTACCGAATAAAACAAGGTTGGTTTAACAATGACATCACCTGTATGCTAAATGAATTAAATAACTTTATGCAGCCTAGCAAAATAGTTTCACTTAAAGAGCATCTCTTACTACACTGCATAATTACAGCATCTATGTTTTTCTACGAAATCCACAGACAGAATGGATCTTATAACTGTAGTTATGACAATATTGAATGGATAGAAGAAACTGTTCAAGTTTTGGATAATCTTACAAAGCATTTATCCAAAGCTAAATGCCAATCTAAATATCAAAATTCCAGAAAAAATTCTTCAACCAGTGAATCTTGTTTGGTGTTGCTCGATTTTACAGAGAATTACTCTTTTACAAGCCAGTAAGAAATTCAAAGGTATCATTCCAATCAGCAGCAACGTAATATTCATCCTGCTGTGGTTTATTACTTGCAAGATAACAAATTAATGCCGCAGTCACTTTGCTTCATATCAGGTGATCTAACACAAGGCACAGTGTTTGCACTTGTTTTTCGTGCAAGCTCAGTACCATAATTCCCAACTTCTCTGGCACTATAGCTAAAGTTGAATATTTTTCGGACGGATATGCTGGACTGCACAAAAACTACAAGAATATGTTGAATTTATGCTATCACAAAAGCGACTTTAACCTTAAGGCATGTTGCTTTTTTTTGCATCAAGCCAGGGTAAATCTCTTAGTGATTGAATTGGGGGAACTGTTCAACGACTGGCAAAAACAGCTTGCTTGCAAAGACCATTGTGTGGATTGTCTAGTCAAATTTTAACTCCATAAGCACTGTTAGAATACAGTTATGACTACGTTTATAGAGGAATCTTATTTGAGTTTTTAGAAGCAGATGATATGCAAAAAGATAGGCTTCAGAAGGCATTAGGCTTTTTATTGGAAAGTACAATACCAGGCACACATTCTTTTTATCACTTTGAACCACTGACTAATTCTTCTATTGGATACCAAAGAACCAATCAAGACAGCAGCTTGACTGGCATTCATTACTTTTCATACTATGATTTGAAGATAACTGGAAATGACTACATAGCCTACAAGTACCAGGGGAGGTGGTGGTTGGGATTTGTTGAAGAAATCAACAACATTCACCAGGATGCTTATGTGAAATTTATGCATCCACCTGGACCATCAAACGCTTTTTTTTGGCCACAAGAGGTTGATGCATGTTGGGTTCAATTTCAGCAACTTTCATGTGAAATCGAAACACCAACAACTGTAACAGGAAGATCGTACAGTATTACTACAGAGTGCAAAGCAATTGTGAATGCCTATACCGTTAAACAATAATACAGTTGTTAGACTATGGATAGACAGCTTACTGTTTTAGAGTTGCAATATACTGTTTTGTAGTTTACTAGTTGCCATTGAAAGTTGCCCTCACACAGCTTTACCGCCTAGGTAAAATAACTTTAAATTGAAATCTAAGTGTGAGCCTGTCAGTTGCAAAACTTCCCATATTTGAAAAAAAAATAGCAAACTGCAGTAAACAAATGGTTGTTTTGAGAACCAATCAAGACCATGAATCATGATGAGTGGAGTTTGAATTCAACTGATTCAAAAAAGTGCTCGACAGCACAGGCCAGAGCGATTATCACAACATAACACAGAACACGTCAAAAATTAAAATTTAAAACCCTACAGTCTGTTTCACCCCTAATCGGGATCATCAGGGGTATCTGCTAAAAGAAACACAGAGTTTAAAATCTAAAATTAAAAGGTAAAGGTTAAATTTATAAAAATTTAAAAAAATTAAAAAATTAAAAAATTTTTATAATTTAAAAAACTTTTTAATTTTAAATTTTTTAAATTTTTATAAATTTAACCTTATCTTTTAATTTCAGATTTTAAACTCTGTGTTACTTTTGGCAGATACCCCTGATGATCCCGATTAGGGGTGAAACAGACTGCAGGGTTTCAAATTTTTAAATTTTAATTTTTGACGTGTTCTGTGTTATGTTGTGATGACCATGAATCAAATATTAACAGTACGGTACAGTATTTAGTAATGCCAGAAGTTTTAGGGTTAAGGCAATTGACTATGTTATGGGTTAAACCAGGCTCACTTAGCCAGCTATTGTTTTTCGGTAATGTTGTCATAGGTTTAAAATTTGTCACGATCCAAAAACAAAGCCACACAGAAAACGTGCAGATACAGTAAATTAATAGGAGAGGGCATGAGCAGCACAACACTCACTGCCACGTAACAAAAATAATTTCATTTTAGAACTCCATAATATCTAGTACACTATCTTAAATAATACCTCAAATCTTTTAAACTAGTACATATGTTCAAACTACCATTGCTCTAGAAGCACAAAAAACAAGTTGGTAATTGTTGAATAATTTATGAAAGAACACGAGTAATATATACTATGCAAAAGGGCAAAAAACCAAGTTTTGCAAACTATTGCTTTTTTTGTAATCGCATCGTAAAGTTGACTAGTATTTTTTTTAATCTAAAGTTACTCAATAAAGGAGCCGTTTTATCCATTTTTTATGTGTTTAAATGAATTCCTTGGCCCCCAAAATCGTAAAATTGACATTTGGTTAATTATTCTATGGTTAGAAACAGAGATATTGATGAAAATCACCAAGCGTGACCAGTGCCTGCCAACTCAAACCCTTTCAAGTGGCAAAAAATTATTTTTGCTTAATCTCAAATAGGGATGAGCATGTCAGATTACCGAATCCAGAAGGATCCGAACCCCAAACTTTTTGAAATCCAAATTGAAATACAAACCGGATATTTGGAACCGATTTTAAATCAACCCATTACGTTGGTAAAAATTGCTTGCAGTTAATTCAATGGTCAAATTGTTTGTGGTTAGATTAAAAACAGTAAAGCCTTATTTAAAATAGAAAAAACTTTTAAACGTTTCGGACTTAGCTATGTCCATCATCAGTAAAAAGTAAAATCTAAAACAGTAAAAAATGTAAAGAACAAGTCTCGAATGAAAGTAGACACATTTCAGTACAAGTTGTAAGTAACATAGCACCACAGTTTAAAAAACATAGTCCGAAACATTCAAAACTTTTTTCTATTTTAAATAAGGCTTTATTGTTTTTAATCAAATTAAAAAAAACTGCCATGCAATCAGTACTGAATGTTTGTAGTTAATTCTAACATTAAAGAGTAGCTCTGTAACTGGGACTTTGCGTGAGCGTGTAGTTCCTTTGTTTTTGTTTGCGAAGTTTGGGAGATGAGGATTGATTAGCTCATAATTAGCAAACAGTAACACCTAAAAAGATGCAATTTGGACTCAACATAAAAATTAATGAAGGCGTCAAGTGTGCCAATTTTGAGGATCCTAGGTCACCTGATCGTGAATTGACACACAAAAAACATAAAACAGCAACTTCTGGCTTGAAAATTTATTATTTCACCTACAACCACTTGGCATGCAAATATGAAATTTGAACACAATGTGGGTGCGGGTGCCTATGAATGATTTATGATAACCAAGTTCGGGGATGCCTGGTCACGTGAGCAATATTTTACAGGCCGAAAATGGGCAAAAAGTTGACAAATTTGAACCGATATATCTCGGTAATTATCGATATTGACAAAATATGGTTTGTGATTTTTGAGCACACTATCAACCACGTTTCTTTCGGTTATGTTTGTTTACCCCAACTTGAATACCATTTTTCTTGTTTTGTTTCTTATTTCTTACTTTTTTTTCTTTTTCTTCTGCCGCCAACTACTTTTAAACTGCTAACGCACTGTATTCAAAGTTTGAGCGATTGAAGATATCAGGGAGGACTGGTGTGAGACAGAAATCGGAGGTGCCAAGTAGGGAGGATCCTCTTCAATCGAATCCTCCAAAATTTTGGAGTTTTAAACCGTTAAAGCTTGATGGATCAAATTTTCAGAATGGGCAGATATTAAAAACAAACTAAACCTAACAAAAATTGGGGTGCCACAAAGGGGGTTATTCCCCAAACAGACCCTCCAAAGTTCAAACTTTTTCACTTTTAAAACTAGACACATAAATTTTTTAAGGCAAGTAAATATAAAAAAAAGACAAAATTTAAATGGGGGGTCACCCCAAACAGGGTAGCCAAAGATCAAACTTTTTAACCACTCATGCCAAACACATACAATTTTCAGAGTAGTCAAATATGAAGAAAAGTTCTTCCCAAACGGGGCCCTCCAAAATTCAAACTTTCTAACGGCAGTCCACAAATTCTCAACTTCCCCACCATTTTGAAGCAACTTGCTTCGAAATACGTTTGCATTCCTGCAACATCAGCTTCTTCTGAAAGGCGTTTCTCCAGAGCAGGCTAGACTCTGAGCGAATTAAGAATGCAACTAGGTGGTGAAGAACACTTAGAAGCACTCAATGTCATGCACTGCAATGAAGTGGTGCTTTAATTAAGCAAATCATTGAGTAAATTTTTCTGGATATCGATGGTGGTTGACTGGTTGTTCACTTTTTCAGCAAATTAAGTTAATTTACACCAGAATAGGATTCGGCATCTGGATTCGATTTTAGCTATTCAAAATAATTCTGGAACAGCCAACTATTCTGAAATGCCCATCCCTACTCTCAAAAAACACTCAAAAGATTTAAAAAATTCTTTTTCTAAATTTCTAAGTGCTCCGAACTCTATAACATACTTTTAAACCGAGCAAATCTGAGAGTATGGGTTACAGGGCCAAGTGGATTATTATAAATACATGGAATGACCCAATGGCAAAAATTAAACAACCATATTTGATTGCTTGATGCAAAATGCCTCAAGTAAGCTTCATCAAACAATTATGGAGGGGGTATTTAGTAGTCTATTTAATTTAGTTAATTACCAATCACTTCTCTCAAATCTTGTTCTATTTGGCCATGCCTCAAATTACTCTTTATACAATGTACACAAGTTATGGTAGGTTAATACTTGTGAGTTTTTTTGAATTATAGGATTTAATGATATTACTGGCTTGTAATAAAGACTGAAATTTTACAATTAAGTTAGCCCAGCCCACACAGCCTATATTTACGCACTCAGTTTAATCATGTTTTTGCAGCCAATACTAATATCTACTCCATGTTTTAAGAGCATTTTAATTTTATCAAAATAAGCATAAAATTAAGATATTTTTGCACAAAATTGCAAAATCTCCGACCGATGAGGGTTCCACCCCCAGACACCCCCACTGGAGATTTCTGGCTACACACCTGGCTGTTGCTATTCATGGGCAAAAAACTGAAAAATGAGTAACAACTACAAATGGACTTTATTGCCATACAAAAAGAATATTAATCTAAAGGTAAAAAATTGACTATTTATTAACCAATCAAATTAAGAATATGAAACTGACTCTTTCTATCCAGAGTTCTTTCAAAAAATCACATCATTCCTACTAATAAAAAAAAGACTTTATTGAAAAACCTTGCTCAGTGATAAGTTACACTTACACATTATTACATTTGGCAATCAATGTATGGTAGTATGCCCTACTGATTACAATTCGCAGCGTAATCATATGATTCTGGAGCAATAGTCAAAGTTAGACAAAATAATATGCGAGTGTGTTGCAATTGAATAGTTGAGTCTAAAATGCCAATTAGGAAGTGCGACATTATTCAGGTAAACATGTCTAAGGTAAAAATGTATGCAGTATAGCGCAAACGGAGAGGTTAATTTAAAGTACATTTTCATTATCTAACCTGTTAAAGAAAAGAAAAAAGTGAATAGCACATTTGCGCAGGTGCAAGTTTACTAAGGCTACATTAAAAATCTTCGACTGTGCGTCAATGCTCAAACTGTCAATCTTTGTTGGCATTGGTTTATGTGATGCAAAATAAAGGGTCATTCTATTATAAGACAGTCATAGCGTGTAACCCACCCTCTCAGATTTTTTTCATACTTAGATATTTGAAAGCCATTAAAAAATAATGAAGGTTACAAAAACGGCATCAAAATTTATCAAGCGGTTTTCGAGTTATGATGGTTTCAATATTGCCACTTGAGGGCACTGTTCGGCAGTCCCAAATTTTTTAATTTACGTAAAAATCTTTATCCTTATGCTATCGAAACAAGCAAAATATCAATTCTGATAGATTTTGAGGTGAGGAATTCAAAAATGAAGTTAGTTTTTGGAAAATTGCAAAGGTAAGTGGTCAAAATGTAGATTGAAAATTTTTTGAGTGCCCGATTTCATTTCCGATTATCTCAGAAGGGCAAAAAAATTTTCTAATCCAATCATCGCCAAAATCTCAAGAATAGATCACTGTTTGACATATTTAAGTTTGGTTAATGTTATTTGTTGCATATTTCTGTAATTGGTTTTGAAACATAGCTAAAAACTAACGTTGATTTTTTTGTGATTTTCTGAATTTTTTGGAACACATGTATTGAATAGTATCTTATAAAATAATAATAGTTGCGAAAAAAGAAGTAATCACTTTGTATACACTTACTTAGTAAATCTGGTGATCAGCAAAAATTTTGATTTTAACCCTTAAATTGTTGGTGGTTAGTATAGGTCTAGCTAGGCTAATACAGTTTTGCTTCAAGTTATTTCCCAAGTGAAAATTAGTCAAATGACAGACATTGACTATTACGGGTATGGAGAGAGCTAGATTTCTGCCATCCTTTTTCAATTGCTTACCTCTGGAAGCACTCTTGTAAAGTTTTAACCTCTAAAATGGGTGGATTACCATAAATTGGAGTGTTTGGCACAAATTCTCAAATGATTGGGTATATTCTCAAGTAAATGGGTATGACACAAGATTTTCTCCCTTTACGTAATGGCACTTTCTGCAGGGGTGATAATTAAATGGGATTCTTTATCAATTAGTTGCAAATAGTCAACTTGCCCTTTTGATACATACTTTACAGTTCAGATTTCATTTGAACAGCTAGCATGAAACAAGGTAAACCCATCAGTTGCTGTTGAGTGGCAGGAAACCTGGAATGACTTCCTTATATGTGACAAGTTAAACAGATAAATCATATAAAAATAGTGTAATGTGCATGTTAAGTACTGCAGACTACAGTAAAATCTTGATATTTATCTAACAGAAACTACAATTGGTTTGCTAGTAATATGTTGCATATACTGGATATACTCCAAAGTGTATTTACTGCTAAGTAAGTCTTTTGAATTCCACTTATCTAATTTCATTTGGTACTTAGCACTAAATACACTTTGCGGTATATATACAGCAGTGGTCAAAATTAACTTTTTTAGCAACTTGCCTGTCGGGCAAGTTATAATAAATATTTACTTGCCCAAGGAGATCTCAACTTGCCCGAACCAAAATGGCAGAGTGCATTTTTATATTGTTTAGTTTTGAAAAAGTGCGCACTACCAAATTTGCATAATATCGTATTTTGAAAAAATCCAGTTCTTGTGTGCGATTTTTAAATCAGATTGAGGTAATAGATACCTTTTATTGTGGGATGGCAATTGCATTGCATGCTTTTCTTTCCAGAAATATCTCATCAAAACAAACAAAAAATCAACATCCATTATCCATTATAAAAATTAAACAAAATTATCTTCCGATTTTTGTCATTAGTTCTGTTGTTTGTTTTCTGTTTTGTCAAAAGTCACATTTTAGGTAAAAGTTTGAGAATGTTTTAGTATTGGTTACGTCACAATCACAATGAGTATTTAAACTGAAGTCTTGCGCTGGCTGAGCTTCACTTTATGTTGTTTGAGATAACAAACCTACTTAACCAAAAAAATCTATCATCGGAAGCAAGTGATGAGTTTATCGCATTGAAAAACTTTTAATTTATCGTAAAAAAATCACATTTATTGTTCTATTCTGCATTGCATCTCAGTTTTCTTACATAACAAATATCACAGAGGTCATTAATTCAATTGCAATCCATGTTTTTTTTCAATCATTCAATTTACAAAAATTGATTTAAGGATTGTAATTATTTCAATCGTTACGTTAACAATAATTCACGTTGCCGTTTGCTACAAATGCATTTTTCAATCGCGAATATCTCGCAAACTGCACCGGCTAAAACTATGGACTTTTTTGTGTGAAACATAAAAGAACTAAAGATCTATAAAAAAACTAAAACAAAATTTTTGACCTTGCTTTCTTACAGCTCAGGGTAATACTTTTGAATTGTGATACCTGAAAGAGCGATTAGCGCGACAAGCGTGGTAAAAATTTTTGCTAAAAGAGAACGAAACATTTTGCTCCAAAAGAATCGCAAGCTGTGTTTGAGCTTCGAACGAACTTGCGTTCGATTAAGAAATGTTAATTGCAATTAATAATGTGTGTGCGATTAAAGTGTTAAGTGCAACGATTTCACTAAAATAACCCAAGAAAGAGCTTACGTTACTTGCACTTATTTTATAGTACTGTAGCAAAAGCGTTACCGGTAATTTGCGTTTTTAAATAATCTTGTTCAAAGTTGCTTATTTGCTAGCAAACCAATTGTAGTTTCTGTTAGATAAATATCAAGATTTTACTGTAGTCTGCAGTACTTAACATGCACATTACACTATTTTTATATGATTTATCTGTTTAACTTGTCACATATAAGGAAGTCATTCCAGGTTTCCTGCCACTCAACAGCAACTGATGGGTTTACCTTGTTTCATGCTAGCTGTTCAAATGAAATCTGAACTGTAAAGTATGTATCAAAAGGGCAAGTTGACTATTTGCAACTAATTGATAAAGAATCCCATTTAATTATCACCCCTGCAGAAAGTGCCATTACGTAAAGGGAGAAAATCTTGTGTCATACCCATTTACTTGAGAATATACCCAATCATTTGAGAATTTGTGCCAAACACTCCAATTTATGGTAATCCACCCATTTTAGAGGTTAAAACTTTACAAGAGTGCTTCCAGAGGTAAGCAATTGAAAAAGGATGGCAGAAATCTAGCTCTCTCCATACCCGTAATAGTCAATGTCTGTCATTTGACTAATTTTCACTTGGGAAATAACTTGAAGCAAAACTGTATTAGCCTAGCTAGACCTATACTAACCACCAACAATTTAAGGGTTAAAATCAAAATTTTTGCTGATCACCAGATTTACTAAGTAAGTGTATACAAAGTGATTACTTCTTTTTTCGCAACTATTATTATTTTATAAGATACTATTCAATACATGTGTTCCAAAAAATTCAGAAAATCACAAAAAAATCAACGTTAGTTTTTAGCTATGTTTCAAAACCAATTACAGAAATATGCAACAAATAACATTAACCAAACTTAAATATGTCAAACAGTGATCTATTCTTGAGATTTTGGCGATGATTGGATTAGAAAATTTTTTTGCCCTTCTGAGATAATCGGAAATGAAATCGGGCACTCAAAAAATTTTCAATCTACATTTTGACCACTTACCTTTGCAATTTTCCAAAAACTAACTTCATTTTTGAATTCCTCACCTCAAAATCTATCAGAATTGATATTTTGCTTGTTTCGATAGCATAAGGATAAAGATTTTTACGTAAATTAAAAAATTTGGGACTGCCGAACAGTGCCCTCAAGTGGCAATATTGAAACTATCATAACTCGAAAACCGCTTGATAAATTTTGATGCCGTTTTTGTAACCTTCATTATTTTTTAATGGCTTTCATATATCTAAGAAAAAAAATTTTAGGTCAATAAAAAGTTGCCCTACTAATGACTTTTTCCTGCCAATAACGGCTTGGCTTTTTCCTACAAAGAGCAGCTCCTTTTTTGTGTTCTCCATTCTGACAATTCTTCTTGACATGTGTCAGATAAAAAGCTGAGTTGACGACATGAACATTTTAATCAAAGCAAGACTGATATTTCAAGATCGTTTTATGGCCAAGGCGATATGGCAAATAAATATGAAATTACTAATTACAATTAGAGCAAATATCTTCAGTAACGCCATGTAAAGTTATTGCAAGCGTTTTTGGATATGATTTGCACAATTTGACACCTGTATATCTATAACTGTGTGCTCACAAAATCAATAGGTACCATACCACAAATGATTAAAAGCATTACTTGAAGTGCAAAATGCTAGTGTGTTAATTTCAGCAGGTGGTAAAAACAACTAACATTAGCTACTGGGCTTTTTTTACTGGACTGAACAGTTGTACTAAAATGGCAGGATAGGACTAGGCAGTTAAAGATTCTACTACTTAATCAAAAATTTCTAATTCGGTAAAGCACGAGTTAGGGTTACCAATGTCTTGTAAAAATAGCCACTACCTTCAACATAAAGCATATTTTTAAATGCAGAGATAAAATAAACATAAACAGAGTTTACAACCACTTATGATAGAAAGCAACTAATAAAAAAAATAGATTACTGCTAGAGAAAACTTACAAGAAAAGTTTCTTCTAATGCCTGCACAGTAGAAATTGGTGGTAACAAAAAATTGGCAATTTTTTGCCACAGCGATAAAAGAAAGTACCTACCATTCAAATATAGAACCAAAAGTATTCTTTCTAGACTGAGTATCTAATGATGTAACCACACTTCCATGAGATATTTCAGCATTTTTTTCTTTATTCTGAAGACTGATATTACTTAGACTAAGATTAACATCAGAAAAACCAGGCATGTCTTCGGTTTTTGAGCGGGTTTCATCTGGAACTGATCCATTGGGTACAGTAACAGCACTAGCAATGTTTTGAGTACTTAAACTAGATCGAGATTTTGCATGAACTTTTGAAAATTCAGATTGAGCTGCAACACTTTCATTTTTGGATTTCCAATCAGAAGCATCACACTGATAAAGTTCAGAAATCTGGGCTTTTTCTTTGAAACTGTCACTTACTTTCAAAGCACGATTTGTTGAAGAAAAATGATCAGATAAACCATAAGTCCACGTTTCTGATCTTTTTCTTTCTTTTTGATCAAAATCTTGGGTCTTTGAAGACTCTGTTTGGAAGGAAGGTATACTTGACCAACTTCTCTGGTTGCAATAAATTTCTTCTGATGTTACGTCTAATGTAGCAATACTAGTGTGTTCACTATTATTGGTCGGAAAAAGTATCTCAGATGTAATACTAGTGTGTTCACTATTATTGGTCGGGAGAATTATTTCAGATGTATTGTCCACAACCACAGCATTATCCGTAGCAGTATTATTCATTCTAATTTGTCCAGTCATCATGACTCAACTTCATCATTTCCCAACAATCTATTACATTTTGTTACTTCACATAAATTAGTCTAGTGCCAATTCAGATTTAATCTGTTAGGTTTAGATAGCCTATTGTTGATTTATCTTATTTACCATATGAAAACAGTTTTCGGTAAAATGCTTTTCTGACTTCAATAACAAAACTTAGAAATTAATGTAGCCTAATACAAGGTATTTAGATAATGCAGGTAGTAGAATAAAGCATGCAATATTGCAATGCAGTGCAACTCTTAGTAACATTAAAACAAGACATCCAGTAGAACTAGAAGTCAGAAGTGGGCAATAATGAATTACGATACTAAAGTAATGAACTATGGTACATTTTTAAAATTTTTCACAGAATGACATCACTTTCAAAAAAGTAATTGTATGTTAATTTAACTACATTTCTTGGATGTATTCAAAACGACAAACTACTATTTTGGGAGACAAGAAATTGTCTCCATACACTGGCGGAGCCAGCGGGGATTAGGGGAACCACACCTCTTTCTCTTTTAAAAGTACACAATTTTACAAATATTATTTAAACAAGATAAAATATCAAAAAAATAATTTAAAAATGCTTAACTCAAGCGTAATTCTACTCTGAGTTGCAAATAAGCAACGTCACTGGCGCAGCCAAGGGGGGATTAAGGGGACCAGTCCCCCCCGTTTGAAAGTGCACAATTTCACAAACACCATTTAAGATAAAATGTCAAAAAAACAATTTAAAAACGCTCAACTTGAATCTAATTCTACCCCGAGTTGCGAATAAGCAATGTCAAAAGTTTCACATTTTTTTGAAATTTTTTTCTAAGGTCATTAGTTTCTCTTCTCTATCTTTAAAAAACTTTAGCCGTCCAACTTGTATTGTTTCCGAGACATTCGGGTTAAAAAAACGTTTGCAGCAAAAACGCAAAGTGAATCGTAATTAACGGAACAATGGAAATCAATTTTGGTAAATGAAAATGAAATGAAAAAGTTGCAATAAAAAAATCAATTTTGGTAAATATGATTGAAAAAGTTATCTATTACGCCACATTATTCTAACAATCGTGCACAAAACCTTCATTTAATTGAAACAATAATTTAGCCACATTGCCTTTTTGCAACACATGGCAGAAATAAAACCCAAAGAGTTGGAATGCTTGTATAATCAGTGTTGATGTTTATTGAAAATGTATTTATTGATCATTGCAAAGCCTGTATCGCTCTGTCTTGGAATGATAACGTCTTGTCAGCATACCGCATTGCTTTTGTGGGAGAACGCGAACGAGGCAGAAAGCAGCGCGATTTTGCTATAAAAAACGCAATTCGATTTGTTTCACAACTCAGCAAAAGTAGAATCAGATACTGGTGAAAATTTAGAGCGGCCAAGATCTGACTGGCATCAGTTCACAAATTAAATGTCACCATAGTCAAATTGCATTTTGACCCCAATAAATTTTGAGAATATTTTAATTGAAAACATTCAGACAAAAAAACACTAAAGCTGGGTTTACGCAGTATTCGTTTTTCGAACCTTTTTTGTGCAAGCGAAAAACGCATCCAGTTTTTTACGTACATATATGCAAACAGTATACAGTACACACATCCATTTTTTGTTGTCTGGATGAAAGCGCATCCGCAAATTTTACATATGCACCGCTTAGAAAATTTTACGTGCCCAGGTGAGAGTAGGCTTACTAACTTCACTCTGCAGCTAATTTTGAGAAAACACTGATTTTTAAAATTGAGTAATAATTCTGTCAAGTTTTATTAAGAGCTTGCATTTGTAGCAAGCTAGGTAGCTTGTTTCAGAAAGTAAGTTAAACACTGCTGCTGGTTGAATCAGTAGCAAATTTTGTTAAAATAGGCCTAAAAGCCAATGCTACTAACATTAACAATCCAACAAAACGTTGATACACGCCTAACGCTTACTTATTTACTTGGTCGATCTTCTTCCAAAACAGTATCGATGACACACAAAAGCATGTGATGATGAGCAGATACTTGTAGCATCATCCGCTACATTTAATCAAGTTACCACAAATGAAATCAACAGACCATAGTGGCTGTGAGGCTACAAGATGGAGCTGGTTAAATGCAATTGAGAGGGATCCTTTTGACATCAGATGACACTGCATACTACAGTACAAGCTATTGTGTTGTTATGTTTCATTCTGATATTTGCAAATAAAATGTACGGAAATTACGGATGATGTGTGCATACAAAACGTGCGAAATTTTCGTATCTGTTTTTGTTCGTTTACATATTGAAAAGCATATGTGTTTTACATATATAAAAAACGTATAAACACATGCATTGCGGATACTGTGTAAATCCACCTTAATAGCAGAAGGAAAACAAATCTCTTGTAAGAGTATGACCAGGCTGTCCACTCACCTCTGAACAAAAAAATGAAAAAAAATGACAACAATTTACAAAAAATGAAAAAAAAAGACAAAAATTGTGAAAAAAATGACAAAACCTTTCATTAATTCGAGCTGCTATTCAAGATTTTGCAATCATGCTACTCAAAACAGAGTGGCTTGTACCTATGCTAATCATACAAACACAGTCGAATAAACGAAGAAAACGTTTTCAAACCAATTAAAGCCAAAGATATAAATGGCTTAAAACAAACTCTGCAAGGATTTTAAAGAATACATATCAACGTCTGGGGGGCTTTGCCCTCCAGACCCCAACATGCATTTTATCAACGCATAAGAGCAGTGGTGGCCAATCCACGCTTCTTTGCCAGATTTTAAATAGCTCTTTTTCACTGGTCCTCTTACTTCCACCCTGTGTTGCAAGAAAACAACATAGAAAATTTCACATTTTTTTTTCAATTTTATTTTTAAAGACACTGTTCAAAACCAGTTTTATTGAAGAAATGAGAATTATTTAAGGTAATAAAGAGGTGCCCAAACCATTTTCCACAATTACCCTTATTTGCAAAAATATGATTTAATCCGTTTGACTTCGTACCATTGGAAGCCTTGCATTTTGCAATTTTGTAACGTTACAAAAGGCATGCTGCAGATCAGTACTACTAGCCTAGGTCTACACTACATGTTCCAGTAGCAGTTGCCAAATTTTCAGATTTGCTTATAGGCTTGAAGCCACTTGGGCATAAGTATTGTATTAGCATGGGGGTTCTGTAATGCGATACCTACCACACTTCACGGTTTTCCATCACTTCCATCATTTCGCTTGGGTGAAGTTCCATAATATTGATTCATCCACAGTAGTTCTGGGTAGTCCAACTGTTTTTTTCCCATTTGCTTTGGCAAGTAAAGCTTGTTTGGAAGTTTTTTCTGATATATTCTGCTTACATGGCCAAACCATCTAAGCTGATATCTTTTAATTTGAAGAAATAGCAGCTCTAAAGATTTTTGAATCTTAAGAGATGTGCATCTTGTCAATGATGCAACTCCTTCGATTTTTTGGAAAAACCTCATTTTGGACGCTAGCACATGCAACGGCACCCTTTCAATCATCATCAAATTTTCATGACCATACAAAGATAGAGTAAGTGTTTTGAAAATTGAGAGCTTTGCTTCATTTTTGACAATTTTCGTCTGACAACTACTGAATCGTCTCATAACAACTGAATAGTGTAAAGCTTTCATTATTGCAAATGCCTTGCCAATTGGGATACCCACTTTTGCTGTCCGTCACTCGTGAATGCAACCCCAAGATACTTGAACTTGTATACTTGTTTCTATGTTGCTTCATTTAGTTGCAACAAGCGCTGATTAATGTTTCTTGAAACATGAGGCATATTAGTTTTGGCCGTGCTTATTTTTATTCTTGCAGGGTCACAAGCAGCTGCAAACCTATGCAAGGTGCACTGAAAGCCACATTCTGCAGAAGCAAAATCAAATCATCAGCACATAACAGGCAACTGATTTTTCAATTTCCTATGGTGCCAAACTTATCAGCTTGGTTGCATTTGTCGATCCAATTCAGGTAAACAATGAAGAGAAGAAACAAATTGCATTCTTGTCGGAATTCACCGCCTATGTGAAAAGCTTTGATTGCCTGCTATTTATTCAACCACGAAACTCCAGTCGGCACCATGGAATGTCTTACTGGCATGTAACAACTGACCATCAACGCCATTCTTCTTTAGAACCCTCTTAAGATAGAAAGGCAATTATATTACACTTTTTCGAGATCGACAAAGCATGCAAAAAGATCTTTGCCATATTTCCAAGATTTCTCAAGCATTGAAAAAAAAAATTCAACACAACAATGAAATTGTGGTCATCAAAGCAACCCCTGAACATGATTGAAAAATGAAGAAATATTTTTGCATAGCACGATGTCTGATTAAAAAAGCAGTATTGAGAATATAGGAAAAACTTTGGCTGTTAAAGAAAAGAAACGGAAATTATAACACCTTTATTAATAATAAAATGCTTTTTGTTAACACAGCTGTCTAAATAAAAGACTGGCATTGGGTAGATAACAATAATGAGCGCTTTTTAGATTAAAATCAGGGCCAGATGTGAAATTAATTATTAAATTAGAAAAATATGCAATAATTTGGTATTAATTATGCTAGTGGCAGTAGGTCTATAATGCAACTTTTGATAACTTTGATTTAAGAAGTTCTCTTGTTGGCTATGTACTAAACAGCGACGCCCAAAAACAGTAGAAATGACCAAAAGGGATCATAGGTTCGACTTAGAGTCCAAAAACATTCAAAATTAAACATTTTTTTTAAATAGCCAAAATTTTGATGTCACTGTGCGACCCCTAAACATTGACAAATTTTTGCGAAACTTGACCAAAAAGGTTTTTGTGCAGAGCCTCCAACTTAAACTAAGGTAGAAGTTGCCACGATAAATTTTTCAAATTTATGGGGCGGCTGCAACACCCAAACGAGGGCGGTAGCTAATGGTAAAATTTCAGCCTTTTTATTACAAGCGGTTAAATCATAAAATAAAAAATCACAAGTTTTAACCTAATTCATCTACATTTAAAACATCAATAATTTTAGAGGTGTTGCCTTGGTCAAAACATAATAATGATGACAATTAAAAAAACTTACCGATATTGCTACTTATAGCTTCTCTCATTTTCTTCACTCAAAGCTAAGCTATTATTTAATCTCCCCAAAAATAAAAATAATAAATCACAAACAATGGTTTTCAAGTCATAAATCACAAGCAGTGGTTTTCAATTCACAATGTGAACATTCTTCACAAAAACTTGAAAAACGTAAAAACAGCCAAAAAAAAAAACGAAAAAAAATTACAGTGGACAGCCTATATGACTCTCCATATATCTTTAACGTTGAAATTGTTTTTTCATTATACTGCATAGAGTCCGTTTTACCGATCATGCATATTTATGCGTACAAATATACACATGTCATTTGATTGCATGCACTTTGCCTGTTTTTCTTTTTTTTTGCGTTTACACTGAAAAAGATATTAGACATGTAAACCACCCTAAGTAGGCCTACATTTAGACCAGCAGCCTAGAGAACCTGTTTGCCTGAAAAAACAGCAGAATCAATGGTAATATTGCTCAAAAAGTTTTTGTAGTTTACTAAAAGCGTAGCTTTGATGTCAGTTTGATCTTTTAATTTTATTTTCAGCTGGGGTTGGGGGAAGAAGAGATCGGCTGGTTTGAACTAATCTTACAACTTTAAACTGCACAATGTCAAATGTCTATTACAGAAAATAGCACGTAAATTATTTTTAGGAAATCTTTTTCGATCTTAAATTGTAAAACCAGGTGAAACTTCTTTAATTCTCTTTCATTTATTTAATATTTGATGCGTCAGTTGCATGAACGACGACAGAACCCCTGCCTGTTATCGCTAAACCTTTGTAGTTTGTTACAATCTGCCTATTTGTATGTGCTTTAATCATAACAAAAAAATTAGTTCCCCCCCTTTTTTTGTTTCTGGCGGCGCCGGTGATCAACGTCAAAACTTTTGCCTTTTTTAAACATTTTTTCTAAAATCATTGGCTTCTCTGTCTTTTGCAAAAAATTTCAGCCTTTTAGCTTGTATTGTTTCTGAGATATTTGGGTCGAAAAAACATTTGCAGCAAAAAGGCAAAGTGAACCATTGTTAACATAACAATAGAAATGAGCAAAATATGAGAAAGGGGGATTTAAACGATCCCCCCTTCTCATATTTTGCAATCTTGCTTTTAAGCAGTTATGCTATGATCGTGTGATTTCCTGACTTTTCCTAAAACTTACAACTTCAACCATTATTTGCAAAACCATTACAATATGACAAATAGATTTGGAGTTACTAAACGATTTTTAAGGTCGACTCAGTGTTTCTAGCAAGATTTACAGCAATTCTACCTAATCCTATTTACTCCCATTGCTCACTCATAATTACCAATCTAACGCAATTTCTAGAACAGTAATTGCGTGCAAGAACATTAACTCAGCGACATCGTAAACCGTAATGTTTCACTCATTTAGCATACTCATTAAACAGAAACAAAAGACTTCACATTTACAATTTTGCCCGAAGAATAATTCTCACAGTCACAACAACATCCAAAGCTTTGAGCTGAATTTCTTGTAAAACACTTTGATTAAACGTGAATACATTAGTAGAATGAGCTATGGTGGACTTGAAGAAAATAGTACTGCAGTACAAGCATTATGATCATTTTTGAAACAAAATTGTTCTTGCTGCTTTGTTCGACGAAATCATGAACTTTGACATAACAAAAAAGGATGTGATTTTGTAAATTAAAGTTGAACTCCGACAAAAAAAAAAAAAAAACAAGCAAACAACACTTTTCTATTTTGGTTTTCAGCATAATATTCTCCTTCAAAAGTGATGAACAAGGAAAATCATGACAAATATACATATAGCCACAAGAAAAATCGCAATTCTTTTTATTATTTTCTAATCAGATTGTTTGTTAGGTGACAAAAAATAACGAAATGCCAAGCACAGTGAACACTTGCTCTACAGAAAATGAAAGAGCTGTAAGACAGTGCGGTACGCATTTGTGGATAACGAAGTAATTCACTTCTATCAAAATAATATTTTGGTTCCACTGTATTGCAACATAATTATTCATTTACGTCAGCGGTTCTCAACCTGTGGTACGCGTACCACAAGAGGTACGCAAACGCTTTTTAGATGGTACGCAAGTCCCTTCCATTATTTTTATAAAAAAGCTTGGATGCACAACTTTCTGGTACTTAATTTATCGAGTTTTGTATCCTATTAGAATGAATCAATTTTCCAAAAGTTTGCGATTCTTATTGTTTCGAATGATTGTGATCCTCATGCACATAAAGTAACGTAAATTACGCGTCTCATACAAAACTATGACTTTTGCAAGAAGCAAATCATTTAGATAATGTACCTAAGTAACTGTAGTTAGATTTTTTATCAACACTGCATCATGTGCAAGCGAAAGCGTGATTGGCGAACGTAAACTATGGTTTTATCTCAGCTGATTGCTATGGCGAAGTTTTTTCACAATGTGCAGGTTGAATGAAAACACTCTTCAAAGCTACTATGAAGCCCAGGCGACGGCTCCAATTCCATGTAGAACAAACCAAGTTGATAAAGTGAACCAATAAGATTAGAACCAATTCCAGCTACTTAGCGGGAACGCCAAGCAGCAAAGGATGAACAACTTGCTAAATCGAAGCAAAAATATGGCAAACGATTTGTAAAAAGTTAGTAAATAAAAAACTTGCCAACTCTTGACAAAAAATATGCAAACCCATACAATAGCAAAGTTCAAGAGACTTTTCCCCCAATGTGAAGTTTATGTTTTTCATCATCATCATCATATTTATTTATTTACCAAGTGACGTCATATCACAAGAAAAAACTGCAACTTCCTCTAGGTCTATCACCAAAGCATCGAAATATGCAATTCCTTTAAAACCAAACACACAAACTTGCAGTCAAAGCGATATTTAGTCATTTGGTGAGGAGACAGCGAAAGACCGAAAGGTCATCTAAGTCTACTGCCACCTCACCAAGTTAAGGTTAAAAAAGCAGCTTCTAGATTTTCTCAGTCTGCTACATTCTATGATAAAAATTTTACGCAAAATTAAAACAAAGTATTGCAAAGATATGTATACTTTGTACAGTGTATACACAAAACTCACAGTCAACATGTAAAGAAAATGTAAGGCAACATTAGAATTGTTTTAACTCTAAGCATACTAAAAAATAAAAATGCTGTAACTACAGATTGGATAGAAAATAAAATTAATAAAGTTCATAATGCTTATTTATGTTTTGTAGAATTTAAAGTGGGCAATTGGAGTGAAAAAAAAACCTCCTAGCTTTGTTTTGTATTGTTTGCCATTAGTACTGATACAATTTCCAATACCAGTATATATCAACCTCAGTCAGTTACTGCAAAATTACTTATAATTCAAGGGCAAATCAAAATGCGAGATAAATGTGTGATAGATGAATGCACGAATCTCATGCCATTCAAGCAATAGAATAGGTTATTGTTGAACTCAAGCATAAATATGCAACTATGATTCCTGTACTTACTACTGATTTGCTGATAATAAGCTGTTATTCTAGCTTTTATTGGTTTCATAGGTTGATAAAAAATGAGCTTTAACAGCTTTTTTAAATCTGTAGAATGAAACTTCTTTCATACTGCTTGGAATTTCATTCCAAACTTTAATTCCTACGAATGATAGAGACTTTTGCCCTAATCTTGTTCTAGTTCTTGGAAGAAAGAAGTTGTTTTTGTGGCTCAATTTTGTCTTATGTGCATAGCAGTTTTTTATTAGGTTAAACTTATCTGAATTTGCAAAAGATAATACATTATTGTGAATTTTGTACATTAGCTTTGCAGTTTCCAGACAGTAAATATCCTTGAGTTCTAAGCATTTAGCTCGATAGAACAAAGGATTAGTATGCTCACGATATCCACTTCCAGTTAACAATCTGACGCTTCTTTTTTGCAGAATAAAGAGAGGTGCTAATGTTGATTTTGAAGCAGTCCCCCAACTACTTATGCAGTATTGTAGATGAGAGTATATGAAGCAGTGGTAAACAGATCTTAAGGTTTGCTCATCTACAAAATGTTTTAATTGATTAAGGGCCCAAGATCCCCTTGCTACCTTTGAACATTGTTCCTTAATTTGTTGTTTCCAGTTTAGATTGTCGTCTATGGGAACACCTAGATACTTTATGTGATGTGATTGCTTGATTGGATTATTATCTATTGATACTTTGAGTTCAGGTTTATTTTGCTTTGTTGTCACTACCATAAACTCAGTTTTATTAAAGTTAATTGATAATTTATTCACCTTGAACCAATTGCTTACATTGACTAATTCATCATTAATATTTTGTTGCAGTGTTGAAACATTAGAATGGGAGAGAGTAAGGTTTGTATCATCCGCAAAAAGATGAATTGTGGAATTTGAGGCAAGTGGTAGATCGTTGATATAAATATTAAATAACAACGGACCAAGAGTTGATCCCTAAGGAATACCGCAAATAACATCTCTTGACTTGGATTTATATTGATTTACAATTGTATACTGTTGACGGTCAGTCAGGTAACTTGCTAGTAACTGTAATGGTAATCCTCTAATTCCATACTTTTCTAGTTTCTTGATCAGTATTGTGTGATTGATGGTATCATATGCTTTTCTTAAATCTAAGAAAATAGAACATGTAATGAGCTTTTTATCCATATTGTCAAGTAGCTTATTGTGAATATCTAAAACGGCTTCATTTGTTAAGCAATTTTTCTTAAAACCATACTGGTTTAGACTAATCAAATTATTGCTCACAAAATAATTGTTTAGTTGATCAAGCAGACACTTTTCAAATAGTTTGGCAAAAGGATTTAAAATAGAAATAGGGCGATAATTACTGCATAACTCTCTTTCGCCTTTTTTGAAAATTGGAACAACTTCAGCAGTTTTTAACACTTTTGGAAAATATCCTGTTGATATGCATGCATTAAAAATGTTAGTTAGAACTGGAGCTATAACAGAGCCTGACATTTTTATACAATTTGCAGGAATTCCATGTCTTCCTGTACTTTTTGATGGATTCATAGCTCTGATGTAATTTACTACTTCTTCTTCAACTATTGGTTCTAGAAAAAACGAATTGCAACTACTCTGAATCAAAGATGTGGCATTAAATTTGCCATCAATTATAGCTGGTGTTTCGATTGTAGATGCAAGGTTAACTCCTATCTCTATGAAATATTTATTGAACAAGTTACTGATGGCCTGTGGACCCTGTGCACTTTCACTTTTGTAAGCATACATTTTATTAGGAATGTTATTTTTCTTCACATTTTTCAAGTGAATAATTTTATTTATAATTTTCCAAAGCGACGAGGTGTCATGCTTATTATCATTCACTAAATTTTTAATGTAAAGTCGTTTTGCATATTCCTTAATATGAGTCAGTTTATTTCTATAGACTTTGTATTGTGCCCATGTATTACTATCATTTAATTTAAGGGCTCTTTTGTACAATAAATTTTTTTGCTGGATTGATATAAGGATTCCTTTGGATAACCATGGTTTGTTTTTTAGTTTTGTTTCCTTTCTGCTTTGTTTTTGTAATGGTGCATGTATGTTTAATGTCTTATGAAAAATGTCAATAAACTTTTCAGTGTAGTTGTCAATGCATTCCTCGTTGATATCACCTAATAGCTCCATTCCTTCAGTTAATTTGTCTAGAAATTTTTCTACTTCAAAATTTTTTGTATCACGAATTAGGGTGACAGTTGATTTTTCACTCTTGGGCAGGCTTAAATTAGAACACACCATTACTGGCAGGTGATCACTTACATCTTCCACCAGAATAAAACTTTTGTGTTCACCCACTACATTGTTTGTATAAACATGATCTAAAAGAGTTGAGCTTGTAGTTGTTATTCTTGTCGAGTGTGTAATTAAGGGAATGCAGCCTAAGCTATATGTTAAATTCATGAAATCTTTGATATTGATATCAGAGTTACTTTTCAGCAAATCTGCGTTGAAGTCTCCTCCGATATAATACATCAATTTTCTACAATTCAATTTTTCAATGGTTGATTCAAAACTCTTGCAAAACTCTGATAATCTCTGTTTAGGGTGTCTGTAAATTACTCCCACTATACATTTTTTGTTATTCCCTAAATCTAGTTGAATCCACATATCTTCACAGTTAGGAATGTTTAAATCAAACTCCTTGTAAATTGAAATTGATAAAGACTCCTTAATAAAAAATCCTACTCCTCCCCATCTTGTAGTTGTGCCTTTGTGGTAAAAATGGTACCCACTTAACTTTGCATTGTATACCTGTAACAATTTAAGTTTGGTTTCACTTATAGCAATGATATCAGGTAAGATATCATAATTTGTTAAAAGTTCATTCAATTTATCTAAATTTGCATTTAAGCTTCTTATATTCACGCAAAGCAAAGAAAATTTACACTTTTTGTTAATAATATTGGCTTCGACCTGTGAGCAGTATTTTGAGTCAACCAAACCAGAATTTAAATCATTTAGTAAGCTTTTTATCTTGTTGTCTACCTGTAAGCATTTAGCTGGGAAAAACGAATTAATTGTGTGATTAATATCAAAGTTTAGTTTGCCATCATTTCTCATTTCATTTAACAATTGTTTATCATCCAGGGTTTGAAAAGGAAACAATTCACTGTAACAATTTTGGCAGAGGTATGGTTCAGTAGAAGAACAAAGAGTGTGAAATTTAAGGGGACTAATGACTGTGCATTTGAGGTGAATCTATCCATCACACATATCACACTGAATAGCACACTGGTTCCTTTTACAAGGTCTTAAACATATTCCACATGGACATTTAACAGGCATTATCAAGCAGTCAAACCAATGAAAGATTCTACACTAGTTAGACAAAATAGCAAATTTAGAATCAGCCACAAAATACGCAGAAAAAGTTGTTTTGAATTTAAAATGAAAACAGGTGAAAAGTATCTTTCAATATACTGGTAATTATAAATTTAGACAGAGAGGTACAGAAAAAAAAAAAAATCAGATTCAACTATGTACACAAAAATACAAAAACTACAAATGTCAGATCCTGCTATGTAGGCACAAAACACCAAGAGTGCTGAGTGTCAGGTTGAAGTAGCCTTCTTATTCACACACCCAAGAGTTGTTAGCACAGCAACAATTGTTAAGTTCACCTTCTTTAAGCCATAAAGCTATTTCTTTCTTTGCTGTTTCCACAGAGTCAGATCCATGACATATGTTTCTCCCGATGTCAATACAATAATCTCCACGAATTGTTCCAGGATTAGTCTCTCCAAGCATCAATAGGTTTAGTCTATTGACAGGGTTAGGTTAGTCAATCAACAGGGTTAGTCTCTCCAAGCATTTTACGATCAGTTTTAACTGTTCCTTTTCCTTCCCAAACCATTGCCACAACTGGCCCAGACAACATACGGTAAATTCAACAAGTTTTGGGAAAAATAGTTTTGAACTGAGATCTGCAAAGTGCATTTCTAGCAAATCTTTACTGGCAGTCGTCACAGTTTTGTTCAACAAAACTGTGACGCACAGCATCGCGATAAGTGATTGCAGGCTAAAAGTTCAAAGTTTGGATTCGGGAAGGAACATCAAATTTGTAGAATTTGATGTCACTGCTCACCAGCAATCACTAAGACATTCTGCAACAAGTGGTACGCGTTGATGATTCGGGGTGTCCAAGTGGTACAAGCAGTGTTACCACTAAGCCGATTATTTTCAGCGAATTGGCGATTTGTTGGAGCAAGGACAAATAATTTTTGGCAATATGGTAAACAAAGCCTCAGAAAATTCTACAAATTTGTGGATATATGACATTTGGTGTACTTTAATACTGGATTGGTACAAAATGTGGGCACATAAAAGTCTTTTTAGAGCTTTGGGCACAATTGTTTTAAGATAATTTGGGCACTCGCCGACTAGCCATAAGGTTAGAGGGAACACAGGTACAAAGTCGTAAAAAGGTTGAGAACCACTCGTCTAATCAAATCAGCCGAATACGTGTGGCCTCAAAAAAACCTTTACAACAAAAGTATGCTTTTTTCTTTAATGCCCTTCTCTTTTTTTCCGCGCGTCTGTCCCTATTCTACTAAATAAAGAGTCACCGGCCTGACGGTACACCTAGCAAAGTAACTTGTGTTGTTTTTACTTGTTTATTGTAGCAATTAAGAACTAAAATAGTAATCAAAAAGCATTTGTTTTTGAAAAATTTTGGGGCTATCAATGTCACTAGATAGCTTACTTCAAATACTGTACAAATCAATTGCATATCACTGAGAAGAACTCACCCTTAAAACTCTTATTAATCAATTAAAAGCAAATTATAATGTACAAAAGAGAAGAAAACGTAAATGCATTATGACATCACACACGAACGCGTTGATCTAGACTCCTTCTACTCGATATAAAATCAGCTGCAACCTGCAAGCAAAACCTTGTTCTGATTTACGATGGCTAATAATTTCATTCAAGTCAGTCGAAACTTGCAAATTTGTTACAGCTTTATGACGTCATAGGGGTCTCCCGACTGCATATTTCCAATTTGTTCCACATTTGAGTGCATAAGGCGATTTAACCCCAGGTCACTGCAACGTCACAATAGAAAAACCACTCAGGTATGACTGCGCAGCGTACATTCGAGGTTAACTTGGAACTCTTCGAGGTTACTAGCGAATGTCTATGTTAAAGGCGGTGAATCATCCAGCCAATTCCGGTGGTTTACAATAGCTAAAATTAAACTAGATGGGAGTTTGCCAGCAAACCCAGTGAACGACCGACGCACAGCTAATGCTGTGACGCTCAAAAGTACTTTTTGTCTACTGTAAAATCAGCAATTATTCAAAAATATCTGATTATGGAACCTCCAGAAAAGTTGAGTCAAAAGATTTGTCAGTTAAATATCTCCTGAAATCATAAAACACTGTCACCCTAGCTTGAGCCGTTCAAAAATTGATTTTTGGGGGTCCATTTGGGGGGTCCCTGGGGGGGGGTGGCACCCCCAAACTATGTCAAAATATTTGTCTGTTGAATATCTGCTGATATCAAAACAGACTGGCACCCAAGTTGAGCTTTTCAAACAATTCATTTTTGGGGGTCCATTTGGGGGGTCCCCAGGGGGGTGGCACCCCCAAACTATGTCAAAATATTTGTCTGTTGAATATCTGCTAATATCATAAAACACTGGCACTCTAAGTTGAGCCGTTCAAAAAATGGATTTTTGGGGGGTCCATTTGGGGGGTCCTCGGGGGGGTGGCACCCCCAAACTATGTCAAAATATTTGTCTGTTAAATATCTACTGATATCATAAAACACTAGCTGGCACTCTAAGTTGAGCCGTTCAAACAATTGATTTTTGGGGCCCCATTTTGGGGGGTTCCCGAGGGGGTGGTACCCCAAACATGTCAAAATATTTATCTCTTAAATATCTACTGATATCAAAAAAAAACTGGCGCCCTAGGTTAAATCGTTAAAAAAAATTATTTTTGGGGGGTCCCCGAAGGGGTGGTACCCCCAAATTATGTTAAAATATTTGTCTCTTAAATATCTACTGATAACAGAAAAAACTGGCACCCTAGCTTGAGCCGTTCAAAAATTTGATTTTTTGGGGCCCCATTTTGGGGGGGTCCCCAGGGGGGGTGGTACCCCCAAATCATGTCAAAATATTTTTCTCATCTCAAATATCTACTGATATCAAAAAAAACTGGCACCCTAGGTTAAATGGTTAAAAAACTTGCTTTTGGGGGGGTCCATTTGGGGGGGTCCCCGGGGGGGTGGTACCCCCAAATTATGTCAAAATATTTGTCTCTTAAATATCTACTGATATCAAAAAAAAATGGCACCCTAGGTTAAATCGTTAAAAAATTTATTTTTGGGGGGGTCCATTTGGGGGGTCCCCGAAGGGGTGGTACCCCCAAATTATGTCAAAATATTTGTCTCTCAAATATCTACTGATAACAAAAAAAACTGGCACCCTAGGTTGAGCCGTTCAAAAATTTGATTTTTTGGGGCCCCATTTTGGGGGGGTTCCCGGGGGGTGGTACCCCCAAATCATGTCTAAATATTTCTCTCTTAAATATCTACTGATATCAAAAAAAAATGGCACCCTAGGTTATATGGTTAAAAAAATTTGTTTTTGGGGGTCCATTTGGTGGGGTTCCCGGGGGAGTGGTACCCCCAAATTATGTCAAAATATTTGTCTCTCAAATATCTACTGATATCCAAAAAAACTGGCACCCTAGCTTGAGCCGTTCAAAAAATTTGTTTTTGGGGGGTCCATTTTGGGGGGGTTCCCGGGGGAGTTGCCCCAAAAAAATTTCAGGAGACACAATTGCGTATGTACCTCAACAACTTAACACAAAAATTAGATTTCTATGTTTTGTGGTTTAGGAGAACTCGAGCGTACAAGATTTAGGAAGAAAAAAAAGGAAAAAAAAGGAAAAAAAAAGGAAAAAAATAAGAAAAAAACCTCATCGCGGCCGAAAGTGGGTTGGTAGGGATGAAAGGATATCTTAAGACATATAACCATGAGAAATATTTTTTGCCGTACTTAAGCCGTTTTTGACTTAGACCGCTTTTTACGCCAAACTTTCGGGGCGGTTTTCGGGTCATAAACCCGAAGTCACGTGACCGATTGCCTCGAAATTTGGTACAAACATAAAACTCATTAATCTCAAACTGCTGTCAAAATTTCATGTAGTTAGACCAAACGGTTCTCGAGTTATAAGCAAAAGTCTGAAATCTCCGCACTCATTAGTTAGAAAATGGCCGAGTAAAAACAAAGGAACACGCGACGCGAGCGTCGTTTGTTCCAACTATAATTTTTGATATCTTTTGTTTTGATTTTGGGGCTGCGTTTGCAAAGATATTCAATAAATACAAAAAGATGTCCCCCCGAAAAAAGTTTTTGGAAACTCTGAGTTTTGATTTTCTGGCCAAAACTACAGTTCTCTATACTATTAGGCCTAATAGTTTAGAGATAGTGAGGCCTAATTAGGCCTAAACTATGTAGAAATGAACTATTTAGAAATAAACTATCTCTAAACTATTAGGCCTACCACATTTCTCTAAACTACAGGGTGGGCCAAAAGTTAGGGGGCAGTTTTGTGTATCACTTTTGTGTATCACTGCCCCCTAACTTTTGGCCCACCCGGGTACTGTATTAGGCCTACTGTGGTTTTGGCGGGGGGACATCTTTTTGTATTTGTTGAATATCTTTGCAACCGCTGTCCCAAAATTAAAACAAAAAGTATCAAAAATTAAAGTTCAATTTTAGCTATTGTAAATCACTGGAATTGGCTGGATGATTCACTGCCTTTAAGGGAGATTGTGAGACGGAATTTGGACATTACTAAAAGGCGGAAAAGTAGGAAAAGGCGGAAATTGTGCTACAAGGCGGAAAAGTAGGAAAAGGCGGAAAAGACGGAAGAACTACCTAACTAAAAGGCGGAAATCATGCTAAAAGGCGGGAAAGTTGAATTTAAGGGCGGTTGGGGTTTGAGCTAAGGTTATAGTTGATCCTAACCAAACCCTATACCAATCCCGATTCTAAAACTACTCCTAAAAACCTTTCAGCACGAGTTCCGTTTTTCCTAAAGCGGAAAAGTAGGAAAATGGGACATGACTGAAAGGCGGAAAAGTAGGAAACAGCGGAAATCGCCCTAAAAGGCAGAAAGGTAGGAAAGGGCGGTTGGGGTTGGGGTTACGATTGGCGCTAACCCTAACCTAACCCTAATCCTATCCCTAACCCTAAAGGCCTTTTCGCACGATTTCCGCCTTTTCCTACAACGGCAAAGTAGGAAAAAGCGGAAATCGTAAAGGAAAAGTAGGAAAATGAAAATTGTGGAATGGAAGATGATTGAAAGATAAGAAAAGTATGGAAAAAATGGAGGAAGGGGAGCTCATTGAAAGGTTGGAAAAATAAAAAAATAAATGGGGAATGGGAGCTCATTTAATGGTAGGAAAACAAATGGGGGAATGGGAGCTAATTGAAAGGTAGGAAAAGTAGGAAAATAAATGGGAGAATGGACGAAGCTCATTGAAAGATAGGAAAAGTAGGAAAATGAATGGGGGAATTTGAGTTCATTAAAAGGTAGGAAAAGTAGGAAAATGAATAGGGGAATGGGAGCTCAATGAAAGGTAGAAAAACCAGGAAAATGAATTGGGGAATGGGAGCTGATTGAAAGGTATGAAAAGTAGGCAAACGAATGGCGGAATGGGAGCTCATTAAAAGGTACGAAAAGTAAGAAAACGAATGCGGAAAGGGAGCTCATTGAAAGATAGGAAAAGTAGAAAAATGAATGGGGGAATAAAGCTCATTGAAAAGTAGGAAAATGGATTGGGGAATGGGAGCTAATTGAAAGGTAGCAAAAGTAGGAAAAGAGGCTACTCTAAATGGGAAAATGGACGAAGTTCATTGAAAGGTAGGAAAAGTAGGAAAATGAATGGGGGAATGGGAGCTCATTGAAAGGTAGAAAAAGTAGGAAAATGAATTGGGGAAATGGAAGCTGAATGAGAGATAGGAAAATAAATGGGGAAATGGGAGCTCAATGAAAGGTTGGAAAAGTAGGAAAATGGATGGAGGAAGGTAAGGTCATTGAAAGGTAGGAAAAAGAATGGGGGAATGGGAGCTTATTGAAAGGTAGGAAACATAGGCGTAGCCAGGATTTTTGATTGGGGGGCCCACATCCTCAAAAATTCGGTTGTCTTCACCGAAATTGAGAGTGATTTTTCAGCCGAAATCGGAAATTCGAACGATTTTTCCGCCCAAAATCAGGTGATCTCCAAAAAAAAATAAATAAATAAAAAAAAAGGTCTTCACCGAAATTGAGAGAGGTTTTTCGGCCGAAACCGTTAGCTTTACTGTTACTTTACTGTTTAATTACTGTTATGTGCGCAATTACTGAAAAAAAACTGCAACGAAACATCGTCAGGCTATGTTGTCATAGCTTTTTGTCGTTAGTGGAGTTTTGATTGGGGGGGGCCCGGGCCCCCTGGGCCTCCCCCCTGGCTACGCCTATGGTAGGAAAAGTAGGAAAATGGATGGGGGAATGGGAACGTCATTGAAAAGTAGGAAAAAGAATGAGGGAATGGGAGTTCATTGAAAGGTTGGAAAAGTAGGAAAATGATTGGGGGAATGGGAGCTCATTTAAAGGTTGGAAAAGTGGGAAAATAAATGGGGAAATGGGAGCTCATTGAAAGGTAGGAAAATGAATGGGGGAATGGGAGCTTATTGAAAAGTAGGAAAAGTGGGAAAATGAATAGGGTCGTAGAAGCTGTTTGAAAAGTAGGAAAATGAATGGCGGAATGTAAGCTGATTGAAAGGTAGGAAAATTAATGGAGAAATGGGTTTTGGGAACAATAATCTATTTTGACTCCATTTAGGAATTTAAATATTTACTTCTACATAGCGTGGGAGTTTTTGCACGTGTAGCTAAATTTCTTGGCAGTAGTAAAGCTAGTTATTAGACATGGGACGAGCAATCGTTTTTTGTAAATAGATTAGGTTAGGTCAGGTTTGGTTAGGTTATTTGGATATTCTAGTTACCGAATCAGGGTAGAGACTCCATTGTTGTGAATGACCTGTTGTGCATTTGATTCGGCCAGTGCTACAAGTGCAATAATATGGCTGTATTTCTATACGTGGTGCTGTGCTTGCTGTTTTAGTCAGAGTCAGTTTGAGTAGAGCCTTGCCTATTTTCCTTCTCCTAACCTATCAGCAACCTTAGCTAATTTCCCACTGGTACAACCGCAGCGATTTTAAGTTACATTTGCATTTATAAAAAACTTTTTTGAGTTGCTGTAGGTCTGAAAGTTTATTAGACCTATCACAGTATCACACTTACTGAAATAGGTAGGCCTACTAGTCTAAAGCACTAACTAGTAACTGACTAAGTAAAATAGCCTACTACGTTTGGCTTTGATTCATTGATGGGGATTCCCTGCTGTTTAACTACTGACTAGGCCTAAGTTGAGTTGCTGATATCGGCATTAGTAGGTGGACCTTGTTGGAGCCACTGTAAGTGTAGAGTAGTTACTAGGCTAGTTACAAGTTAGTAGATAGTTTTGATTTTTAGTAGAACAATTTCTAGTAGTAGAATTAGTAGATAGTTCTGATAGGTAAGAAAAGTAGGAAAATGGATGGGGAAACTTACACTAAAAGGCGAAAATAGGTGTTCCAGACAACCGTGTCTTGAACTGGCTGCGTTATAACCGTATAACACAACCTTAAACTCTCGTGAGAAACTAACTTCGTAGATTTCTCGATCCGCGCCGTCCGATCTTTGAAGCAAAACTACACACCGATTTTTCCCAAAAAATCTTTATTGACAAACTGCATCAGCTCCGGAATACAGCGCCCGTGGTAGATCACTTCCAAAGGGGATAAGGCTTGGATTAAAAAGCGAAATCGCTCTGGGGTTAAAATCAGCCGCTCGCTGACTGCACAAAATACTACAATAATTTGAACATGTGGGTCTCCACTGTATATAAAGCCAAGTTGATAAAGCATAACAACAGCAAAAACAAATTAGTCATCACGTTGTTTTCCGAATAGCAGGTCACTCAATTTCCGCTGCGGGGCAGGTATTTGTTATGAAAAAACAACGGGGGTTAAAGAGAATCGAATACTTCAATCAAGTTAACGCACTCATGTCATCCCCAACGTAGTACTATTCTTTTTACAGTCCACATTTTTTTTTCTCCCAAAGGTTATTCATGCTTCGTAAACATATTGCTTCTAGCAATTTCAGCAAATACGTCTTAAAAAAGGTTTGTGCTTTGATTTTGTACACTTCTTAAACAAAAACAATACAATCACTCAAACGCCGAGCCCGTTATTTTCCGGTTTCCAGAATGTCACTTATTTATCTATACACGCTAAGTCGGTCGCACTAGCAATACAAGCAAATTTGAGCGTTAATATTTAGCATGCACGATGAGCGGTTCGGTTCACATTTTGACTTCTACTATTTTCGATAATACGGGCACAATTTATGGAACAATAGGAAAATATGAAATGTTAAAAAATGTAGGATCCTAAAAGTGAGAATGCTTACGAATTGACGAGACTCTTTTTTCGACCTTCGTCTATTTCCAAAGAAAAAGTTTTTTTAGCATTTTTCTTGCAAATGTGAAAAAAGCAATTAAGAGCTTCTGAGTTTTCGCCCCAGACCCCACTGTGGAAGCTAACAGCGCTCCCTCGTTCCTCCTAGCTGATTTCTGTTTTTTTCAAGGCTAATACTCTGCCCCGTGCCGTCCAAAAACTTGCTGTTTTCACGTATTATTGTTTCATAGAATAAAAAGCCAAACTCAGATATTATAACATGCTTTTTCTTTGCTGCTATAAAGAGCTTTAAGTCAAAAGCCAATGTAAGCTACAGTATAACTAGATGGAAGCTTGCTAGCAAAAGCAAGCGCAATGAACGATCGACGTTATTTGTAATTTCTAAACGTTTTTTTTTTGCTTCCAAGCTCGTTAAGAAAGCAATTCAAAAAAATTTGGGGGGAGGCTCGAACGAGGTTAAAATCATAACTTTTGGACCTGGCCCCAAATCACGTGATCTAGCACCCCCAAAAATGCAGTTGTACAACTTCAGGTGTAGACTTATATCTCCAAATGTCAAGTTTCTAACTTAGGTGGTTTTAGAGCTTTTGCGCAAACCAAAAACTTCTTAATAGAAGAGAGAAAAAAAAAAACGAAGTAAGAAAAAAAGGATGTTGGAATTCCAATAGTCTAAATGTGGATGCTAAAACTACATCCCCAGGCGGTTTGGATTTGAAATTGTTACGACTCCTGTAGTTAGGTTTTCAACTAAAGCGGTTGATACACCGATTGGCTTTTCAGTTTTTTGACTTGAAAACTCGTATCACGTGTCGGATTGACCCCAAAATTTGCACAAACGTTTTTCCGTAGGTTTTCTATCTATTTCTCAACTTCAAGTTTCTATCTTTAGCCGTTTCAAAGGTATATAAAATCAGTTTCACGTAGGGAGTCGCGAGTCAAACGTACCAATTGCAGAGAAGGAAGACTTCTTCGGAGGTGAATCTATCATTTTTATTTTTTTGGAGGTGTTAGCCCCTGGTGCATAATTATATTACTAATTTATTGCGTAAGGGTTCTGGTTCATTATAAAATTGCGAAAAATCGTCTCTAAACATTACTAAGCGCGAAATAGAAAAACGCTTTGGAAAGTAGTGAGGACATTTTTCGGATTGAGAAAAAAGAACGAAATGTATTAAAACTGATGAAATAGCTACAGCAGAAAAGTGAGCAGAAGAGTACAGCAGACATGTAAGGTTTGAATTTTAATTTAACTGTTTCCAGAATGTTGAAGCAATAGATTATTTTTCACAAATTTACGTGGATAATAGCGTTGTTTACATGACTCAAAACAATTATTTATTCTACGTTGGAAGTGAATCCCTATCATGGGAAAAAACAGCCGAGTTGTTAGAAAGTGCAACTCCAATAACTCATGAACCTGCTATTACTCCTCAGGGGGGCTATGCCTATTTTTTTCAAGGGATGTCCAAGCGCTCTAAAAATGACTTTAATTGTGATCAGTATAGATTTATTTATCAAGGGGAATATCATAACAGAGAAAAAGGTATCTTAAAAAGATACTACAAGATTAAAAACCCTGAAGGAAAACTAAAAGAAACTTTAGATGATTTTCAACGGCATGTTTACAGCTTAACAAAAACAGCGCAGCAACCACCAGTTTGTCTTGTTCATTATTTGGGAGATTCATCTCAGTTTCAAGACACTGCTCATGGCAATTCAAAGAACAAAACTGGAGTTTATCTCCCTACCATGAAAAATGTCCTGGAGACCATCAGCACGGAGACTCTTTCAAAAAAGCCAAACAAAGTTTATTTTGAAACGCAAGCAAAAATGAGTTCCAAACCCCATGATCGAATGCCCGTCGATCGTCCAAGAGACAAAAAGCAATGCAGCAATGCAAAATTTGTAATGAACTCTAAGAAGAAATTGACTAACGATGAATATTTTAGTGCTGTTGAGCTGGCAATTCAAACGCAAAACTTTGTGAAGAGACTCACAGTATATCCTGATCCTGTTGTTTATTTAGCTGATGATAGTTTGTTGTTGCTAACCAAAAACCTAGTGCAAATTTGCACAAAAAACCAACAACTAAAACAAGTAATTTCTTATGACACAACGTTTTGCTTGGGCGACTTTTATTTGTCTGTATTAGTTGGACGAAATATATTTTGTGAAGGAGATCCGATTTTTCTAATTGCCTTCATGATGCATGATCGAAAGTACATGAAATACCACAAAGAGTTTTTGTGCGAAGTGTTTCCTATAATTGGAATGGAAAATGCTTCCAAAATTCCCGTTGTTACAGACGGAGAAAAAGGATTGACGGTTTGTTTTAAGAAGGTTTTTCCTAAAATCACCAATGTATTCTGCAGTAACCATATAGTAAAAGATGTGGAAATATGGGTAAAGAAGCAAGAAAGTTGTACAGATGATGTTAAAGTGCTCAAGGATGATGTGGAAAGATTGATCAGCTGTGAAAATAAAGAAGATTTTTGGAAAACTTACGAAGTTTTGTCAAGTACTTGGTCTGAATTGTTCAAATCCTATTTCGATGATCAATTAAAATGTGATTTGCTAAATCACACTTGCCGTTTCGTGACCATGCGCTTTGCAGCTTTTGAGCATAAAGTTGTTACCAACAACATTAGTAAATCAATGAACAATATAATAAAATTTGTGGTTGAATATAAAGAACTCCCAATTGACGCAATGATATTGGCTTTGAAACAGTTGCAGGACTGGTATGCCTATGAGTTTGAAAGAGGAAAAGCCAACTTTGGAGAATTCAGGCTGAAATCTACATTCACCAACCTGCACAAACACAGGACCGAAATTGATTTGCCTCAAATTACTAGCAAAGATAAGATTTTGCAGGATTTATTGTCAAATGACGTTTATGTTTTCAAAGGTGTTGAAAAAGGACCACAGTACCGTTTGACGCAAACTTCAATTGCTCGGCAATGTGTCAAAAAGGGACTGATAGGGTTTAATTTTGCCACATCATCATTTTCAGTGGCAAGTCCTTTCAATGAACATGTTCACTCTGTTAAAGTATTTCCAATGCCGTCGAAATGTTCTTGCACCAGTACAGGCAACTGTTATCATATGTCACTCAAACTGGAAGAAAGCCAAATTAAGGATAGTAGGCACTATTCACTATCTTTGATGAAAAGGAAACATCGAGGCAAAGAAAGGAAATCTGGCCGAAAAAGACCACGGCCTCATGATTACGACTACCAAGCAAAACCAGCTCCAGATGCAGAATCGCCGAGAAGCAGAGCTGAACTTGTCACTTCAACTCCTAAATCAAAATTAAACATTAAAGATGTTAGCACCACCAAACCTGTGTCTTATGAGAGAAACGCAAGTGCGAATTTTGAGAGAAACAACAGCAAGGTAGTTCAGAGTGACGTAATTCGAACAAGCGCAAAGAGCGCTAAAAGTGATGATATTTGCAATTTACTGGGTTCGAAAACAACAACCGATGTTGTAAACGTACCTGAGAGTGCTAAAGAAAACGATTTACCTTGCTTAAAACCAAGGAAAGCTTTTAACGATGGGCTTTGCAATTCTTTGGGTTCAAAAACAACAGCCGATAATGTAAAGCTACACGAGAGTGCTTACGAAGACCATTTACCTAGTCTGAAACCAAAAAAGGTCTTTCTTGATCGATTCAACGCCTCTCGCTTGAACGTGAACATCGTGGGGGGCAAGAATAGTAACGACAAACCAAGCCTTGCTACTGGCATTACTGTATCAGACAATTCATTAGTATCTCTAAAGGTGGGCACTGCATTTTCTAACACCAAGAGTACAATTAATTCCGATATTTCGGACTATCCTTGGCTTGAGTATGAAAACAAGATAACGCAACAAGCCATCACCAGACATTGTTTAATGAATACAAACTGGCTGGATGGCGAAACAATTGAAAATGCCATAAAGAGTATCATTAACAACAATACAAATGGATACGAATCATTTTTGCTGTGTGATCCATTCCTTTTGACTTTCGCGAGAATCGATGCAAGTGATACGATAGCCAAATTTTTACACAATAACGAGGCGTTAAATCGTGACTACCTACTTGTGGTTGTTCACACTGGTAATCACTGGTACTTAATCATTGTTGATTTCTTACGACAGCTTGTGGTATCTATTGATTCGTTACCGAGTGTGGAAGATCAACTAACACTCGATTTTGCTGCAACTTTTAACATAATTCAAACGTGTTATGCGGTAGCAAATATGTCCACAAACTTAAGCAGTTGGAAGTTTTTCAGTTGCACTGACATACCCAAACAGAAGAATTGGTATGATTGCGGTGTGCATGTCATTGCTAATGCTTACTGCTTTATTCATAAACTTGAATTGGCTACAGATATCTTATCTCTTCCTGCAAGAAGATGGGTACAATCTTTAGCAGATAGTCGGCCCAAAAGATTAATACACAAAAAAAAAGAAAAAGAAAAGAGCTTTGTAATGCCGCACTCAAAGCAAAGACTTGCTGGTGTCCTGATGTCAAGGTCAGTTTCTCAAAAACCAGTTATGATTTTTCAATGAACTGTGACCCTAACGGTACTTCTTCCAGTGGTTGGTTGGAATGTGGTAAAAGAGATTGCTCAGGCGGTGCACAAGATGAAAAGCAAGTGTTTTGTGTTTTGTGCAGAAAATGGTTTCACCTCAAATGTCGTGCAAAGTGTGCGGACATAAACGAAACTTACTTTTGTTGTTGCAGCGAGTAGCCTTACTAATCGAGCGGAAGTTTATTTTCATTCGTGACAGAGAAGTGTGCTGAGCGGGCTTGTTGTTCTGTCATTGTTCTGGTTACGCAAAATTATTTTGGAGAAGAGAAATTGCTTTCCTTCAAAATTTTACAATTTTGCAGTGCGTACTTTTTCGGGGAAATGTTTAGGCTAACTACTGAAAACCCAAGTGTAACGTTAGCCAAGTTTAAACAGCAAGGTACTCCAACGTAGGCCGATTTTGGCAATTTTACCTGTACGTGAGTACTATTTAAGCAATGCTGACCTGCAAGGAGGAGCAGTGGATACACCATTTTGATTTGAAATTTTTAAGAAAACTTTAGCACATTTTCTACTTCATCGTTTAGTGTAGACCAGCATTTCTTGTTTGCATGAATGGTTCTCTCTAGAGTAAATAAAAATTTTGTACGGGAAAAGCGGCTTTTACCAATAGTCCGGATTTTATCCTCATGAGGATTTTTTCCGCAAGTGCCTACTGAAAAAATCCGCATGCGGATAAAATCCGGACTATCGGTAAAAGCTGCTTAAGCCAATGAAGAAGATCTGAAATGAGGTGTAACATGTAACTGAATTATTTTGTGTTGTTTGTCTACATTTTGATAAATTATACAGGCTATTTGTTATATTCGGGCTATGACATTTTTTATGGCAAGTTTTGAAGCTTGTAAGTAGCGACTGCTATGAACTCAGTGCTGCCGTTGAGGGTAGGCTTGGTAGTCTCTAACCTCAAAAATGATGCAAGCATTGTTGTAATTGACGAAGTATATCTTCGATATTAGACGAAAAAAAACAGCTTTTTCCCATTGAAGACTTCTTTTTCTTCATCTGAAACTGACCGAAAAAGATAGTGACTGCGGTGATCTTTTTTTTTTTTTCTTGTACACGAGCCTACACACTTCTTGTTTGGAGCCTTCCCACTTTTTTGTTTAGGACGGCAGCACTGTATAAACTTCAATTGAAAAACAGTGCTCTGCTGTGCACGATTTCCGTATTTTCCTACTTTTCCGCCTTTTGCTACTTTTCCACCTTTTAGTAATGTCCCGTACAGGATCCAAATTAGGGGAGTCGAATATGGAATTATATAATCTGGGTAATTTTATGATTTAGGATGAAGTTAGAGCCTCCTTATAAGCTCAATAACGTTTTTTATGGCGTTATTCGAAGCTCAAAACCTTAAATAACCCAATGTATGAAATAGACGGGTTAAAAAAATTGCGGGAATGTAGGCCTATTGAGGACTTCGATTTTTTTTTTTGATACACGTTTTGAGCTTTTCTGCAGAATAAGATGCTTTCATTGCCCACCGTACTTGTTTCATAACCGCTACAAACATGTGTTTACAGTGTATTTAGATACACTGTAAAGTGTATCTAAATAGCTTAGCATTGTTAACATCCTTGATAAGACTTCGTTAAAATCTTTTTCATAATTTTGAAACTTATTATAACCGATATTATTGTTGCATATTTTTTGATATTGGTGATATTTTTTTAGACTATTGCAAGTGTGTATTATAGCTTATTATCACCCTCAAGCGCATGAGATGTTGATAAAGTGTTTTCAATTTTTGCTAGTTCCATTCTTTCATCGCTGCTTATAAAAAATTCAGACCTGAAGCTTTTTTTCAGTGCGCAAGTGTTTTATAATTGCATTTGTATTACCTCGCTGAATATTTAGCCTGTCCACATTTCGAATTAGCGTGGGCTAATTTGGCCCGTAGGTGGTCCAAAGGTGGTCCAAATTCATCTTTAGGGGTCAAAATCTTGAAAATTTGGAGGTCCCATTTGGGGGGATCCCTAACGTGTCACTCTCCAATTCAGACGGGCACTAGCCCATTTTGATATCTACATTCGCTCAAACTTTGGATTCTCTGCGTTTTGCAAGCAAAATACAGAAAGCTGAAGATAGAAAAAAAAAAGGAAAATGATATCCAAGTCGGATATCATAAACATAGCCATAAGAAAGACGGTGAAAGTGTGTTCTAAAACCGCTAACGTGTTTTTATCAACATCGGTATTTACCGAGATATATCTGTTCAAATTTGACCATTTTCTGCCGAAATTTTGTCTCCATAATTGCAGTCACGTGACCAAGCGTCCCCAAAATTGTTACGTACAAAGTTTCTATAGATGCACCCATGCTGTGTCCAAATTTGAGCTTTCCACGTCCAACCGTTTTGAAGCTGTAAACGACTAATATTTCTTTGACACAAAAACGGCCATTTTTTTCCGGTTTTCAGATTACTGAATCGCGATGATGTCACCCTTGATCCTCAAAACTGTCATACAAGATGCATTCATCCACAACCACGTTGTGTCCGAAATTCAACTTTCTGTGTTTAGCCGTTATAAATTTATAACTCTTTGATATCTTTATCTGCAAAAAATCGGCGGGTAAAAACAATGGTATCACGCGCGAAACGTGATGTATAAATGACCTTGCATTTTCCGGATATGACTAAAAGGCGGTAAAGTAGGGAAAAGCTGAAATCGTCCTAAAAGGCGGAAAGTAGGAAAGGACAGTTGGGGTTTGGGTTAGGGTTAACCCTCACCTAACCCTAACCCCAGTCCTAACCCAAATCTAACCTTAATCTGCTTTCTAGCACGTTTTCCGCCTTTTCCTACTTTTCTACTGTAGGAAAATGGGGAAATCGTGCAAAAATACTGACTGATTTTAGATTTGGTTTAAGACAAGGGTTAGACGAATTCACCCTTTTCTACTTTTCCACTTTTTGAGACGAATTCAGCCTTTTCCTACTTTTCCGTCTTCTAGTCATGTCGTCATTTCCCTACTTTTCCGCCTTTTTTTGTCAATTCCTAACCAATCTCAATTTATAGTTCCAACATTTTCTACTTTTCCTACCTTTCCCAACCACACAATGAGCTCCCATTTCCAAAAATTTCACTTTTTGAACCAACAGCTCATGCTTTCCCTACCTTTCAATGAGCTCCCATTCCCTCATTCCTTTTCCTACCTTTCAATGAGCTTCCCTTCCCATTCATTGTCCTACTTTTCTTACCTTTCAATGAGCTCCCATTCCCATTCGTTTTCCTACCTTTCATTGAGCACCCATTTCCCCATTTAATTTTCTACCTTTTAATGAGCCCCCCATTCCCCCATTCATTTCCTACTTTTCAATGAGCTTGCATACCCCTATTCATTTTCCTACCTTTTAATGAACTTCGTCCATTCTCCCATTTACAGTGTTTTCCTACTTTTCCTACCTTTCAATCAGCTCCCATTCTCTCATTCATTTTCCTACTTTTCAATAACCTTCCCCTATTCATTTTCCTACTTTTCCTACCTTTTAATGAACTCAAATTCCCCTATTCATTTTCTTACCTTTCAATGAACCCCCCATTCCCCCATTCCTTTTCCGACTTTTTCTATCTTTCAATGAGCTTCGTCCATTCTCCCATTTATTTTCCTACTTTTCCTACCTTTCAATTAGCTCCCATTCCCCCATTTGTTTTCCTACCATTAAATGAGCTCCCATTCCCCATTTATTTTTTTATTTTTCCAACCTTTCAATGAGCTCCCCTTCCTCCATTTTTTCCATACTTTTCTTATCTTTCAATCATCTTCCATTCCACAATTTTCATTTTCCTACTTTTCCTTTACGATTTCCGCTTTTTCCTACTTTGCCGTTGTAGGAAAAGGCGGAAATCGTGCGAAAAGGCCTTTAGGGTTAGGGATAGGATTAGGGTTAGGTTAGGGTTAGCGCCAATCGTAACCCCAACCCCAACCGCCCTTTCCTACCTTTCTGCCTTTTAGGGCGATTTCCGCTGTTTCCTACTTTTCCGCCTTTCAGTCATGTCCCATTTTCCTACTTTTCCGCTTTAGGAAAAACGGAACTCGTGCTGAAAGGTTTTTAGGAGTAGTTTTAGAATCGGGATTGGTATAGGGTTTGGTTAGGATCAACTATAACCTTAGCTCAAACCCCAACCGCCCTTAAATTCAACTTTCCCGCCTTTTAGCATGATTTCCGCCTTTTAGTTAGGTAGTTCTTCCGTCTTTTCCGCCTTTTCCTACTTTTCCGCCTTGTAGCACAATTTCCGCCTTTTCCTACTTTTCCGCCTTTTAGCACAATTTCCGCCTTTTCCTATTTCCGCCTTTTAGTAATGTCCGACGGAGATAATCTTTTTGCAAGCGTAAACTAAGAGTAGGCTATTAAAAGCAGAGTTAGTGAGAGCATTTTCCAAAGCTTGCGTTAAACAATCAATGACAACTTTTATTAGTGTAGGCTACTAATGTTATTGTTAGTGAGAGTGTATCAGTGTATGACAAAGACAAAACAAACAGTAAGAGACAGAAGACAGTCAGACAGTGGCAGCAGCTTGAAGTCTAGTGTAGGCTACAGTAACTGTAGCTGAGTAGACTAGTGTTATTGTAGTGTAACAGATTAATTAGCAGTTTTTTTATGGCTTAAAGGAGAACCCAATGTGCCAATTCAATATGCAAGCTGGTTTTTACTGAATTAAGCTATAACAAGAATTTGCAATAAACAAGAGTACTGTAAGCTGGTAGAGTAGGCCTAGAGTTAAAGTTACATCCCCATTGTTCTTTATGTTTATTTTTCCATTGCTATTCAAATACAGTATTCTATTTGAGTGTTTTTTCATAGATTTTTATCTACACTACAAGCAGTAATTTATGTATATACAATGTATACTTTTGATCTGTAGCCTATTGTAGTAGCATGCTACAAATGGAAACTGGAAAGTGTAGTTATAAGCAAGTCCCACATCAACCAATACAGAAGATTAATTTCTGATAAACATAAAGTGTCATGTGATGTCATTGCCAATATGGATAAGTGGATCACTACTGTAGTTTAGAGAAGTACTTTCCAAACAAAACCCAAATGTTTTTCTACAGCAGACCTCTTATGAAAAGAGTGTACTGGTATGTCAGATGTTGACAAAATCTTATCCTCTAATATTGTGTCAAATCTGCTAATCTGTAATGATAAGCGACCATGTTCAAAGTCACAAACTACGATGGTGCAGTCTGGCAGCTTGGCAACAACAACAAATCTGAAATGTGATAACATTTACCATGTATACATCAGGCATAAAGAAGAATAATGAACTATAAAGTAAGTTCTTGAATTTTTTTTCATACATTTTCAGTCAGTCAATACACTTTACAGTTTAACAGATGTAAAATTGTCAGGTGGCTTTAAAAAAATGCCAATGCTTTTTATTTAGGCAGAGACTCCCTTAAAAATAAGAATATTGCTATCCTAGCCCAAAACCAACCCTAAACCTAACCCAAACATTAATCCTAACCCAAACTTAAAATCTAACCCAAGCCCTACCAATAATTAAAAAAAAAGCTAAATGAACAAATGACTTCACTCTTTGCTCTCTTATTTTCTTTTATTTAAGTCTGAAGTTAGTGTATGGACTATATGCTATGCAATTTGTTACTTTGCTGTACAATGTGTCTTGGTGCATATTTTGTCGATTGTGCGCGTTTATTGACATATACTCTGTGCTGTCCCATTAGTGGTCATTTGCCTGCAACAAAGCACAATTCTCGAAACCCGACATAAGGGTGCAAGGACATAAAGGATGCAGAGACGTACATCGGCAATATGCGTAAATATTTTTGTGCTTCGAAAAAATAAGTATATAATCAAAGAAACAAACTTGATTATTTTTTAATGAGTATGTTGTTTGATTTTGACAATTAAGCTTTGAGCATTCCTCGAGTTAGAGGTCAAGTTTTGTTGAAGTGTAAGTTAGGTTTCAAAATTTATTCTTTCAAAAAAATAAAACATCAAACAGATCAGCGATTGTTTTCACATGCAATCATTTTATCTGTTATGATTGCACTCACCGGCACAGCCAGAAATAAAAAAGGGGGGGACTAAATTTTTTTTGTCATGATTAAAGCACATGCAAATGGGAAACTTTTCATTTACGCAAATTTGTGATAAATTACAAAGGTTTAGCGATAACAGGCAGGAGTCCTATCATCGTTCATGCAACAGACAAATAAACAAAAAGATGTATGAAAGAGAATAAAAGTGGTTTCACCTGGTTTTACAGTTTTATTTAATTTGATGATGCAACAACGCACACAAAAAACGCGTTTTCTTAACGTAGGCCATACAAGAAAGTCGCAGATTACCGTTATTATTCAGGCAAGCTGGAATAGTAATACTTCAACTTTCAAATTATATTATTGTAACAAATTATGCAAAGTTTTGTTAATTGATTACTGTACTGTTATTATCATTGGTATGAACTAGAGATCTAAGCATTAAGCAAGAATAAGGCAATAGCAATCGACCATTCCTTACGTGCGGTGAACTGTCTCAGTTAAATAATGTTAATCTGAATGCGGCATTAACGGAAAAATGGTCAAAACAAAATACAATGGGTTTATTATATAACATGCCCGTGAATAAAATTTGGTTCGCGCCGAAAACTGCGTGCAATGCTTCCAGAGAGAATTTTTTGCTCGCAAATCTGCGCGACTTTTTGCTCGCAACCAGCCTATTCAATTTAGACTTTGACACAATTTGAACAACGTTGTCGGACTCGCTGCTCTGATAGACAACAAGAACACTGCCACAAATCAACAGAGCTATACGGTGTAATATGCGGACATAGAATTGATCAAAAAAGATTTCCTAAAAATAATTATTATAATGTACTATTTACTGTAATAAACAATTGACATTGTGCAGTTTGAAGTTGTAACAATAATTCAAACCAGCTGTTCCCCAACCCCAGCTGAAAATAAAATTAAAGGATCAAACTGACATCGTAGCTATGCTTTTAGTAAACTAAAAGGTTTTTGAGCAATATGTTGATTCTGCCGTTTTTCAAGCAAATAGGTTCTCTAAGCTGTTGGTCTAAACGTAGACCTACAAAAGCGGTTTAATCCAAGTATAATACATCTGATATCTTTTTCAGTGTAAACGCAAAAAAATGAAAAACGGGCAAAGTGCATGGAATGAAATGACATGGATATATTTATACGCATAAATATGCGTGATCTGTAAAACGGACCCAATACAGTGGTGTAAAAAGTCAATTAAGACGTTAAAGATATATCAAGAGTCATACACGTAGAAGAGATTTGCTTTCCTTCAGGATATGGTGTTTTTTTCCAAATCTTTTCAATTAAATATTCTTGAAATTTATTGGGGTCGAAATTTGATTTTACTATATTGACGTTTAATTCATGGACTGATACACACCAGATCTCGGCCCCCCAAAATTCTCACTGGTATCTGATTCTACTTTTTGGGAAATGATGAGTTTTGAAACAAAATGGATTGCGTTTTTGGTGCAAAATCGCGCGCTGCTTTCTGTCTCGTTTATGTTCTCCCGCAAAAGCAATGTGGTATGCTGACAAGACATCATCATTCCACAACAGCGCGATACGGGGGGATCAAATATTTTCAATAAATATCAACACTGCCTATACAAACATTCCGACTCTCTGGGTTATATTTTTAACCTTCCTACCAAAAAGACAACGTGGCTAAATTCTTGTTTCAATAAACTCAGTTTTTATGCGCAATTGTTATATTAATGTGATGTAATCGATAACTTTTTCAATCATATTCACCAAATTGATTTTATGATTGTAACTCATTTTCATTGTTGCGCTAACTATGATTCACTTTGCCTTTTTGCTGCAAACGTTTTTTCAACCCAAATATCTTGGAAACAATACAAGCTAGATGGTTGACATTTTTTAAAGATAGAAAAGCCAAAGACCTTGGAAAAATTTTTTTTTAAATGCGAAAGTTTTGACATTGCCTATCTGCAACTCAGGGTAGAATTACGCTAAAGTAGAACGTTTTTAATTTAGCTTTTTTCACATTTTATCTTTTTTAGATATTTTTTGTGAAATTGTGGTCTTTCAGAAAGGGGGGACTGGTCCCCTTAATCCCCCCCCTGGCTGCACCGATGACTGCACTTAATCTGTGAAGCATACAGTAATATAACTGTTGTTTTGTCTCGCTGTGAAGCAAATGCACTTGTACTAGTAGCAATCATTATCCAGAGTTTTGAGAAATCTGTCACTTTTTTTGTTTATTTAGATTTTTACTTGTTGTAATTTATTTGAAAAATTGACCGATTTGTTTTTTTTAATTACGTAGTTATTTTCCGAAACACCAAAGTGTTAATGCAGATTGCAGAGTTACATTTCTGCATTCTTATGTCCTTGCGTCCTTATGTTTCGCACCCTTATGTCATAGATCACACAATTCTATATATAATTAAACCTAGTGAAACATTGGAAATATTATCATGGTGTTTAAGAGTTTTTGCCAGGTAAAGAAGGCTACAAGTACTATTGTAAAATTTTTAACATACCATTTTTGGTGATACATTAAATTAGTTGTCAAAATATTAGAACTTCAAACGCATTTGACATTTTTGGTTTTGCAATAAACTTGTGTATAGAACGTATAATACTTTTCTTAGGACCTTATCAAAAATCAGCTAAAATCTAGTTTTGAAAAAAAGAAATTTGATGCAAATTCATAATACATGCAGTACCACTACCAGCATGTATTAAAAACACCTCCATCCAAAAAAAAGTTTAAAGAATGCTGTCAAAATGATTGGAAATTGGTTTAGTTCATTAAAATCATCAAACTAAAGTGATACAAAGTTTGAAGGTAAAAGGCAAATCATCCTAAACCTCATTGGCATTGCCAGGATTTTAATTGGGTGTGGAGACAAATTGCAAATCACTGGCACAGACATCATCAAAATTTTTGAAAAAAGAAACTTTTAATAGGCTAAAGATAATGTAGTATGCCTTGCTGCAACCTTTTTTGAAAGGATATCTGTATTACCCATAAGCACAGTGATGTGGAGATGGGCCCAGCAAACATGTTGTACGCTTTGGCGTCGTTTACAGCTAGTATAATGAAAGAATCGATTTGAAAATTTTTCAGTTACTACTTGCCACTGCCTACAAAGCTTGCTTATGCACTATGCAGGCGCTTTACTCATTCACGCAATGGTAATTTTATGCAGGCCTGCAGGGCGTTTTTCATGCAATTATTTTAACTAAACTAGGCCTAAAATTAAGTGATTTTTGCAAAAAATTGCCAAAACCACCAAGCAACGAGGGCAAAAACCCTAGGCCTTCTTGCCGCCAGTGGCTCAAAGAAAGAAAGAAGTTTAATTTACCAATTCACAATTGACGTATTGAAACAACAAAAAAACAAAAAAAGCAAAACCATGAATTGAAACAAAAACAGTCAAAGGAAGCAGCAAGGAGCACCAAACATAGGTGTCGATTTTTTGTTGATTAAACAAATTCCGAGGAGGCGAAATGTTTTTGCGAAGTTTGGTTAGACTTAATAATTTTATTTCAGTCCAGAATCTTGGCCCGAAATTCAGGTGAAGACCAAAACAAAAAGAAAAAATGGTCTTTACAGCATGTGGTTGTTCTATCTCAGTTAAAAATTTCAGATTTCTTGTTGCTAAGTGGGTATTACTTGCCAGAAAATCGAGGGGGCCAGACATAGTTGGCCCCCTTCAGTGTCAGACCCAAGGGGGCACTGCCCCCCAAAATTGACGCCTATAGCACCAAATAACCTGAAGGCTGCACTACCCCCCGCTATACATTTATGGCTGTATGCACTTGCCAATAGATTTTGTTTTTTTGTTATTAATTATAGTTATTTCATTTATAGTCTTTCATCTAGTAACCAGCCAATTGTTTAAGTGGTAATGTATTTGTCTCTGGAGCAGTATGGGTGTGAGGTTTAAACCTTGGCCAGCTCAATTGTACACAGTGTTGCCAACAGCTCACCATCACTGCGGCATTTCTTTGAAACAAGTTGTGCTGCATGGGTGCAATGACATGGAGATGGGTGCAATGACATAGACAATAGCCCCATAAACTCGTTATATGCTTTGGCCTAATACAGCGAGTGTCTAATGGAAGATTTGGTTGATTTTGCCTTTTGTAGAGCAATCAAAATGGACTAGAGACTAATATTTGCCGTGCAGTTAGTTGAGCTGTAATTTAAGCGTTCGTCTCTGAAACAAGAAATCTGAGGTTTAAATCTCGGGCCAGTCAAAATAAACACAGAGTTGCCAACAGCTCACCACCGCTGCAGCAGTTCTTCAAAAGAAGCTGTGTTGCTCGGGCGCAATTTGTTGGCATGTTTATGATGATTGGTCATTTATCTTCAAACTTTGCATCACTTTAGTTTGATGATTTTATAAAATAAACCAGATTTCAAATGATGTTGATAGTGTCTTATGGTGATTTGATAGTGCCCTTACGATGAAGATGGTTTTTAGTCCATACCAGTACTGCATTTATTATACATTCGCATCGAATTTTTTATTACAAACTAGATTTTAGTTGATTTTAATTAAATTCTATATTTTTGAAAATATGTTGTACAACAGTTTTATGTATTTATGTTTGCTCAATAAGTTTCTTACAAAATTCAACCTATATCTGCATGCTTTTAAAACATGTTTTAAACTTTACAATTGTTTTTGAGATATTTCATTTTAAAGTTCAAGAGATCTCTTTAACAGTGTTGACATTTAATTTTTCATTTTTGAAATAATGTTGAAGGTATCTTTTACCACTGGTTTGAAAGCACCGGAATGCATGGCAGCAGCATGAATTAGTGTTACAGCAATTGTAATACTTTACGAGTTAGTTAGAATATCCCAATAATTACGAGTTAAATTTCATCTGGTAACACTGTTAGGGAGATCTCCAAACTTTGAAATGAAGTATCTCAGAAACTATTGGTCAAAGAAAGCTGAAATTGGGTGAAGATGTGTATGTGTTTTAGATTATTCGAAATATTTTGCTCATAATCTTAATTGGATGTGGGTGCTTCAATTCTTTTAAAGTATCTATCTTTCCTAAAAGGCCAAGGCTAAAATCACAAAAATCGATTAAACCTCATAGTATTTACGGCTGAGTTTTTTTTTTCAGGACCTTCCCTTTTGTGAAACGCAGACAAATTTAGGCTTGGTTCAATCCACTCCTACATAAATCATACTTGCGCCAAGTTATGCATTGGTTGTTCCTAGTTTGCTTGACCTGCAGATTCCCCATCTAGTTGACATTAGAGCTGTTTAGTTTAGTAGCAAGATTTTGATTTGTGAAACCGTTTTAAGCTAAACTGCTTGTTAGTTAATCTTTGCCAATCTTTTGTTGCATAAATAACCGTAAAATAATTTTGTATTTCAGAGAACACTATGGAGTTGAGCGAGTTCATCTTGTTTATATGATGATAAAGTAATAAGTCCTTCGTCGTTTTGGGAAGTCAAAGATTCAACTATACTACACCTAATGCAAAGGTGAAAAAACAGAAATTTCAATTTGCTTTTTGTGCCAAAAAATGCAAGTCCGAAAAGTCTGGCAAGATGGTTAAGTCTACAGCCTTTCGTAATTAAACTAACACAACAAAATTAATATGAATTTAACACTGTGCGTCGGATGATTGGTATTACTCTTTGCCAGTCTTTTAACTGAGTATAAATTTAAACCAACTAGTTTAAGTTGGTATTTTACAGAGCATTGTGGTGTTTGTCGAGCTGATATGGCTCTCGTGATCTTTAAAATGTCCTTTTCAAGGAATGAAAAGATTCCAATGACACACTCAATGCAGACGTGAGAAACTACTCGTAAACAAGATTCTAAATGCAGAAGTTTTAACTGATTTCATGCGCTGAGGCTAGTATGTTGCTTACGTTCATAATCATATAATATTGAAACACATTACCTCAGCTGTTAAATAGTTTCAACTTAATATTAATTACACTACAGTTGCGGAAATTTTGTTTTTGGTTAGTAAAACCAATAAATGTTTTATTAAAGCTTGCTGTCTTATATTTTTAAGCAATTTTTAGAGTAGATACATTTAGGTGACCATTTGTCAAGAAGTTTAATAACATCTGAAAGAAATATATATAACCGTCTGTCCTACTCAATATAGACTCCCGAGTTAATAGTTTGCCTTGATTTGGTCCCACTAAATGCTAGATCCATCACTGCTAATTTGTTCTTGATATTGACTTTAATTAGGTAAGGAAACCTGCAAAGCTTTTTTTAACCGGAGTAACGTTTGCTTGTATTAAAAATTTAGAACTATGCAAACGTAATTTAATTAAGCCCGTCAAAATTGCGCTCAGTTGCAATGTGTAAGTTCTCGAGATCATATACTTTGTTTTACTTCTTTTCTTTTGATTTCAGTGTCGCATGGCTGGGATTTTAATCAAAAATTGGATCAACGGCATATCGCAGCTATAGGTTTTTGTCTTCCAGCTGCGTTTGTTTGTGGAAATTGAATCCGATAACGCTAAATCGTATTTGGACACTTTAATCAGTCAAAAGAAGAAACGTCGTGTTCAGAAAAACTGAATCACAGTCATCTGAACTTTTGTTCCGAACACTATCAAACGTTTGTGCGCACTTTGATTGACCGTACACGTACTTTTTCCACATTCAAAAAAAGATCGAGATAAAGAAATTCAACATATTATTAAAGAAACAACAGATTTAAAGGCTTATTATTTTTCTTTTCACAACCAGGTGAAAGAGTACTGTCAAATGGCACTGAGCATTCCTATATCTACATAACATTCAAAAAGTTGGGGACGAGGTTCTTGTCGAGCTCCTCAAGGAAGTTTCTATTTTATCTAATTCTGCGTTCAGGGAAGGGTTCTTCGGACTTAGCACATTCTTTGGACGAAACCCGATATAAGCGCGCAGGACATAGAATGCGGTCAAAAAAGAAAAGACATCCGGCACAGCGAGACATAATCTTGCGATCTGCACTAACCTTTTGGTGCTTTGAAAAATATTGCTTCAAGTTAGTTATCGAAAATTATTACCAGTGTAAAATACGAAGATGCCAAGCTTGCTTCTGCGGTAAACGTTTTACAAATATGATTTGATGATGCGTACAAAACTTTGAATTTTGTAAACATTACAGTATCTAGTACGAACATTACGTACTGCAGATATAAAGGCGTACAGTAGAGATAAAAAAGTCTTTTGCTAGCAAAACATAGTGTTAGTTGTAAGCTTTTAAATAAGTTACAACGAGTTGCTGAATTGCAAATTATACAAACTTGATTTATTTCTTATGAAAGTACTTTGTTTTTTCAGTTTTCAAATTTCAAAAATGAAGTCAAATTCGCATTTATTGCTTTAATCATTAATTAACGCGCAACGTTGTTAATGATGTAAGCGATAAAAAGCGCTGCGCTTTAATTTTGTCTGAAACAAAACATTGAAGAAGGAATGTATATTTTCAACGATTATACGAGTATTAACTTGCTTGGAGACTTTTTTCCTTCTTATTTTGCGTTAAAACTTTTAAAGTAAAAAACGCCGTGCGCGTGATCTATAGGTTTTCAAACTCAATTGTTTAGAATAGGGCATGGTGAGAGGGGTAAATATGTCAAAAAATAATGCTTAAAATTTGTGATAAATTTACCTAGGAAAACGAAGGTTTGGCGCAGATTAATGAACTGCACATTTGGTTTTGTGCAAGTCCTTCTTTGTACGTCAAAAAGTGTAAGGTTCTATAATGATAATGTCAAAAAAGTTAATTTCTTAAAAAGTCTTAGGCATACACATGAAATTATTGACTAGTTTAAATTTATTCATTGATCAACCTTAATTTTAATGGTAATTCTCTTTACGTTGATAAAGGATATACTTCAATTTTGCAGAACAATTTTATGTTTGTGAATAATTGATAATCTATACATATCCAAAAGTAAATTTCTTTATTAGTGTTGTTAACTTCAAAGGAACCAATCCCTGTAGTTGATGCGCATAGGTTTTACGCAAAATCATGAATAGGGCTAGTTTGTCCAACACAACTGAAAAGTAGTAATAGCTGGTAGAAAGCCAATTTTTCATGAAAGGTTCTTAAGTTAAGTTAATTTCTTAAGTTAATAAGTTAATTAAGTTCTTAAGTTAATTAAGTTCTTAATTAATAAGTTAGTTAATTAAGTTCTTAAGTTAAGTTAATAAGTTAATTTTTTTTACTAGAATAATGTGGTAGAATATAGCTGAATTTCGAAATTATGTCATTGCCACCGCCTACATAGATCTTCCTCTTTTATATAGCCGATTCAGACCTTTTTTTATGTAGTGCCAATTAATATGCAGCATTTTCTGTACAAAAATTTTGACCAAAATTGGCCTAAAACTACGTTTATTAAAAAAACATCACAAAATTGTCAAACGCCGGAAGTTCTGCTTTATGGCCTAAAAGGTAACCCCGTATTAACCTCATTCTGTTTTAAATTAGTGCCTCGTAAACGCCCGGCCTCTCAACCCTTGTTACATCGCAGTTGCGCGCCATCCAGAATCACAATCTGATATTCAATCAAAAATTCAAGTTTGGCCCGCGACTTTATCCAGTCATTTCTATTTTGCCCGATAATGCAAAAGTTACCCCTGCTTTACCCTATATAATTTTGTAAACATGTTTTTTTGTTTTTATACGTTACTCTGCGGATAATGGGATATTACGTGATATGCAGTACACAGTATTATTTATGTGCAGTATATTTCATGGAAAATGTAATTATTGCTTTGTTTTACGATTAAATTTCTACGCTTTATAAAAGAATCTAATGCACAAAATAAACAATCCATTTTACGCGAAAGATGAAAATTAAGATTTTCATAATAAACGTTTCTAAAATGTGTATTAGTAAAGTTATCAATTATGAGACCTTTGCTGAAAAACTTGCTTTTTGCAAAACTCGAACATGAACTAAAAAAAAACTCCGATATTTTTGTCGAATCCGGAAAAGTTGAAAAAACTTTTAATCCAGTTCGTGTTCCTGTTAAATAGATTAGACCCTTCTTTCAATATTTTCAATAAGCACTATCCTTTGGTTGCAAAACTACTTTCTATGTTTGCGTAAATGCCTGTGGTACGTCCGTAAAGATACTGGAAAACATGCAAAATAAAATTTATAAAAGTTTTGTCGCAGAGAAGCTTAGCATGTTAGTAATAACCTTGGTTACAAGTTAATTTCTGATAATAATCAACTTGCAGCAATATTTTTTAAGATAGTCGTTCAAGATGCTTTGCGATCCCGAAATATTGCTTCGCGGACCTCAGTTTGAGAATGAGAACCACTGGTAAACTTTGTCAATTTATGCTTTTTTATAAAAATCAGTGAATTCTGAGTTGAGGCTGGCTGTTCTTAATTTTTCGCCAATTGTCTCCCTCATTTCGTAAATTTGAGAGCATCAATGTCAATTTTAGCGACCATGTTTGTAAAATTGTTTAATTTCAAATGTTCTGTCAGCTTGAGTAAACACTTTTTTGCTGCTTTTATTGCAGCATCGTAATATTGCAAAAGCAAAAAAGCGAGTTTTTTCAATTTGAACATCTGCCAAAACTTTTCTCAATTGCCTGCGCAATGTGCAACAATACTTAATCGTTTCGGAATCAATGCGATTTTGCTTGCAAGTAGTCTACTGGCATATCACTACACTTTTATCGTTTTGAATTTGTACAGAGTTTAGTTTCTTTTTAGATTTGAAATTCATTCTTTTTCGTTTTTTTTGTTTTTTTTTACTTTTGACCCTGGCATAATTCTTAAATTTTGAGCAAAACTGAGCCTCGTGTTCTTATAGGAAAAGTTTATTGAATCTCAATTACGTACCACGTAGCAATCGCAGTATCACATTCGAGTTAAAGTTTTGGAAAACGTATCATAGTTTGATCTTATACTAGTACGTTTTGAACAATTATCATGTGCTTTATTTACTGTAGCTTGCTTTGAACGTGCATTAAAATGCATTGGAAAGAATAGAAGCGTAAGTTTGCAATTAAACTTCCAGATTGTGCAGTTTCACGAAAGTCTAGTTGTATGCGACTTGAATGACGGGTGAACTAGTTACCAAACGATTTCGTAGGCTTTGCAGTTTTATTATTGAGCAATTCCATTTATTTTATTTTTTGCTGCACTAATAACCAAGTTATTTGCCATCATTCACTCTGAAAAATCGAAAATTAAATCAACATCGGCAGAAATTCTTATGAGGTGGGGATGAGATGCAAGAACGTAGATTAGACATAATAACAGCCGTTGAATAACCTACAGGCGCTACAGCTTTCGGCAAAATAAGACCGGATTTAAAAAGAGTAATCGTAACTTCATAACGAGAAGGGTATTTGCCCAGGGATCTTGCAAGGATATACTTTTTTGGATGCGTTTCGTGATTGAAGAACCAGCAGTAAAGAATAAACGGAAAGTTTTTCGGCATTTTTGTGGATGAATACAAGGTGAAAATCACGCAATACCAAAAGAAAGGTCTTACCAGCGCTTTTGGCCGCGAAATGGATCGACTGACGCTCATGAAAATATAAACTCTTAATAAAAAAAGTGAGCATTTATAGTTGTTTGGTACTGCCTGAATTGCTACAGCCACAAACCCATTTGGAGTAAAAAGCCCTGGAAAAAAGTGGCCATTTTCATACCACTCAAAAAGTGGGCATCCTATCGCCACACTGGCGGCCACTGCTGATCAATGTGCTAACCAAGTAACCATTGCCAATATAACTAGATAAAGCAACAGAAAGCATGCAAACAATTAAATTGTTATCATCAGCTAAGATCAAAAAGAAGTAAGTACGTCTCAAGTTCAGCGTAATGTGTTTTAGCAAAATAACTTCGTTTTTTTTGATGAACAGCCTACACTATCACTTGCAAAAGCTTTTCTCGAACTTATTATTATTGACTTTCGGATTTCAGTTTGCTTGCGTACTATGGTAACCTTTACAATTTCCAAGTTGACCGCAGATATACCCTGCACAGTCACACCTGAGCAGTTTTTCGATTGTGACGTCGCAGTGACCTGGGGTTAAACAGCCTTATGCACTGAAATGTGGAACAAATTGGAAATATGCCTCCCGACTACTTACTTCGATTACTATCTTGAATTTATTCAATGCTTATATTAGCTTGTAGTGCAACTGTTCTACAGCAAGCTTGAACAGGTAATTGAAACAAAACTTAAATGGATTATGACGTCATAGACGAAAGCGTTGATCACGACCCATTTTACTCCCTATAAAACTTAGCTGCAACCAAATCCTTGTACTGTATGATGGATTATGTTGCAGTCAAATCAATTGACATTGGCAAATTTGTACCAGCTTTGTGATGTCATAGTGGTATCCCGATTTCATCTTTCACTCGATCCGATTTATTTCTTTTAGCTATTTTTCATTCATTCAATATTGGCATTTGGCTAAATCAGGCTGTCCAATAGCAAGCATGAATACGAAATTAAACAATATATATGCATTATGACGTCACAAATGCATCTCGTCCACCGTCTACTTCGATAGAAAACCTTGAGCAGCCAAGAAGACCTTGCTTTAATTTAAGATCAACGATTGCCCTAAAACACTTGAAATTAGTATATTTCTAACAAGCATCATGACATCATAGTGGGCTCCCGACATCTTCGAGCACGCTTCGTTCCAATTCCTAAGAATTGAAAAAGCACAAATGTAACAGTTCGCTCGCCCTCTGCGCTTTCTTCTAGCACAAAGTCCAATAATTCAAATAAAAAACCCCAAAGTTTTTTTTTTAATATACAATATTAAAATAATCGAAAAAAATTGGAAACATTTTTTTCACCATGTAGTGACGTGACCCACCCAAAAAAGTCCTTATGACGCAACACAGGCAAAAAAAATGCTGGACATTTTACCAATGCTGTTAGACCTATCAAGGAAGCAGTAGGCGATTCTATAAGAATGTGAAGGGAGGGGTTAGGTGATTCTGCCGCTAACACGATCCGCACAACTTAATGAACTTTCGTGTTAATGTGTATTGGTTGATTTGGAATTCTAGAAGCACAGAAGCGCAAATTTACACTTGCCAAATTACAATGCACTTGCAAATTACACTAGCAAATTAGACGCGCAATACTTGCACTCGCAATACTTGCAGATTACACTTGCAATACTTGCAGATTACCCTTGCAATACTTGCAGTAAAATCAATTTAACATAACTCCTGAAAAATAGAAATTTAGAAGGTTAAAATCTCACTATAAATTCGGCCAAATTTACAGGATAAGATATCACTGAATCTTAAATGTACAAATCATTAACTATCAGAAGTTGTAGCCTCCGTAGATATGCCCAATTGTAGCACGTGTTCCAGTATTTATATGCTTACGTCATTACTACGAATTTTCACCCAAGAAAAAGAAAAACAGTGTCGCTTCATCGTAAACAACTTTATGAATCAGCCGACAAACGGGAATATTCTGTGGGACGTCACCCGTTCACGCGTGAGTGCCAGAAAAACTCATTAATTTTTCTGAATCATGGCCGACACGGCTGTTTGCCATCACCGTAACTTACAATAACAAATACTTCAAAAGCAAAAACAGGGCAAAAACAACTGAAAGGAGAAAGTGAGCGTATCAAATGCATTTCGCTTGAAGTGAACCTACTGTATATATCAGTATATTGTGCTCCTACTCCGTCCCTGCATCTTCGTGGCATATGATACGGTTGAATGAATACGTTTAGATTCGACACATTTCAAAAGATTTGAGAAATTGGGAGGAAAGCTGCTAAAAGAGGATAGGCTAGTTTAGTAGGCTAGGTTAGTTGAACGGCGTAAGCCTAGTTGTACGGATTAGGCTAGAAGGCCTAAACCCTAATAAGTAATAGTGTTTTTTTTCTGGTTTGTAAAACAACAATCACTGCGAACAAACAGTAGTGCAGTAAAGTAAACTAGAAAAAGGATAGGCTAGGCCTGCAGCAAAAAAAAATAGGCCTACGGTACTGTATCTGAGTGCATACTAATAGTGATAGATGCAGTCACACGGTAATAGTTACCACTAGGCTTCCATTACCAGCATGCCTTAGGCCTACTAACAAGGCATATAGCTGCATCAATCTGGGCGACTTCAAACTTTTTTGAATCATTATTTAGACATGTCTCTCTGCACTTCTCAGCTTGTGTCTTCTGCCAGGTTGAAGCACCAAACGCAACACTTATGGCTTCAGTAACTGGCTCTGCTATAACTTAGAAAATGTTTCACTATGATAAACCATATATTTCATCTCAGATCTAAAAAATGGTTCAAAGGTGCCCTACTATTTGGGGTAATATCAGTACTTTTTTTAGGACGATTAGGGTGAAGTCGGGTAATTTCGGCAACCGGAACTTTCGGCAAAAAACCGGAAATTTCGGCAGGTGTGAAAATTTAAGGTTTGATGCTGGTAGGTCTTTCTAGAAGATTTCTAAAAATGGTTTTAATATTTCCTGTTACCTAATATTCTGCAAAAAAATTGACAATCTTTGAAGACCTCTGCATGTTTTTTCTCGCTGCTACAATATTTCTGTTAATAATAAAATCGAACTTTTAATAACGACTTTTTGATTAAAAAGACTACCAATTTAAATAGGCTACTGCTCAATCATGATTGACTCAATGTAGAGAATTTTGGCCAAACTTTAAAAGAGTGTTTTCCGGCAAAACCAATTGACAAATTGGCCCATTAATGAATGTGTCTGGTGACTATCTGTTGAATGACTGTAAGTGTAACATGGAAGAAGAACTATATGATACATTTTTCAAAAGTAAACACATTGTCAATAACAGCTCTGATTTCGATAAAAAGTTTGGTCTAGATACCTATAGAATCAAGGTTTGAAGAGATCTCGAAATATAATAATTCTGTCAACAGCTTCTTGAAGAAATCAAATAATAGTCAAGGCAGTTACTCTGACAACGTTTCTTTGGGAGAGCCCATTGCAATATTGGAATATAAACAGGCTTTACGATTAGTGACTGGCAAGTCGAGTAATAGCTTTGATAACACTGGCTTCCACCCATCAATGTGGCAACATGTAAGTGTTGTCGCATCGGCATGCTTATTAAATCTGTTCAATTTATGTATGACTTATTTAGTTTGGCCATGGCAAGACTCAAACATTGTGTTTTTAAAAAAAGGAGGTAAGCCATCTTATGCAAAGGCCGTTGCATATCGCCCCATATGTATCTTCTCTTGTGTTGGAAAACTGTTAGAAAAGATTCTATATCTACATTTAGACAAGTACTTTGCATCAAGTGGCATGGTGGATATGTATCAGGAGGGATTTACAAAAAACAGAAATTCCATAAGATACTTAAACAGATTAAACCTTCACATTAAAAGTGGAAAAGAAAATGGCAACACAGTAATTGGGCTATTTCTTGATTTTGAAAAAGGTTTTGACTCTGTATGGAAAAAAGCTCTAAGTTTGAAGCTCTTTGACCATGGAGTAAATGGTGTTTTTCTGTGCTTAGTGAATACATACCTCTTCTCAAGAAAAGTTGCTTTAAAAGTCAACAGTTTTTTGGGACCCTCTAGAAAAACAGGGGAGTATGGTCTACCTCAAGGATCAGTACTGTCTCCCCTCTTCTTAAATTTTATGTGAGTGATTTACTTTCCACTTTACAATTGAGTAACCAGCAGACCCGGTGCCACAGGGGGCCATGGCCGTGCCCCCCCAAATGACTGCTTGTGCCCCCCCAAACAAAAATTGTGCCCCCCCCAAGCAAGGACTGTGCCCCGAAGAAATTAACAGGCTCCGGGCTACTGGAGTGCAAATCGAGGCCCAAATTGGTTTTTGCCACTGTTATTTTCGTGCTTTTTATGGACTGACACCAGATTTTATGACATTTTTTTTTTGAGAACACCTGTTTTCAGCTGGAAAAACTGCTTGAATCCCCAATTTTGGCCGGAAAATCCCTTTGAATCTTTGGTCTTCACCTTGTTCATTTAATCCAGTCTGGAATAAATTTCTCGTGCCCCTGTGTCCATCTCGAATTCACACAAATAAACTTCTCATGCCCTCCCAAATTTATTTCTGCCCCTCCCCCAGTCACGCTATCCTGGCGCCGGGCCTGGTAACCAGTCTCAATACCTTGAAATTTGCTGATGGTATGACGGTGGTCATATCCGATCAAAAGACAAAAGATTGTATTGAAAAGTTTGTTCTCATAAACCAACACATTGTTGCTTGGTGTAACAAATGAAGAATGGTTGTTAACTGTGCCTCGAACAAAACTGAGTATGTTTGTTTTTCAAAGGCTAAGGGGGACGTTGACATTGTTCCATCACACATGCCATTTGGTCACAAGGAAATAAACCGTGTAGATGTAACTTGTGTACTTGGCTTATATCTAGATCAGCAACTAAACTTTATCCACCACAGCGACAGAGTGTACAGTAAATTACTTTATCGATGGACATCAATTTTAAAATATGGTAATAACCAATGGGGCTTAAACCAAAGCGTCATGCGCAATTTAATAAAATTACTATTTTTACCCACTTTGATGTATGGTGGCATGCTCTGGTTAAATCGTCAAACATTATCTCGCATCAAAAATCTAAGGTATAAAGTTATAAAAACCTCTAGTGGTGCCACTTCTAATGTCAAAACAGAGATCTGCGAAATAATACTGGGTCTACCACCTCTTAAGCTTTTCAATGAGGTCAACACAATAAAGCATTTTATGTAATTGAACATCAAGAAATCTGATAATGACCTTGTGATAGTATGGATTTGTTAAAAATAATCCAGTAAACAGATTTGTTAAAAATAATCCATTTGTTAAAACGGATTTGTTAAAAATAATCCAGTAAACGGATTTGTTAAAAATAATCCATTCCTCTATCCTAAAAGCATCAAAAGCAGAAGTTTTGCAACGTTAACAAAAATTGTAAGAACTAAAAACTTGTTTAATTAATAAAAATTCAAATTTAATACAGAAACTTTTAGAGAATGCAATTGTAATTAGAAAAATTACCTACCAAAAACAAGAATTTGTAAAATTCTATGTGATAGTATGTTATCCCTCTTTGAGTTTTCTGGTCATTCTTGTTCCATATTACAATCACATTTGTCAAGTGCATTAAAATTTTTACATTGGAAATTACATCATCACGCTGTCAGCTTCACTACCGTAGACTCTCATATTGTATTGAGCTATGATTTCATGAGATTTACAGAATTGTCCAGTGACTGCTGCTGATATACAAAGTATATGATCAATAGTTATGTCGAATCTAAATGGCAAAGTAGTCTAGACAATCAGTGGCTACTAAATGGCTATTCAATGGCACCTATAGTGTCATGTGAGATACTCTCTTTTGATTCTTTTGTTAAACGAAAAACTGAGACTTTATGTTCAAGATTTTTTTATCCAAATGATTTGCTGAACTCCTTTTTATTTGATAAATTTCCTGATGTTTACAGTACGCCATTATGCGGTTGTGGTGAAAGTGACCAAACCATGTGCCATATTTTATTTAAATGCAAAGGCTCTTTGAGTATACCTAGTGATGCTGCCCATCAGCTCAGAGAAAGGATATGTGAAGCAGAAACTAACTGTTTCCCTAATATGCATGTTCAGGATTTCTGCACTCTACTTCTGAATCACAGTCGTGATAAAGGTTTTATGACTTTGCCATCGAAACGCATTCAGAAATGTGCTTGTTATTTAAAATCCTCTAAAAATCAACACCATAGCTCTGTTTTTGTTGTTTGTTTTTTTTTACATATCATTGCATCTTTGATGTTGGGCTTCAATGTGTGTGTGTGTGTTTTTTTTCTTCTAATACTGACCTGTGACTAACCACTGAACTGTAGTGCTGTAGCACTTTAGTTATATTATTTTTCTTCATTGTCAAGTGTATTACAAGTAACATAACCTGATTGGTATATAATTTATATTTCAGTGTTTTTTTGGATTTTTTTTTTACCCTCACAAGTGTCATAAGTTTTTTTTTTTTGCATCAACAGAAACGGTGACGTAGGCCTACTTTCTTTCCATGTAGCAGTTTTCATTATTTATTACGCCAACTTTTTCTCTTCATAGCAACTGATCGTCAGAATTAAATAATTTTGTTCAGTTTTTCCCTAAATGTTTGAAAACAAATATTTTTAACTTCTAGAAAGAAGTGTTTTTATTCAGCTAAATGTGTATATTACATCGCATTGATAAGTAACCGCAGTAGATATTATTCGTGTACGTTTTTAGACACATTTTTCTTGATGTGTATATATATATATATATATACATAGGCGTTTAGTCTGCTGCTAGCTTCTAGGCTGTGCTGTAGCCTAACTTTGTTGCTGTTAGCACTTGGTGGTGTTTGTTATTACGCTAGCTGAAAATGGATTTGTTAAAAATAATCCATTCCTCTATCCTAAAAGCATCAAAAGCAGAAGTTTTGCAACGTTAACAAAAATTGTAAGATCTATAAACTTGTTTAATTAATAAAAATTCAAATTTAATACAGAAAACTTTTAGAGAATGCAATTGTAATTAGAAAAATTACCTACTAAAAACAAGAATTTGTAAAATTTTGCAAAATGGAGATTAATTTTGTTTGGACTATTTTAAGTAGAATGATAGATCGTATTTGCTGCCTTTTTTCAGTCTTTGAGCCTAGCTGAGCAGCATATATTGGTCGAATTAGTCAAAACTCTGCATAAATTTTATTCGATTTAACCAAATTTAACACTAAATAAGCAGCTGAGATAATTAGAGCAAAAAACAAACACGATTTATTTGCTTGCCAAAATTTCCGGTTTTACCTGAAATTTCGGAAACCCTTGTTACATCATATAGCTAGCGAGCATGACATCATAGTATCTCGATGTTGGTGCGAAAAAAGCTGCAAACGAAATACTGCACAGATGGAGTTCAAACAGAGTTCAAAAAGAGTCAGTGTTTTCTGAAAATTAAAAATAAGTGAGAAAGTTGCCGAAATTACCAGACTCTACCCTAGGACGCGCGTCCTAAACGTCCTAACAAACCGATACTTTTTTAGGACACTATCAAAAATAAACTCAAATCTACTTCATTTAATTAAAAATTATTTGGAAACTCTATTAAAATCAACTAAACTCTAGTTTTTAATAAAACATTGGATGCAAATTTATGCTGTAATCATTGCGTTTCCGGTACGCACTAAAACACCTCCGTCCTAAAAAAAGTTTCAAACTTTTTTTAGGATGCTATCAAAATCAATCAAAATCGGGTTTGTTTTATAAAAAGCAGCAATCTGAACTGATGCAAAGTTTAAAGATAAATGACCAATCATCCTAAACCTTCCAACAAACAAAGTTAAACGCAAATCCTCAATAAATTCGTCCTTAAACATCTCCGTCCTAAAAAAAGTACAGCGTCCTAAAAAAAATTTGAAACTTTTTTTAGGACGCTATCAAATTCATTTAAAATCTGGTTTGTTTTTATAAAAATTAGCAGTCTTAACTGATTCAAAGTTTGAAGATAAATGACCAATCATCCTAAACCTGCCAACAAACAAAAATAAATGCAAATCCTTAATAAATTTGTCCTCAAACTACTCCGTCCTAAACAAAGTAGGCCTACAGCGTCCTAAAAAAGTTTAAAACTTTTTTTAGGACGCTGTACTTTTTTACGACGGAGACATTTAAGGACGAATTTATTGAGGATTTGCGTTGAATTTTGTTTGTTGGCAGGTTTAGGATGATTGGTCATTTATCTTCAAACTTTGCATCAGTTCAGATTGCTGCTTTTTATAAAACAAACCAGATTTTGATTAGGATGGAGGTGTTTTAGTGTGTACCGGAAACGCAATGATTACGGGATAGATTCACGTCCAATGTTTTATTAAAAACTAGAGTTTAGTTGATTTTAATAGAGTTTCCAAATAATTTTTAATTAAATAAAGTAGATTTAAGTTTATTTTTGATCGCGTCCTAAAAAAAGTATCGGTTTGTTAGGACGTTTAGAATGCGCGTCCTAAACGTCCTAAAAAAAGTATTACCCCACTATTTGGACTCCCGGTACCAGTTCTTCAAACCCCCAAACACTGACCAAAATGCACTTACAGCTTAATGGTTAACCTTCACTTATAAGACCAAAACCTTCTAAGTCACCTTAGCCTGGGGTGACTTATCACTAGCCTACTGATTTAGAACACTTTTATCAATTTACAGCTTCCAAAAACATTTTTATTTTATGGATCGGTAGGCGGGTAGGGCCTATATAGTACTTATAACAAATTGGTCGAATAGGCCTATGTTTTTTTCAATTGGGCCCATGGACTCAGTTTTTTGTTATTGATGAAAAAGTCAAATGATTTTGCGAATATATTAATACAAAAAAAAGTAAAGGCAGTGTCTGCTGCACCGGCCTGGTTTCCAACATGTAATTGCTGCTGCACTGGCAGCGCCAGTCGTTTCATCTTGCTGTTCAATTTACTGTCTCTCAAGCTGGCATTGCTGCCCGAACCCTAACTCTAATTGTAAGGTTTTAGAGAAAAAAAGAATTATGTAGCTAAATAGTTCTCTAGCACTATATTTGCCAAGCGTGTCCAGCACGAATCTACGCCCCATCCCTCGGCTCAGCATCCAAGTGTGCTTACCGCTACACTGTCAGAGCTTCGCATTTGATGTGTCAAAGTGCCATATTTAAATCGAATCAATGAGAAAAAAAGTAATATAATACGCTGCCGGTGCTCCAGCGATTTGATGTCGAAACCGGACCGGCGCAGCAGACACTATCAAAAGTAAAATTCTGTACCGGTATGAGATAATATTTCTGAAAAAGTTAATGATTTTGGTTTCAAAAGACTGTGATTGTGCACTTGGTCTACATAGTGGGCATTTGTTAATTCAATCTGCAATAGAATCTAAATTGCTGTCACCTCATATCCTGATGCCAATGAGCAAACTCGTGGCCGTGTGGTTAAAGTGATAGACTAACGATCACAAGGCCGTAGGTTCGAGCCTACCCCCTACGTCTGAAGTTCACCTGACAAAACTCAAGGATGTCGAAACAGCCATGGATTAGGTTTTTTCTGTGGCCCCAGTCAACCCTTACGGCCTATACAAACGCAATCTTTCATTTCATAATTTATTTTGTGTAAACGATGATAAGCAAAAAAAAATCAATCATAGTTTAAACTCTGACTTGTCTGTTAGTAGGATATCGCTCTTGGTCTTGAAAAGTATTTAACTGATAGTGTTTGTTTAAGTGTATGGTTCAAAGTTACCCTGGGGTTCAAAGTCGCCCCAGTTAATGATACCTTAAGACCACTTACAGACTAAAAAAGGGATTAACTAGCTACGATTGTGTTTTATAAACCCTTTTTTACTTGAGCAGTCATTTCAACTAGCTATCTATATTGTAATTACATTGTAATTACATTTTATTCACCAAGTTGCCTTGGCCAGGAGACAGCGAAGGGACCTTTCGGTCTTCGAGTCAAGCTGCCACCTGCCCACCTGTCTACCACACACGGCGGAGGCTTCACACAGTCCTTTTAATTGCTGAACGTCAAGCAGGGAAGCTGCGAATACCAATTTTTATAGTCTTTGGTTTGACCCGACCGGGAATTGAACCCGAGTCTACCGCTTCAGTAGCAGACGCTCTATCCACTCGACCACTGATCGGTTAATCCACTCGACCACTGATCGGTTATACTACTACGTTTATACCAGTCCAGTATACTGTACAAAGCTGAAACACTTGAAAAACTTGAGCAGTGAGTGAGTTGAAAATGAAATAAACCTAAAATTTCCATTTTTTTCTGTGTATATAGGAGGTTTTGTCTAAACCACTCTTCTTTGTATGCATCTCTAAATAAATCATAACAACAAGCTGATAGCTATTGTAGTTGCTTTGTACAACAACATATCTTATCCCATATTCAAAGCATTATCACGATGAGCTACCATAAAAATGCATACAGCATGAAAATATCAACCAACTAGTTAATCAATGGATAATTGACAGACTGGTATGCACTGGATTAAAACATTGCAAATTTGTAAACACTCCAACTAACTTATAACATTTGGCATAGCTGACCTGCCAAAAAATCTTATACAAACGTACCAAACTTTTAGCACCCAAAAAAACTGAGATTACACATGAAAAATAGAGCCATAAAAAATTAAGCTCAATTAGAGATAGAAAAATAAATCTTTGCTATGATGGAACAGGAAAAAAAGTTTTATCACTTCAAACTTGGCAAATTATCCAGCTCGAAATCAAAATCAATCCAGTTAGATGTCAGATGATTTTTTTTTATAATATTTGGTACCTTGTAATTGTACAAAGCCATTGTTGAAATAACTTGCATTGTGAAGGTCCTTTAAAAAGCTTTATTGTATTGTCAAAAGACAAGGCTTATTTGTATGCTGGCACACAAATAAAAAAATTGCTATCCTTGCCCAAACCAGTGTCCCCTCAACTTTTTGGCTTATTGGCAACTGCCCAAATTTTCTTGAAACAATCGTGCCCAAAGCTGTAAAAAGACGTTAATGTGTCCTAAATTTCGTACCAATCCAGTATTAAAGCATGCTAAATGTCATGTTTCTACAATTTAGTTGACTTTTCTAAAGCTATTTTTAACATATTACTTCAAATTATTTGCCCTTTTTCCAACAAATTACTTGAATCACAGACAAAAATCGGCCTAGAGGGAACACTGGCCCAAACCCAAACTGCAACGCTAGCTCTAACCCTAATGTTAATCAAAAACTTTGACGTCCTTCGTGGTCGACTCCTGGGAAATTATAACGACTTCCACAGAAGCTGAGGGCTGCCGATCAGAGCTAAAAGCTTGAAACAGCGCTGTCCAGCTCTGTGCCTAATGTTAATCCTTACCCAAACTTAAAATCTTAACCCAAACCCTAATGATAAGTTTAAAAAAAGAAGAGGGTAAAGGAGCACCCATTCTTCTGTTCTTGGCTATCTCATTTTCTTTAAGCAGTTCTTACTGAAACACTAGCGTGCAAATAAGCACTTCCTTGTTGTGCATAAAAGAAAACTGAATTAAGTTGTAAAAAGAAATCAAGAGTAAAGCGTATGGTTTGGAAACTTAAAAGAAAAAGAAATGCAAGAAAAATTTGAAAGAAGAGTTGAAGAGTTAGTTGATGTTGAAGCAGCATATTTGTGGGAATCTTTTAGAGATGTAGTGCTGAAGGCATGTGATGAGCTATGTGGTAAGAAGAAAGTCAAGAAAGAATGGAGGAAATAAATGGTAGAGGAATGAAGAAGTGAGGAATGCTATAGCAAGGAAGAAGGAAGCATTCAAAACGTTTTGAAAAACTGGGTTGGAAGAACACAAAATATCGTATGGGAAAGTCAGAAATCAAACCTAGAAAGTGATTGCTAAAGCCATGAAGACCAAAGCTGAAAAGGAAATGGAAGAATTACATTAGAATCCAAACAAGATTTTCAAATTTGTAAAATTAATGAAAAGGGATGGAAAAGATGTTGAAGGAGGAAAATAGATTAAAGGTAGAGATGGAAGAATTGGTTGCAGTCAAAAAGATTAATGTAAAAACAGTGGCTATTTTGCCATTTGGAGGCAAAATAGTCCTAAGGGCTATTTTGCCACAAGTGCCAAAATGGCTCAAAGCCTAATCCTAACCCAAACCCTAATCCAAACACAGGAAAAGCACTATTTTGCTTCTAGAGGCAAAAGAGCCTCTTCCTACTGTAAATTATGGAAGGAGCTCATGAAGTAGATTATGGATGAGGAAAATGCTTGGGACCACAAGGTGAATGCTGCTATGGATGAGGGGCCAGTAGAGAAAGTTTCTTGCCAGGAAGTGAGAGAAGCGATCAGGAAGACGAAACAGGGAAAGGCTGCCGGGCTATCTGAAATGACAACGGAGATGATTGTTGCAGGTGGCAGAATTGTAGAGGAAGTGATGCTACAGCTTTGCCAACGAGTTTTGGATGGAAAGGGAATCCCGTATGAATCGAAAACCAGCGTTGTGGTGCTAATTTTTAAAGGAAAAAGAAATGTGATAAGCTGTGGTTTGTATAGAGGGTTGAAGTTGCTTGAACATGACATGAAGATTATTGAAAGAGTATTGGAGAGAAGAATACGAGCATTAATTAGTTGATTTTGATAAAGCACAGTTTGGTTTCATGCCTATAAAGGGAACCGCTGATGCCTTATTCTTAGTATGAAGGTTGCTAGAAGAACATCGAGTGAAAGGCAAAAGAATGTACATGTGTTTTGTTGACCTGGAAAAGGCATATGACAGGGTAACAAGAACAGTAATGGGATGGGCTATAAGAAAGAAAGGTTTGCCTGAAATCTTGGTCAAGGCAGTGATGAGTCTTTGTGAAGGAGCAGAAACAAAACTAAGAGTTGGATCAGGGCTGTCAGAAGAATTTTCTGTGAAAGTTAGGATACACCAAGGATCTCTGTTGTCGCCTTTGTTGTTTGCAATGGTGATAGATGAAATAACGAAAAATGCAAGAAAAGGCTGGATGAAGCAAACTCTTTATGCAGACGATTTTGTCCTAATGGGAGAAGCCATAAAAAAATTGAGAGAGAACTTTGAGGAATGGAGAGGGGCATTTGAAAGCAAAGGGATGAGTGTCAATTTTGGAAAGACAAAGTTGATGGTGCTTGGAAAGACAAAGTGATGGGATGGAGGAAAAAATGTTTGACTGTAAGATTGATCCTTGTGGCGTGTGTGCAACAAGAGTTTTGTCTAACTCGGTGCTATGTACAGCATTTGGTAAGTGGGTCCATGCAAGATGCACGAATATGAAGAAAGTTGCATAAAATTTTGTGTTATATATATATTTGAATAAAAATTTTGTTTGTAAAAAATGTAGACGTATGATAAAGAACTTCGAGGAACCAGATGAAATACTGTGTGATGGTGTGGAAATTGTAAGCAAGTTCTGTTATCTAGATGACAGATATGTGCAACTGGTGGGTGCAAAACAGCAGTAACAGCTAGAACAAGAATTTGTTGGATGAAGTTTAGGGAATGCAGCGAAGTACTCAAAGGCAGAAGGTTTTCATCAAAGATGAAAGGGAAGGTTTACAAAAGTGGTGTGAGATCAACTAAACAAGGATAGCAACGTTAATGGACATGTTAGGCACAAAGGAGTCTTTAGATAGGTTGGTTGGCTAAAGCAAGCAGTATGTGGTAGTGCGATCATGTTTTGAGGAAAGAAGATGAAGCTGTGATAGTGAAGGCTTTGAAATTTGAAGTGAGCAGTAGGACAGGAAGAGGAAGACCGAAACAAACGTGGAAAAAGCAAGTAGAGAATGAGTTAAAGAAAAATAGACTGGTGAAAGAAGATGCATGTGATCGAGCGAAATGGCGAGGTGTGGTAAAGACAATGACCATACGAAATCCGGCCAGCTTCGTTGACGGGGACAGTACCGAATCCAACATGTGATGTTGATGATTGTTAAATGACAAAATTTGCACTTTGAAGTACAGTATGTATAAATTATTGAATATTAGCAGGTAGAGTGAATTCTTGGAAAGTAATTTTTTGCCATGCGATATTTTTCTGCCAGTAGCATTGTGGGTTGGTCCACTGATCAAAATGCACAATTAGAAAAATATGGCATTTTTTGCGCTATAGGTCTACTTTTGAGCCTGTTTTTTTTGTAGTAATGTGGACTCCAAAGTAATTTACATTTTTAAGACATTATTTATGAGAGGGGCTAATATTTGTCAAAAATAAAATCAGTGGCAACTAACTAAAATGGTTAAAAATAAACAATCAATTCAATCGCTTGATGCAAAATACTTAACGTAGGCTTTGTAAAAAAAATTATTAGGGTTCTATTCAGTATGTAGTTCAGTTAATTACCCATTACCTCTCTCAAATCTCGTTTCATTAGCCCCTCCTCCCAAATTATCTTTATCTAGTGTTATAAAATACAGACAATTTTGATTATTGCTTTTGAATTGTTTCAAAGAAAGTGCCGATTTGCATTTTGGTGTGCAAATGTGCTCTGCTTATTGGGAGTAAGAGGGCAAGAGTGGGTGCTCGTTTGCTGAAATGCTTTTTTTAATTATTATTGTTGGGGTTTGGGTTTAGAATTTAACTTTAGTTTAGGATTAACGTTAGGGTTAGAGCAAGGATTACAGTTTGGGTTAGGTTTAGGGTTGGGATTAGGGATAGGATAGCAACGTGCAAATAAGCTCTGCCATTTTTAAATGATAGGATATTTAAACATAGCACTGAAGTTTCACCATTAGCTATCATCCTCATGCTGTAGCCCATTTATGCAACCAGTTTAATCAAGTTTTTGCAGTGCTAATTTCTATGCCTTGTTTTAAAAGCATTTATCCTTACCATTACCAAACTAGGCCTAAAATTAATTTATTATTGCAGAAAAAATTGCAAAATCTTTGGGCGCCAATGGCCAAAGCCAGAATACCCTCAATGGCCTCCAATAATAAGTATAAACAGTCTTCGGATCTTGATAATATTTCTACGTTTTCACAGTGACTAGCAAATAAGGAATTTTTATACATATAATTACAACATTAGCTAATAGATTATGAGATTACTAATTTGTGTATTTTGTGTAAGTTTCCCTTTTACATTTGTCAGAGGTAAGTATAAAATAATAAAAAAAAGGTTTTCCAAGTGTAGGTTTTGTGTAAAATACAAAAAAGCTTTCATGTATTATAATTGAATGTGAATGTAAACAATTTTCATTACTGCATTACATTCGAGTTCTTGCTTGCATAAATACCATATTTTTGGGGCCATAAGATGCACTTAAAATACTAAAAGTTAAAAAAAAACTGAAGGTGCGCTTTATATATGGATCAGCTGATACATTTTTTCTCTTGACGATTTAATTTAGAGTTTTTTTTGTATTTCATCTCGAGTGCCGTATATTTCGCTTCGCCTTATATAAGAAAATAAAAGCAATGAAGGTATTTGTTGATAGTGCGCCTCTTAGTCCGAAAAATACAGTTATCTGATTTGTACAAAACTATGAATTTGATTACTGTACATTTTTTCAAGTTTACTCTTTGCGTTTTTTTGTACATTGTTTTTTTTTTAATTTGCAATATACAGTCACTCCCCGACTTAGAAACGGACGCAGAAACAAGCAAAATATTCTGTAAGTTCAAATTCGAACTTAGTGCAAAATATGACTTATGGCTGCTACCCAAAGCTGCTTAGATTAAAGCGCTAGAAGGACTACCCAAACAACTTCAGGTCTACTCAATTGGCCACTCAAGCAACTCAAGTTTTTGTTGACACTAGTCATAGCCCCGGCATTACTTTGCAAAAACGTTGACACTGGATGTGACCCCGTCACTTTTCATTAATTTTGAGCGTCAAGCCTTAATGTGCGAGTTGAATTACAAAATCTTGCAGATTTTGAAATAAGTTAATGCCACAGTAACTCCCTGAGTGTCTGAATTAATTTGGATTTGTCAATTTGTGTCAATTTGTCACCAAGCAAAAGGCAGGTTCAAGGTATAATTGTTCTTGCAAAATTTTTTGAAAATTCCCGAACAAAAACTTTTAATGCATCTGGTTATCAGAACAAATTTATGAAGGAGTGTTTTTTTTTGCTATAACTCCCCAATTCCATCCATTGCGTAGGTAGAGTGTTTATTTTCTGTTAGAAAAGCTGTTTTAGCCCGTTCCACACTGGGCATATTACAGTCAACTCTCGTTAATCGGACCCACTTTAATTGGACACCCTCGCTATCGAACACAAACTGTCAAGGAACGGAATTCCTGCATTGTGATGTGCTGTGTTTTCTACAATCGGACAACCTCGCTATCCAATTGTGACAGTGAACTTCTAGGAACAGAAGTACAAAATGCTTTAAAAAATTTCTTGTTAATCGTACATAACAGTTAGATCACAGCGTTTGCTGAAGAGTGCATTACCAAATGATAGGAAATTATTACAATTATTGCTTTACTTTTATGACACAATGTAAAGCAAAATGCTAATTTTCTCAAAACTGCAAAATGCTCAAGTGTTTTTCCGTCAAACGCCAGAAACCTGCAGTGCACTAAAATACAATTCAGATTACGGACTGTTATGCCTAATTACAGTGACAACTAAGAGGTACGGGAACGAAGTAACAGGGATTAGTGCAAGATAACGCATTATTGCACGTTATTTTGAATGAGTTACCTGCGCCAACCAGGGCAGCGTAAGTGCAGATCAGCGTTGCATGATTGACGTACCGACAATTACCTACCACAAACTAGGTTAACTTGTTAATCTGACAATCTCGCTAATCAGACATTATTCTCTGAAACAAATTGAGTTCGATTAACGGTGGTTGACTGTATATGGGTCCTTGACTTTTCAGCGCGACTATTTTGGCACGGACCTGTTTGTCGCTGCTGGTACTTTTCTGCGTAGGTCCTTTTTGGCTTTGACCTTTTTAGTTCTAATTCTGTACCTTTTGACGACAGTTCAGTTATTTATGCTTTTTTTTCTGTTTCATGCAACTCTTAAATAGGTCAGTAGAACTTCTTTTAAACAATAAACAGTTGTAATTGAATTTCATTCAATAATGTGATTACTGCAGCATGCTTCGATAATGATGATTGGAATAATCGACGCTCGCGTCGCATGTTCCTTTGTTTTTACTAGAGGCCATTTTCAAACTAACGAGTATGAGGTTTCAGACTTTTGCTTATAACTCAAGAGTGGTTAGGTCTAGCTACATGAAATTTTGACTGCAGTTTGAGGTAAATGATTTGCATGTTTGTACCAAATTTCGAGGCGATTAGTAATGTGACTTTGGTTTTAGGACCTGAAAACCGCCCCGAAAGTTTGGCGTAAAAAGCGGTCTCATTCAAAAACGGATTAGGTACCGCAAAAATATTTCACATGGTTATAGGTTATATGTCTTTATCTCTACTAACCCACTTTTGGCCGCGATGTGTTTTTTTCCCCCTTTTCATTTTTTTGTTTTTTTCCTTTTTTTCGTCCTAAATCTTGTACGCTCTTCTTCTCCTAAACCAAAAATCGAGATCTAATTTTTGGATTAAGTTGTTAAGCTGCAAAGCAATTTTGTCTCCAGAAATTTTTTGGGGCGACTTTCCCTGGAACCCCCACAAAATAGGGCCTCCAGAAATCAATTTTTAAACGACTTTTCTAGGGTGCCAGTTTTTTTTTTTATGATATCAGTGGATATTTAACAGACAAATATTTTGAAATAGTTTGGAGGTACCACACTCCCTTGGAGACTCCCCCAAAAAAATCAATTTAAGAGACAAATATCGTGACATAGTTTGGGGATACCACCCTTCGGGGACCCCTAAAAATCAATTTTTTGAAGGACTTAACCTAGGATGCCAGTTTTTATATCAGTAGATATTTAATGGACAAATATTTTGACATAGTGTGGGGCTGCTACCCCCGGAAATCCCCATAAAACCAATTTTTTGAATAGCTTTAGCTAGGGAGCTAGTTTTTTTGAAATCTGTAGATATTTGCATTGGTCGTTCTAAGGGGTTGCTACTCAGCAAGTTTCCATCTAGTTTTATTTTATTATGATCTTTCTTCTGCAAACGCTGCCTTTGCGTTCACATCGCCTTCGCGCTGTATACAAGCCGGCCTTAATACATCTAGAAATTTGACACCATCATTATTTTGCTCCATGAGTGTGCATCTTCTATTCTGTTAGAAAAGAGATAAACTCTTCTACATCTTGAAACATGGTTTTTATGATTAAAATCAACCGTACCTCAGCGAAATATGTAGACACCACTTTCTTCGAGAATCCCCAATATTGCCCCAAATCACCAGAAATTGGGCTGGAAATATTGGCGATTGAGAAAGATTTATTCAGGATTCTGAAAATATTGGTCACGAAATACATCTTTTGAACGCCGTGAATATATGTGGAGACTTAACTATAAGTTCAGACAGGTATTATAATGAAGATTCACTATGAATTAACCTCAATGTTTAAGAAGATTGTTTTTATTATCCTGTCGGTGTTGTTTTATTTCAAGTTTTGAACTGGTAAAGTGCAGTCGTTGAAGCAATGGCTTAACGTTTTCCTTATCTTTCGCTTCTCATAAGGTAAAAATAAAATCAGCATTGGGCTTTTGTACAGTATTCATTGATTGAAATTAAATATTCTTACTGCGAAATAAATAAATAAATGAAGGAAAAAATTTTTTGTTGTCCAGCGATTAACTTTTACTCGTTTATCCTGTTACAAATTTTTATTGATACATTTTCTTCTTAAAGTTTTGAGCTCGTAAGTGTTGACAAAAATAATGTGGAAACGTGTAGCATAACATCAGACGGATAATTTACAACGATTATTGTCTGTGCTGCGTCAATTTTATTTGCGAACGCTTCTTGTTGAGTATGTTTGGTTTCAGCATCAGGATTTTAACAATGCAAATTTGAGTTTCTCCATTATTATAGCAATCAGTTTACTCTTTTCGGAAGACATTTTATTTACGCTTTCAGTTCCAATTTTAAATAAACTAACACACTGATAATTATCATTGTCGAAGTAAGCAGCAATAATCGAAACATTGAAATTCAATTACAACTGTTTATTGTTTAAAAGAAGTTCTACTGACCTATTTAAGAGTTGCATGAAACAGAAAAAAGAACAAAAGAAAGGAATAAATTACTGAACTGTTATTGGTGCCGAAAAAATCTTCGCTGAAACGGTCTGCGCAGAAAAGTGCCGGCGTAAAATTAGGCGACGGCAAAAAGGATCACGCAAAAATTGTCGCACGGAAAAGATGTGATCCATCATGAGCGTTTGGCTGTATGTTTAGTTTATTTTGAACAGAAATTAGGATCACCTTGCATACCGCCTTATAAGCTGCGAGTTGGTTTTAAAACAAACTCAGGATGTGCTTGTTCATGACTTTTTGCGCAGTGTAGATCATAGGCGTTGATTTTGGCCGAAGCCCATGGGCAGTACCCCCTCGGGTCTGACACTGAAGGGGCAAAATATGTCTGGCCCCTTCGGTTTTTTGGAAGTAATACCCACTTGGCAACAAGAATTCCTAAATTCCGGATTGAGATAAAACCAGAATTCGGCGAAGACCTTTTTTTTTGGTCTTCACCTGAATGTGGGGGCAAATTTCTGCACTGAAAAAGTTTTGAAGAAGTTTAACCAAACTTTGCAAAAACATTTCGCCCCTTTGAAATTTGCTTAATCAACAAATAATCGACGCCTATGGTGTAGACTGCTTGCCAACATTTATTTATATTAGTGATGATCCCATAGACGTCAATTTTTGGTTGAAGAAAGCAAATTCTAGGAGGCGAGAATTTTTCCTCTGTGATGCTTTTGAAAGCATTTTCAGGTGTTTGCAGGTGTAGCAAATGTGGTATTTTCGTCCTTATAACGAGCCAGATCGTCCCACAATTAGTGACAATTTCAAGTACTAGTACCGTTTGCTTATTCGATTGATTGTGGCATTAAGATATTTTCTAGATGACAACATTTAGCATAATCTCATGTTTATTTTGGCACTGCACTGACCAGACGTTGCAAATTTGGTAAGTGCTTGGTCATAATTACATTGATCTAGTCAATTACGCTGCAATGTAGATATTATACCTATCCAGTGCTGTTAAATTTTCTTTAACTGGATATCTCTAGTTGTTGCAATGTACGTTACGCCCGGTCTACACTTTGCATAAAATCGTGAGTGAACATGCAAATCTTTACTATTCTTTGCCTTAATATCTTGACCAACTCGGAGCTTATACACTGGTAAGGTGATGTGCCGGGCATATCGAATTTCTGTTTGAAGTAAACTAAAATTTCCATTGTACGTTCTCGATTTCACGTCCAGTAAAGACTAAAACACTAGACCTAAGCGCAACAATCACGGCTTTTTCCTTGGAAACCAATGTAAATAACTGTAAATTGCTTAACTTGAAAACGCCAAGCAAAATTGCCAATACTTTCGCTAAATCATTAAGCGCGTAAAAGCACATCGTATTTAAAAATTCTCAGCATTTTAATTACCTGTAAACCAAATTGCTGAGATGTAAACTATGCAAAATTGATGTTAGAAAATATCTTATTCTCAAATATGGAAAGTGAATCGGTAAAAGATAAAATTGAACACAGAAGAGCTTTTTTGGTTTTATTTTTAACACGTAGTTATTGCATCACACCCAGTCTAAACTTGGCGTATGAGCATTTCTACCATGCTAGCAAGATGGCACACCAAGCGTATTAAATTTAATAAACGGTAAGCTGTCAAGCTCACGAATTTACACAAAATGTGGAGTGTGTCTTTACAATCTTTTTGAAATTATGTGGAAATCAAAGTTAAATCAATTAATTTGAAATAGTGACTGCATAAAATAATCATAGCATCTGTTTTAAAAATGCTAGAATGCCATGAAAAAGACTTAAACAGCTTAAACAAACCTCCCTGACTGTCAATCTACTTTTGATTAATCAGGAAAGCTGGTTTAATTTCTAATGAATAGTGTGATATCGTTACTCTATTGTCATTAAAATTTGGATATGTAGTTTTATGTTATTCTTAGCTATTTCTGTACTGCTGACTAATTTTATTATTTTAATTTTTTTTTATTATTTTTGCAAATTGTTTATGCGATACGCCTACTGAAAAGTACTTTTTTAATAAGCTTTTGAAGAGCAGAAACTGCTACGCTACAATTCAGTATAAATACTTGTCCAATTAATATTGTGAATATTGATTCAATGTTTCAAGACTAGTGCAGTTTAGACATGTAATTTATGGTTGGCGACGCAAGTTTGCCCTGGGAATGCATAAAAATAAAAGCACATCAAGCATAAAATAAAACCAACTCGCCACATTTGTCATTTTTGCAACACTCGTCTGAAACTTTTTTTTTACAAACCCTCTTGATTTATGCTTATACTGCGAAATTCTTTGATCTTGCAAATACAGGTTACACAGCACCAGGCGCGTAGCCAGAAATTCGCAATGGGGGCTAATTCGGGGCGGAGCCCCCAGCGCTCGAAAATTTTGCATTTTTTTGCAAAAATAACTTAATTTTAGGGCTATTTTAGTAAAAAATAATGTTTTTAAAACGTAGCATAGAAATTGGTAGCGTAACATGATTTAACTGGTTGCATTCAGGCGCGTAGCCAGGATTTGGAAAAGGGGGGGGGGGGCTATTTTGAAAGAGTGAGAAAAGTGCAAACAACCTTGACTCGAATTTTCATTGCTCTTGAATCAGTTTCACACGGTTTGTCCGAAAATTGAGACAAAATTTCTCGGAAAGCTTGGAAATTCAAAGATTTTTTCCGTCCAAAATCAGGTGGTCTCTAAAAGAAAAAAGGTCTTCACCAAAATTGAGACTGATTTTTCGGCCGAAATCGGAAATTCAAACGTTTTTTCGGCCCAAAATCAGGTGGTCCCCAAAAGAAAAAGAAAAGGCCTTCACCGAAATTGAGACTAATTTTTCAGCCGAAATCGGAAATTCAAACGTTTTTTCGGCTCAAAATCAGGTTGTCTCCAAAAAAAAAAGGTCTTCACCGAAATTGAGACTGATTTTTCGGCCAAAATCGCAAATCCAAACGTTTGAGGGGGGCTGTTTTCAATTTTTCACAAAAAATCGGCCTCAAAACCACCAAAAACGTGCAATTTTGCATTCTTCACAAGCCAATGGGGGGGCTCGAGCCCCCCCCCTGGCTATGCTACTGGTTGCATTAGTGGGCTATGTGGGATACCATTGTAGTTTTCTTGTTTACATGCTGGTAAATCACAAAATTCTGTTATTCAATAAAATTCACACGGAGTAATCTATTTTGTTTATATTTTATGAAGAAAAATAATTTGGGGGGGGGCTAATGGAAAGATATTTGAGAGAAGTGATGGGTAATTAACTAATACTGAATAACCCCCCTCCCCCCTTATTCCTGAGTTCATATTTATAATTAATATTATTCCTGAGTTTATTGTTTGATAAAACCTATGTTTGTTATTTTTACATTAGCGATCAAATTTGATTGCTTGTTTTTGGGCATTTTTCAAAGTTTTCATTATTTGTGACTTTTATTTTTGGGTCATTCCATGTCAAGCGTCCTAAATTTTTGAAAGTGCCCAGCTCGACCCCTTTCAAATTTGCTCAAACTTTGTCAAAATGTTTTATAACATGATTGAGGCATACCTTGAAAATTTTAGCTCAGTATCTTGAGTAGTTTTAACATTATGGGTCTTTGAAGTTTTTCGAACCCCCTCGCCATGTGACAATATGGCTTTTCGTGGCATTTTTGAGGATGCATACTACAAAATCTAAAGATACTAGAAAGCTGATTTTTGGTATGTTTGTACAACTTTTGGTATAGTTCACATATCAATTGCAAGGAAAAAATTATTTCTTAGTACAGGGGAGCAATGACTACTCAAAGTTGCCTCATTTTCATCCGAAAACCAATTTTCGATCATTTTTATCTGCTTATAACTTTTAAACTAAAAAGAGGAAGAATACCATATTTGATATAAATGATCCTTGTCTACTATACTACAACTTGGCTAAGTTTGATGAAGAACATTGCATTAATATGGTCGATATGGCTCATCAAAAAATGGCCCAAATTCAAAAATAGCAAAATGGCACCATCTTCTGGTGTCAAAATACCCCGGTGGACAGTTGTTTACAAAAAAGATTTTTTTACCACTGATAGAACATTTCTTCAAGAACTTATATAGCAAGTTTCAACTTTGTGACTCAACTATAAAGGGTTGGCATTGGGGTGAATTTATGCCCCATAAAATACAAAAATAGCACTTCGTCTAGATTTTGAACATGTCTGAAAGCATTAGACATAAACATATAAGTTGTAAACAATAACGAAAATGTGTTATGATATGTAAAAAAGCATATGGTATGATTCAACACTCTCGCAAAAGCATTTAAGAAAAGGACAGTGTCAAAGCCAATTCAAGATTTTTGAGAGGGGCAATTAATTAAGAGACCAGCTGGTTGAAAATTTTGCAATTTTTCAGCAAAGAGTATGAACCAGTTTTCGGATGTTGAATTAGATTTGTCGTTCAAAACATAAGTGTTACCACTTCCTCCCATGACAGGATAAAAGTGAAGCAATCAATCGATCAACGCTATCTACATTCAAAAATATGTGCACGTTTAAGAGTTGTGCAAAGCCACTATTCGCTGATATTCCTGTGCTGTAAGCTTGTATTGACGTCCACTGTGCCCTTGAAGTTGTGGGGCTGCAACAAGGCAGATGATATCTTGAAACGGGATCCAACATTCATTTTTGAGATCTTGAGGCCAAGATAACGTTTGCTTATTTCTTGCCATGAACTTTACATAAACATCTTTGTGTATTTCTGAACGTTGTGTTATAGCTCCGACATACCATTGCTGATCATACCGACAAGCCACATACTGACCAGGTTGTAGGAAATCATTTGTTTGTAGTTGTAACGAAACTGCTGCTTCCTTTTCCTTCAAAAAAACTTTTGATCCATTCTCATCTTTTGAAATTCGTTTCATTATCAATGATGACTCAGACATTGGTATGAAACAATGGTGAGATCGTGTCCCAGAAATCGTTTTACATTGCGAGTATCTGTTTTCCAATTGATATGAAATTATGTGATTTGAAACATCTTCATCACTGATATAAAAAAATTTAATTTTAGAGATATTGGTATTAGCCCATTCAAACATTTGTTTTGGTGATAAAATTTGGTACGTTTCAGTCGCTTGAAGGCTTGCTCTTGCAACCAAACGCTTAGTGGTGCCTCCTATTCCATCACAAGGTGACTTGCCATGGCTGCTTGCAAAGAAATGCCACTCTGCTTTTATGCCGTGATCCAATTCATGATGGCACAAATTGATAAAATTTTTGAAATTTTTATACTGGCTGGCAGCTCCGTCACTGAAATAAGTAACTTTGTTGATTAGAGGCAGATCATGTTTGATCAAATGCAATGCTTTTGTGGAAAAAGCATGGACAGTATTGGTATCATGCCTCATGCAATCTGAAATAACACACATGTTGAGACATTTAAGGTCTCCTGCTTCTTTGAAATACACACAGAATGGATGAAGAGTGGCCTGACTGTTATCCCAGTGATAACCCTGAACAGCATCTTGTACTAAGAAGCTGTAATTTTCGGCAAAATCTAGCAAAATTATGACTGCATCATCAGCGAGTGTATCCTTGGTAATTTGGAGAAATTCTGACTGTGATTTGGCTATGAAATGGTGATGTCGTAAAAGATCAAATTTTTCCAAAAGCAGATCCATATACTCATTATAAGGAAGATGTAAATCAACAAGCTTTGTTCCATCGGTATGTAGCCACTGTTTGTATTTAACTTGATCTTCGCACTCAATATCATTTTCTTCAAGTAACTTTTGCAGCATGTTTCGTAATTGCTGTCTTCCAGGACAATCGCTGCAGTATTGCAACATACAGTTTCTCCTTGTTGTGTCACAAACCAATTCTGCCAAAAGATCTTTATAATTGAAAGGTCCTGGAAGAGCTGCTACCAGTAACTTTGCATTTTGGTGCTGCTCACATACACATACAGAATGCATGCCCTTGCTATTGACTGTTACACACCACTTGGGACGCAATTCGCAAAATTTTGAAAAGCCAATTTTATCTCCTGTTGCTTTTAGATATTCAATGTGTAGTTCTTTTAGATTGGTTAAAAGAAGACGCTTTTGCTGTTGGGTTTTTATCCCATCCACGCGAACAGAGATGTATTCTTTTTTTCCGGGGCACATTCTTGAGAATTCATCTGATTGGTAGAAGTTGATTACTTTTTGAGCAACCTCAGCATCAAGTGGCTTTCCTCTCTTTTGGTTTGGCTCTGCAAGAATCCCTTTACTCCTTTTTAACTCACGAGCTCTTTTAACCAATCTTTTTGATACCTCAAATTTCTTCATTGTTTCTTTAATCGTCCAACTTGATGGAATGAGGGTAAGCAGTTTAATTTTCTCTTGCTTTGTGGAAATGTCGCTTTTGGATTTTAAAGATGAAATCATTTCCTTGAAATCGTTATCATAATTGTTGCAGGATTGCCCACTTGTACTTGACATTTCCAATTCACTTGTTGTCAAATTTAGCAACTTTGCCACTTTAATCTTGGCAGCTCCTTCAATAGCCCTCATCTTTCTCTTTCCATATCCAGCTCTGTCTCTTGCACCTGCAGAAAGCTTCACAGGAGAACATCCTAGCATTGCCATACTTGAATTTAAAGAATCATGGGTAGAATTTAATGGCTCAAAAAGATCATCTTCATCAGTTGAGGATTCATAAAGATGAAGTTTGAGCTCTCGATCACATGTGGGACAAAGCTTTTGGCCAGGTTTTAAGTCATAAACTTTTGCAGTTTCTTCATTAACAGCTCGAAGAGATTCTGTTAAAACAAAAGTTTTTATGTTAATTACTCTTATATGTCTAGCTTAAAACTTCATAAAATTATGTTGGTTCAGAAGATGTTTGGTTTTCACACAGACCCAAAGCTGTGGCAACTGTCATCTTCAGTTTGTGAAAGTTTCTCCTAAGTCTTAACTGCTGTTGCAATAATGCTTGTTTTGTTATAATACAGTACTTGCCCAGGAATCGAAAGTCTTAAAAAATAAATTAGTTTGTAAAAATAACTAAATTGAAAAATATGTTGCTGTTAAATGAGTAGTGCAAAAACTGAACAAGCAAAATTACTAGTTACGTTATCGCCTAGCACTGGTTAGTTAACACAAACCACTTACTTGTAATTTTTCGTTTGTGGATATTCTTGGGATCACAGCAGTACTTCTGCAAACTTTCATATCTGGCCAAGTACATTTTCTCATGATGACAGCAAATTTTGCTGTCATCATCAATAGATAAACCAGTTCGCCATTCTAGCAACTTTCTTTGTTTTGTGCTGATGCTACTTGCTGATATTACTCCAACTGTTTTGCAATACACTTTTTTATGACATTCTTCATTTAGTTGAAGGCCAATTGTACATACAGCGTCACTACTAACTTCTGAGTTAGTACAATCATCCATTATGAATTGAGTTTACAAAATTCTATTGACAGCCAATGGTTACATAATCTGCTAATGTTAATATTACCCTATTTGATTGATATACAACAGAAACTATGATTCAACCTTAAGCAGAATTTGCTTGCCTATTCACTCTCTTGAAGAAAAACTGCATAACTGTACAACAAAATGCACCAAACTGCAACAGGATTAAGATTTTTTGCCTCGGCTCAGCCAAGTAGCTTTGGAGACCATGAAGTGACTTTGCGGTCTTCTAGTCAAGCTGCCACCTGTCTACCACTTTGGTGGAAAACTACACTGTCCCTTTGTAATGCTGAACTTCAAGCTGGAAAGCTATGAATATTAATTTTAAAGTCTTTGGTTTTACTAAACAAAGATTCGAACCCAGGGTCTAATGATTCAGAGGCAGACGTTCTAACCACTATGTTCTACTGGCAGCATCTGGAAACTGCACTTAATGGCTATCTTCTTGGCATTTAGACTCAGCTCTGTGCTCAACCTTTGCTTGAATTCATTCCTAGATTTAATGTGGCCCTTGAATTCATTCGCATTATCACGTGAAAAGCTGTCCCAACAACATGAATAAGACTGATGTCATAAATAGCTACAACAATTATATTCCAGAATATCATCCAATAGTTGAGTGTTTATGATGTAAGAATCAAAACTAACAATTCCAATAAACTTTAGTGTTGCTTTTGCTTTTCCACCAAATTTGTGAAGATTTGGCAATTAAATATAGTGTGATTGCATAAAAATATGAGTACTGTTGTTCTAAGTAGGTAATTAGATAGGCAGCACAATGTTTAGTAAGTAAGGTAATGTTCATAGCTTATTACTTGTTTATAGATAGAACCTTGCATTGCCTCATTCTTACTTTCAAATAAACTTTAGGCAGCAAACTTTAGCTACCAGATGTTACTTGATCTTGAATCAAGGTATTTTTAGAAAAAAATGTGAGGTTCAAATGCAGCTTGATACCAACCTTTTATAGTTGAGTCACAAAGTTGAAACTTGCTATATAAGTTCTTGAAGAAATGTTCTATCAGTGGTAAAAAAATCTTTTTTGTAAACAACTGTCCACCGGGGTATTTTGACACCAGAAGATGGCGCCATTTTGCTATTTTTGAATTTGGGCCATTTTTTGATGTGCCATATCTACCATATTAATGCAATGTTCTTCATCAAACTTAGCCAAGTTGTAGTATAGTAGACAAGGATCATTTATATCAAATATGGTATTCTTCCTCTTTTTAGTTTAAAAGTTATAAGCAGATAAAAATGATCGAAAATTGGTTTTCGGATGAAAATGAGGCAACTTTGAGTAGTCATTGCTCCCCTGTACTAAGAAATAATTTTTTCCTTGCAATTGATATGTGAACTATACCAAAAGTTGTACAAACATACCAAAAATTAGCTTTCTAGTATCTTTAGATTTTGTGGTATACATCCTCAAAAATGCCACAAAAAGCCAGATTGTCACATGGCGAGGGGGTTCGAAAAACTTCAAAGACCCATAATGTTAAAACTACTCAAGATATTGAGCTAAAATTTTCAAGGTATGCCTCAATCATGTTATAAAACATTTTGACAAAGTTTGAGCAAATTCGAAAGGGGTCGAGCTGGGGACTGTAGGACGCTTGACATGGAATGACCCTTTTGACAAATTAGCCCCCCCCCCCTGAATATATGTTTCAAAAGATGCTTTAAATCACTTTTTGGTCCATTCCAGCACAAAAAACAGTCTCAGAAGAGCTAAAAACGTGGTATTTTCCTTCTTCAGCATTTTGGTTAAAAGGCCAACGCCCGCCCCTGGCTATGTTACTGCACAGCACGCTTGAAATGCTTTTATCATTTATTAACTAAATTATTTCTCCCAAAACTTGATTTTTTACACACTTGCGCAACAAGCAAGCCATTCAACAAAAAGCGAGGAGACGAGAGGAATTTCGCCCTCTTGAGTGGTCAGACCCGAAGGGGCACCGTCCCCCAACCCACCGGAAATCGATGCCAGTGGTGGACCCTAATGCCGTCAACATCTTGCATGTGCATTGTGCAACGCTGACGCTGTCGTCGTTGCTGTTTTTTTGTTGACACGCACATCACTGTGCTCAGGACCAGGCGCGTAGCCAGGATTTGGAAAAGGGGGGGGGCTTTTTTGAAAGAGTGAGAAAAGTGCAAACGACCTTGACCCGAATTTTCATTGTTCTTAATCAGTTTCACACGGTTTGTCGGAAAATTGAGACGAAATTTCTCGAAAGACTCAGAAATTCCAACGTTTTCTCCGCCCAAAATCAGGTGGTCTCCAAAAAAAAAAAAAAGGTCTTCGCCAAAATTGAGACTGATTTTTCGGCCAAAATCGGAAATTCAAATGTTTTTTACGCCCAAAATCAGGTGGTCTCCAAAAAAAAAGGTCTTCACCGAAATTGAGACTGATTTTTCGGCCAAAATCGGAAATTCAAACGTTTTTTCTGCACAAAATCAGGTTGTCTCCAAAAAAAAAAGGTCTTCACCGAAATTGAGACTGATTTTGCGGCCGAATTCGGAAATTTAAATGTTTGAGGGGGGCTGTTTTCAATTTTTCACAAAAAAATCGGCCTCAAAAGCACCAAAAACGTGCGATTTTGCATACTTCACAAGCCAATGGGGGGGGCTCGATCCCACCCACCCCCTCGATCCCACTCAATCCCACCCCCCCCCTGGCTACGCTACTGCTCAGGGCTACCAAAATCAGTTCAATGTATTACATATGTGATTTGGAAATGTTTGGTAGGCGTTTGTATTTTACTGTACACCGAATAACAGTACTGTTGAGTGTTGTACATAGGATATACCTAATTCAAGATAAGAACGACCATGCAGAATGTAACTTGTTCGTAAGTCAGGTAGTGCCTGTACAACGGTTTTTGAACAAAGAAATGAAACATACGTCAAGTTTGCTTCAAAAATGCTCTTCTTGAGCTGTCATTGAGATTTTTGGACCAGGCATTTTTTCTTTTTTGCCCAACTGGTGTAGATTTTAGGGCACTACCAACGTTTTGTGGGCCCATACCAGTTGCCTTTATCAGGGCATAGCACTAAACTACAAAACAAATAAATAAAGTAAAATTAAAAAATTGAGAGGTATAAGAGTATACTATTACAACATTTTGACCTATCTTATGACCATTTCAAAGTTAGATATCTTCTCGGCAGCAGGATTCGAAGTTATTTACAAGAGCTAGCTAGTCGGAAAAGTGAGATCAAATGTTTACTTGCCCGAAGAAAACTCAACTTGCCCGAAACAAATCGGCACAACAAATTTTGAAGTTGTTTTATTTTGGAAAAAATGCTTGAAATGTACTTCTAGGCAAACAACACTGAATTTGCTTAATTCAGTCCATAAATCTTTCGAGAAAATCAAGTTTTTGAGCACGATTGTTATGTGTGACAAAAGTGTGACATAGTAGGTACTGGTAACTTCTTCAGACATGCAATTCGCAAAAATTGATGTTTTGATTGTAATTACTTCTATTGCTACGTTGACAATGATATCATTGATTAACGTTGCCTTTTTGCTGCAAACAAATTTTCTTTCAATTGCGAATATTCAAAACTGCTCCAGCTAGGAAAGCTGAAATTTATGCAAAACACGGTGGAGCTAAAGATCTTTGAAACAAGGGCGTCGATAGAAAAATTTTCAACGGGGAGCCAATAACAATATAGCAGTATTAACTGCTAAGATTGGAAGAATTTTTGAAATTTGGGAAGTTTAAGAGAGAATGTGTGAAAATTTAGGGGAGCCATGGCCCCCCCTGCCCCCCCTTACCGACGCCCATGCTTTGAAATAATAATGATAATAAAAAATAGGAAAATTTTTTATGTATGTTTGCTGCTCAGGGTAGTGGTTGTGATACCCAAAAGAACAGTTCACCCAGCAATAGCGTGGAAAATTTTTCTCAGAAAAAGAACGTAACCGAGTCTGAGTATCAAACAATACTGCCTACGATAAAAAAGTGTTAATTGCGATTAATGATGTGTACACGATTAAACTAAGTGTCAATTTGATGATTGCGCTCAAATAAAGCGAACAACAGCTTTCTTAACTTGCATTTTATTTTATTGCAACAAAAGCGGTAATTTGAGTATCTGAATAATAATAATGTTTGATGTTGTTTACTTCATGGGCTGTATTTTGTTAACTGGCCGTCGAGCAAATAAGGTCAGAAAATAACTTACTCGAGGCGATTTCAGCTTTCTCTTGAGACGAGCGTTAATTTTGGATCCATAACAACTAATCAAATGTTGCAAACTGACTGTGAACAAATTTACCTCCACTAATCCTAGCCATAATGTTGATGGTCAGTTTGCGGCACTCAGTTGACTTGGTTCGTTAATTTCGAACTCTGCTGCAATTTTGCTAGTAAAAATTTAATTTTTGATGGTTTGCTTCTTGTTAACGAAACTGTTAAGCAGAGGTGGAGTCCTCGAGGACACATTTTGAAGTCCTTGGCCTCGAAGGTCAAGTCCTTGGCTCGAGCACAGCACTATTTTTTGAATTGTTAAAATTTTGTGGAGCGCTTGAAAAAATTTTCGAAAAACGTTTTTTTTGTGGAGATCGCTTGAAAAATTTTTGTGAAGACCTTTTTTTTTTTGGAGAGCACTTGCGCTAGTGTCCTTGGTCCTTGGCCTCGAGCATCCTGTCCTTAGCTTCGAGAGTGTCTGTCCTCGGAAAGGCTGTCCTTGGCCTCGGATTTTTTTGTGTCCTTGGCCTCGAGCCTTGTGTCCTAGACTCCACCTCTGCTGTTAAGTTTTAATTTTAAAATACTTGTGAAAGTATATAAAATTTTGAGAAAGGCTAAGACAAGGGTCATAGTCAAGAGATTCCTAAACCGAGAGTGCTCAAACCACTAACTTGGTGAGCGTAAATCAAATTCAGTTAAGGGGGTTCAGGACAAGAGCACTTGGGACATTGTTTCACGAAATGAATAATGATTTAATGACAATTGATGATAAATGGATTTGAGCCGTCGCGATGCGTTTCGTCCTTGCTCAAGGGACTCTTCAGGCGACAAAGGTCAATTTTGTTTTCATTAGCCAAAACAAAAAAAATAATTAATTGGAATCGGCCCCCCTTACCGTTTCTATGGTATATGTCTTCCAGTGCAATATGGCTACTCCAAAACTTTTCGCCGACAACTTACCGACCACCATTACCCAGTAGGCTACTGACTCGCTACTTGAAACCCTCAAAATCTACCACTAATCAATTCTACTACCTCGTTACCGAAATCTTACAAGCTAAGCCTACTTACTGCTAACATTGCAGGTTTGGTCTGCACAACGTTAAATTTAAAACCAATCAAAGAAACTAATACCGAATAATAGCCCATTATTGTCAAAAAATACAAAATATCGCAAAACATTACGTATGGAGCTCTACGCAATGGAAAATTTTAATAAGAGACCCCAATGTTATTTGAATTAAAATTTTCTATCCACATAGCACTATCTCAGAGTGCTCAAACTAAAAAAGTGAGCGAATTCAAATTTTGAGAAAGGCTAAGACAAGGGTCATAATAAGAGACCCCAACGTTATTCGAATTTTAATTCGAATAACGTTGGGGTCTCTTATTAAAATTTTCCATTGCGTAGAGCTCGATACGTAATGTTTTGCGATATTTTGTATTTTTTGACAATAATGGGCTATTATTCGGTATTAGTTTCTTTGATTGGTTTTAAATTTAACGTTGTGCAGACCAAACCTGCAATGTCAGCAGTAAGTAGGCTTAGCTTGTAAGATTTCGGTAACGAGGTAGTAGAATTGATTAGTGGTAGATTTTGAGGGTTTCAAGTAGCGAGTCAGTAGCCTACTGGGTAATGGTGGTCGGTAAGTTGTCAGCGAAAAGTTTTGGAGTAGCCATATTGCACTGGAAGACATATACCCTAGAAACGGTAAGGGGGGCCGATTCCAATTAATTATTTTTTTTGTTTTGGCTAATGAAAACAAAATTGACCTTTGTCGCCTGAAGAGTCCCTTGAGCAAGGACGAAACGCGTCGCGACGGCTCAAATCCATTTATTATCAATTGTCATTAAATCATTATTCATTTCGTGAAACAATGTCCCAAGTGCTCTTGTCCTGAACCCCCTTAACTGAATTTGAATGTGAAAGTATATATATATGTTATACATAATATGAGAAAAGTTTGTATTTTAACGGTCAACTTGGCAGATGTGATGGTTTACCTTTCATGAACTTTTTGTAATTTGTTTCACCAGTACCATGGCGTTTTAGTGAATTATCGATGCTACTAGTCTAAGAGCTGAAAGCTGTAACATGCCGTTTTGTTCCACCTTTCAGGAAACTACTTTTTGAAATTCTGGAATATACAGTCACACCAACTTGCAACAAAAACTTCTCCACTCAAAACCGTGCAGTATTTTTGTAAGGACGGTTTTATTTCACCGGAAATTTTTATCTACTTTTTTATTTACTCGACTCAAATCTAACCCAAACTCTAATGCTTACTCTAAAACTATTCCCAAATCGAACCCAAACCCTGACCTAAACCCTAATCTTAACTCCTAAAAAATCAAATGAAAAAAGCGCGGATGAATATTTTTCATTTTTGTTTTATTCTCTTTAACTTTAAAATTTTCGGTGAAATAGTCACTACCTTTTTGTAATGTCATATTGAATATGGCGAACGGGGGAAATTGCTGCACAGATGTGCACTAGAGCGTGACGCATCCAATCGGAACGTGGCTATCGCGCGACCTCGGGGATTTCCCTCTTCAACTGTTTCTGTCTGCTATAAGTTTCGAGCAGGACCAGTACATCACCTAGCAGTGAAGTTAGAGAATGAAGTGAACAGAGGTGTAATCGGGCAAAAAAGATTGAAAGTGAGTGCACATACAACGTTTATGTGATCACAAAATGTGCTAAGTGGTGAACCGATCAGTGGTCGAGTGGATAGAGCGTCTGCTACTGAAGCGGTAAACACGGGTTCGATTCCCGGTCGAGTCAAACCAAAGACTATAAAAATTGGTATTCACAGCTTCCCTGCTTGACGTTCAGCAATTTAAGGGACAGTGTGAAGCCTCCATCGTGTGTGGTAGACAGATGGGCAGGTGGCAGCTTGACTCGAAGACCGAAAGATCCCTTCGCTGTCTCCTGGCCAAGGCAACTTGGTGAATAAAATGTAATTACAATTAATGTAAAGTTGAGGTGTTAGCGTAGTTTCAGTGTGAAATTATGGTATTTACACTAGGCTATAAATTAATTTGAATTAGCTCTTACAGTATAATTACTGGTGTAAGGTAAAAACTCTTTTAGAGTACTGTACCAAATAGCTTAGCTGACTGACAAGATTAACTCTACCAGAAGACTGTCAAGGTCATTTCATTTCTCTGTTCACTTTGAGCAAGAATATTCGTACTATCAAAGGTAGCTTGGCTTATAAACAGTGAAATTTCATCTTCATCTATTGCAACTTGTGCATATCGGTAGGCTTAACCCAGATACAATTCAAGTTTTCTGAAAAAAATCCAATTAAAACTGCCATTGCACTTTACATGGTGCAAGCAGACAGCAAGTGCGGTATATCGACAAGTCAGTAGCAAAGCAAATTAATTGAAAGAAGGTCATTAAACACCAACAGTTCTGTTAAATCAACTGTAAACGTACGTAACCAAATAAAAGTAGCAAGTAAACTGAAGTGGCTATAGTTCAAATCAAACATGGTATTTGCCAAACACAGAATGTGGTACTGGTCAATGGTGATACTGTATATATGCATACTTTTACAGTATTTTTTTCAGTATATATGCAAAACTTCTGATGAAGCTGGGTGCCATAGATAGTTAGTTGGGTTGATGTTGAATTTTGCAAATGTGACAGGTTTCTCAAAATTAGGTAAGAATTTTTTCATGCTTTGCATTCCTTTTGCAGAGCAATTTCTAGCTCTATTGATTTTGTTTTTCTGGCTGAACTAAACCAGGGCTTGGATGTTGTAGCAGCTGGGCATATGTCTACCAGGTGATCATTGAACTATGGTTAAGGCTGCATTTAAACTTCCATCTAATTTTATATCCTAATGTCGTCACTGTTTTTGCTCAATAGATCCAGTGATCAAGCTTCCAATTGCAATTATGTTGAGAAAATGTTTGCCTATTTCGTTGAAAGTGAAGAGAAGCTAATCTCCCAACACCCAATTTTCCAATGGAAAAGACAAAGAAATTAGATGAAGAAATGAAATAACTATATTATTTACTTGTTATATAAGTGATTGTTGTTGTGCTTGAACTTGTCTTGCTGTTACGTAGCAATGTGGAAGGTGTGTAAATACAGAAAACTATCAAAAGCGCAGGACACTACTTGAAGTATCGTACATAAACACTGGACAATATTATTCTGTTTAAAATGTTGCAAATATGATACAGCTTAAAGCTGGCACTAAACTAGCAAACCCTAAGCCCGCAATTTGACAAACTCTCCCTCTGTATTGGCAGTGATGTGAAACACGGCGAGATGCTGCCGTTCAAGTGCAGTTCTAGAGTTACATTAATGGCTATTTACTGCATGACTTTTGCTTAAAACAAAGATCAAAAGGACAGTTTAGTAACTACCATAATGCAGTTTAGTAAATAGACTCCCAGTGAGGGAAATCCTTGTAAACGCTTGGGTTTTTCAAGCCTAGTCAACTGACCGCAAACGACGATTTTGTTACAGTGGTTTTGTCACTGATTTCGTCACAAAGTGAGGGTTTGGGCAAGATGACTTTGGGGATAGTAAAAATATATTTAGGATCGCCCTTTTCAGCCAATCGATGTTGTCCGCGGTCAGTTTGCTTGCTGTCAGTTGGTTTGCGGTCAGTTGTCGTGGACCCTGCGTTTTTAGAGTCGCGTCAGAATGAAGTAGGTAGTATTGCAATGACGAATCTATTTTTTAAGTGCTTTGATTAAATGCGCTGTCTGAACTGTAACTAACTTTTGGCTTGTGTCGCTCTGATGTTGTTTTTCTCATATTCATCTGCTTTGCATATTCAAGGTTGATTTAAAAAAAAACTGCAGGGTTTTGAGTGGAGAACTTTTTCGTGGAAGTTGGTGTGACAATATATTTTCCAAATTTAGTTTCAGAAAGTAGCCCTCTGAGAGGTGGAACAAGCTTTTTTTCTAGAGCTCGTAGAATTTTCAACTTACAGAATATACTTCGCTTGAAGTTTTTCGTTTTGGTAGCCTCTAGACCAATATTATTTTTGAGTTTTATTTTATCTGGGACCATTTCAAACCGTATATACTTGATTTTGCAAAATTTGATAAAAAAGTTTAATTGCTTATTTTGACAGCTATATAATGCTATTTGAAGAGAAGGTGAAAATTAAACATCTGCATACACTGGAATTTATTTATTTTTTTGTGATTGATTTATATCATTCACTTTCATTAAATTGTGGTTTTGCTTTTAGTGATGTCTGATTTAGAAAATTGTTTAGAAATCTAAAAACTGCATCTATAATTAAATATTAAAAAAAAATTAGTGACTGTGTTTCAGGTGAGACTTGTCAAAGTCCAGAAGTTACGTCAACTTATTATTCAAACACAGATGAAAAGTTAATCGAAGATACGGTGTTTATTGTTGAATTTGACATACAATGTCGAAACAAAGTGGAGGTGATATTTTGAGTTTTAAAATAAAAAACAGGATGATTTATATCGAAACGTTTAGGAGTACATGTCTTAATCGTACCTCAATCTATGTAAGTTTAGGTCATAAACCTAACTCAAACTGTAGTGGTGTGAGTTATTTTCAGACTGTGACTTTTAGATGCTGATTAAGATGCTACCTGGGCTTTCAATTTCAGAACAATCTTTTCAAAAATCTTTCACCGGTATCTACATTAGAAAAAAATTGCGTTTATAGTGATACATTTAATTGGCATCATGGCGGAGAGGGCAGAGGCGTCGTTTTTATGACAACCCTGAATGCATGATCTGGGTTCAACTTGCACCCTGGTCATGTTGCGCATCTTTAAATAAGATGCTTAACGATTATCTCTGCTTGGTGGCTTCGAACAAACAGCAAATTTAGTGGACAAGAATTTAAAGAACCCACGGATAAATTGGATCACTGGAAACCCTTAAGCAGGTGCAGATTCCCCCAGGCACGAAGTAATTTTTGCAATAAAAAGTGTGCGGATCATCCAATACCGGTAGTTAGCGTCTGCCCAGTGACAGGAGGATACATTGCGCTACTACTGCAACAACAACTTTTTTAGTTTTTACATTTTTCTTTAAATTTGAAAGTCATGGAAAGGTTGAAATATCATTAAAAATTTTGGGGAATGGTATAGGAACAAAGTTAAAATTAATCGGTTTCAAAAGCATCTACATGTTTTTGTTTTTCTATGTTAACTTACTCCAAAAGCTTAATTTGACTATATCAAGCGGTAAAAAACTTTGAAGTTTTAAGGGGAGCTTATTTGGAGGTCTCGGTGGTTACTAGAATTTCTTCTAACTCAGATGGTTCAAAAATTAAAAATTTGAAGAACCCATTTGGCGGACTCCCAAGTTTTAAGAGTTCTTATTTTTTGATACCTACCCAGTGGTAAATTCACTTATCTTGCTTAATTGGTTAAAACTTCACACTCCCAATTTTAGATGGGCATTAGAGAGGAGACATTCCTGACAGTAGCATAGCCAGAGGGGGGCGAGCCCCCCCATTGGCCTAAAAAGTATGCAAAATATCAACGTTTTTAGCACTTTTGAGGTCGATTTTTGCACTAAAAACGAAAATAGCACCCTCCATTGACATTGGCGATGAGAAGTGGTCAAGGACTTAAAGTCATTTCGACCAGAAAAATTGGGTTTCAGCCTGGCTGAAGACCTTTTTGCTTTGGAGATCACCTAAATATGGGCATACGAACCGACTCAATCTGAGTGAAGACTTTTTTTTTTTTTTTGGAGATCATCTACATTTGGACAGAAAAACTGACTCAATCTGAGTATAAACCGATCAAAATTTGTTTCTAGCTTCTCGAAACAGCCCCCCATTGCAAATTCCTAGCTATGCTCCTGATTCCTGATATATATAATCGATCTAAGTTTAAACTCTCTTTGTTTAGTGGTTTAACATTTGTTACTAGCCTGAAAAAAAAAAAGAAAAGAATAAATGAACATAGTTATAAAATAGTGGTCAATGGAAAACCTATATGTTATAAAACCACAAATTTTGTTTCATCAATATCGGTTCTATCGGTTAAACAGTTTTTGGCACCTTAACTGATGACCTGGCGTCCCCTAATTTGGTATGTACTAAGTTTTTATCAGTACTCAATTTGTTCCAAATTTCAGTTTTTCACGTCTAGCTGTTTTTTAATCACAAGCGAACAGTGGCGCAACCAGGGGTTAAGGTCCCCCCTTAGCCAAATCACCTAGAAAACTTAAAATACAAGCGTTTTAAACATATTTTGGCTTTTACCTGTAAGCAAGGGTAGGGACTGCGCAATTTAATTCCTGCAACTGACTTTCAATTTCTGCAATTTAGCTCTTTCAAATGGCTCTAAAAGCGAGCGAATGGCATTAGAATGGCTATTTTCCTAAAAAAAGGATTAGAATCACCCTCATTGCCCCCGACGACTTGGGGCTTCGCCTCCAGACCCCCGTTTGTGGCACGCGTAGTTATACCGGTTTGCTCGCCACCCACTTATATAAGTGTTTTTTTTAACAAACAAATTTTGATTTTGGGGCCAAGCCCCTCCCTCCCCCTTAGCAAAATTCTGGTTGCTCGCCTGTAAAGGAATCAATAAATTTACGGTACAGAAATGACTGTATTTACCCGGTTTTTGGTTTCCTGAATCGCGTGACCCCAGACTCCGCTAATTGGCATACACACTTTTTTTAAAATATATTTTCAGTTTTTTCCTCACGTTGTGTCCGAAAATAACAGCGGTTTTTAAAAAGTTAACGGCCGAGTATGCCAAAGAATTCTATGGAGACGCGTGTCGCAGAGTCTCAATAACATTTAACCAATTTGCAAATGTAAGTTAATCATTTTTAAACACGTTTGGAAAAAGTAACGAAAGTCATTGAAAAAGTTATTGAAATGTCATGAAATTTGGTTATGAAAATTGTGTGGGAGCTGTGATTAGTTTTTGTTCTAATTAAACGCGGACTAAAGGCAAGTGAATGGGGGTATTTAAAATTAAGCGAATCGTATTAGACTAGATTGGCGTTGATTTCATCCTTTTTGATCTACCCATTCTAGAGATATTATTTCAAACACAACATAGGGGCCTCTAATATTATAATTTTTTTTGGCAACCCTGACGTTGATAGCCTTAGGGTCGTTAGCAACGCCATCCCAGTTCGTAGACTATTTGGTAGCCTAGCGATCTCAGTAAAAATCAAGCTGTCAAATACTTTTCAGTCTAAATCATAGCCTAGCCTAGCAAAAAGCTTTTTATTACAAGGCTACAAAGTATAAACTTTTACCTGATAATAAGGCTACCAGTACCTAAATAGGCCTATTGTATTTGCTTACAGTATTTTGTGACCCTAGATTAAACTTTTTCATCTAAGTTGCAAACCGTGGCCTACTACTTTGCTTCCGTTACATTCGCTTTTCTTGGACGTTTGTTAACTAGGCTGTCTTACAGTCTATTTTTCTCCTGCTCGATTTTTCTGCTGACAAGATCAAACTGATTAGTGCACACTGCGCAGCGAAACTACTCCATGTCGTAGCCTAATAACCAGGCCCGATGCCACGGGGGAAATTTCGGAGCCGTGCCTCCCAAATCACTGTTTGTGCCCCCCAAGCAAGGATTATGCCCCAAAAGAAAGTAACATGTCCGGTACCACTGGAGTGCATTTCGGGGCCTGTGCCCCCCAAGCGTGAGTAAAGTTTCGTTCCTGGGTAAAAAACACGAGTGAACACCAAGACGAAATCCAAGATTTCACGCCGAAGACCTTTTTTTGGTCTTCACCCCTGAATTTTTGGGCAAAAACCGAGATCGGCTCCATAAGATTCCGTCGCGCCCCACCAGGCTATGAAAGTGCCCCCCTGAGCGAAAATTGCGCCCCGAAAGGAGGCAAACGGCCCGTATCCGCGGGGCGTAATTTGGGATGAAGACCTTTTTGTTTTTGGGCTTCACTCCCGAATTTGAAGGAAACATGTATCTGTGGTCTCCCAAATATTTTTCTGCCCCCCCCCCCCCCCCCCAGTCACGCTACTATGACGCCGGACCTGCTAATAACGACATTGTTTTAGGTTAGACCTGGGATGGCGTCGCTAAGGCTATCAACGTCAAGGTTGTTAATGAAAATTGTAACATTAGAGGCCCCTACGTCGTGTTAGAAGTAGAATATCTCTGGAACGGCTAAGTCAAGAAGAATGGAGTCAACTCCAATCTAGTCTTATGGGTGGCCAAACTTGAGATACCCCCATTGATTTTATCTTTAGTCCTCGCTTAAGCCAATTTGAACCTTGTTTTCATAAACATTTAAATCCTTTTACATTTCTATTCGTTTTATATTTCAAAGAAAAAGTGATTTGTTTCCTTGATTTTATTCAGCTTCTTGCTTTTTTCTCTTTCTACGATATGAGGGCATTATGACATACATTTTATGTTTCAGAAATTCACTAGTTTGCTTTTTAGAACCTCCCACTCTATGCTGATGTAGATGGTAAGCAGTATCCTGTGACGTCATCACCAGACAGTGATCATCGACAAATTAGCTGGTCTGTACCTGGCAAGAGTCAAGCCAGATTATATGAAGTTAGGTAAGCACTGCATCACTTACGAACTATTGTTGACTTTCGATAGACTCAAATCTTAACTAAACTTGATATTAAGTTTGTAGCATATCTGCTGCTAGATGAAGCAGCATAAGATTATCGTAAACATGTGAACTCCTTGGTTATTATTGCTTAGTAATGACACTAGCAATGTTTTCATCAATCCGGAAATTTATCAAGCCAATTATACTCTTGAGCTAAGAAGTTGCGATTCAAATTTGACAAGTTTTGTAATCGATGACGTTTGAATAAAACTGCTGCTTATGGTTTGCCTAAAATAGTTGCTTGTTTCAATGGATATTTTCAAACACCACTTACCTATTAGCGTTACCAACATATAGAGGAGAGGTATGCCACTATTTTTTTGGCAGTTGTGGCATTTTGCGCTATATTTTTCAACAACAAGTCTTTCTACCTACGGACAGAGCCGTTTTCGCATAAGTCGGTTAAATCTAGGGTCGACAGTATTCAGTATATTCGTACCAATAATGATTCAATTACCAGCAAATGTAGTAAAGAGGTGGATGATCCTGTTTTTTAATATTATGCAACTGATCTAACGAAAAAGATGAGTCTGTTACGAGTCTTCTCCAGTAATACATGATTAGTTGAGGAATTAAATCAGTAGCCAGCAACTTTTCACCTGCGCCATGCCGCCGGTTACTGTTATGCTGATGTACTTTTTTTCATTTTTTCCTTAAGTTATACTTTTCAGGTTTTTCGACGAAGAAGGTTATAACAACTTGCGAAAATCATTGAGAAGTGGACAAGATGTGGAGACTGTTAAGCCTTTATTCACTGTTGAAGTCAAACATCCAGTAAGTTGCTTTTTTATGCCCACCAAATCTTCCTGAAATCTGTAATATTTCATAAGACGATTTTTATGTTCCTAACGAAGCTGTGGTTTTTATTGATCGGATGGTAAGGCTTTATAATGCGCAATCTTCTTGCATCCAACTCAATTACCTGAATTTTGAGTCTACAAACGAATCAGCTCTAAAAACTTCGATAATTTTTACTGAGACACATTGGTTGCGGATGAATAAGACCATTATAAATGTGCAAAAATGATTTTGTGCAGCAAATTTTTAACTTTGGTTTTGTTATATGTCTTTGAACATGCGTTATTGTTGCGATGCTTTTTTTCGATTTCATTACAATCTTTTTCCGTGACAGTTTCACTTGTTTTACCGCTGCTGAGGCTTTTTTGCTGCAGCTACAGTGTTGCAGTTGAGCAGCTTGTTCATAGTTTTTAGTACCAATTTGGACGTTAATTTTAGACCTGCTTTATGCATGTAGTGTAGTATTTCATATTTTAATACATGTTTATTGCCACGCACTGGTTTTATCATTTTGTTTTTTAGCACTGAGAATGCCGTTTTAGGTGAAATATATTTGCTGCATTTTTCAATCAGCGTACCAGGCCTATGCTGTTTTTGAACTTAGATTTTAATGCCACTCATGGTGAAAATGTTGATAAACTAATTGGACACACTCATGGGATATTTATAAGCAGGATCTGATTGAATTTAAATCCGATCACAAGTTAATGATGAAATTTAATGAAGCTTTTTAAAAGCTGAAGACTTCGAATGTATCTTATTGAATATTTTAAAAAACTAACAAAAACTACTGAAAAATACCTGTTTTCATATAACAGGTGTTTTTCTGGTTTATCACATACGGTACGGAGTTAGTTTAAGGTATGCAGTGTTATGAATTTAAGATTCTTGAAACTTCCGACGCTAAATTTGAACGTTAATTTTACATTAGTCTTAAAAGTGGATAAATTAGAATTGGAATTTAACTTGCAGTCAGTGGATTAGTTTGCCCTTGCGACAACAATTTGTGTTTTTTGTTGGGAATTCTTTTTTATCGTTTTGGGATAGAAGTTTTTAGCGCCTATGCACGATAACTAATCGCAGCAATTAAAAGAAAATTTTCTGAAGAAATTAATTTAAGGTCCAATGTACGGAACAAACCGCGTAAGCGTTACCTTTTTTAACATGACCCAAATCTGAACACCCCTAAACTACGGCTTACCAAGTCAAGTCTTAAAGTAGACAGATGAAAATTATCCGAAAACGTTTGTCAGTAACGTGATTTGGTTGAGATTTTAATTAATTATGCATGTTTAGGGATCATTTACTGCTTCCTGGATCAAATCTGAGCTTCTAGCACTGGCTGGAGTATCGCTGCTATTTTATTTTGTATGTAAAGACCGCGCAGAAGTGATTGCATAAGAGATACTAGCTTTCCAAAACTGATACCTATCGAGATTTTTAGAAAAACTGCAGTAATTACACTTTTTGGCCAGCTTTCTATGAAAAAGTTATATACACGAATTTCAATAAAGAATTAAATGATGTTTATCTGATTGTGCTTTGAGTGTTGAATTTTGAAAACGCAGAGACTTTGTCTTGGGGTGAAGCCATCTAACCTGCAACCTCGAAGAATTTTACTTGCGTTAGCGCTTATACTCCACAATTGTTTTTAAACGGTTGCGCTGACGCTTGCGGCGCAAGTATTTTAGCAAATTTGATCGCAATTCGAAAACGATTAGGAATGATTGTTTTTCAATCAGCTGTGACTAAAGTTCAGAAAAAACTTTGACAAGGTAAGTTCATAAAAGCGTTGTCATGGAAATTGCATTTGTCTACCTACCACTTGCAAAACTTCGATTGGATTCACAGCTGGAGTCTTCTTTCGCTGTTATTTTTTCTCTGATATATTTTGCCGATTAAAAAATTTTCAGATTTTTCAATTGTTTTAAATTAAATTTTAAACAGAAAAATTATTTTTGTGATTGTAACAAAAATACGCCAACGCCACCCGTTCCTACAAAACCTTAAAATTGCTTTGGACAAAATTTAACGCGTTACTCGCACTAGTCTAACCGTGTTTTAAAACAAGAAATAACAAAAACTTCACAACTTTTTTGCTTGACCGTGAATACTTGAAAGATATTACTAACAGGAGTGACAACATCTGTAGCTCTAATTAAATCTTAAATGGTTCAATTTCTCTAAACAAAAAAACATGATGACTTTTTTGCGAGCTCCATTCGTCAGAGAATGATGTAAATTGCTCCAGGAGCTCATATGCATCGAAGCTAGTAACCAATTTCCTTGACGAGCCATTACAAAAAAACAATGACTCCGAAGTCGTTCGCTTGCCACCACTTGAAGACTTGGTGAAATTTAACACCCCAATTCGTTTAAGTGCAGGTGTTGAGTATCTTTTTTCATTCGGTCAAGAGTCAAGACGTTCTTTGCCCAAAGCGAGCGGTGTTACGCGATGCGCATAAAGAGGAAATCAATAATTTTACTAATTAATGGCGCGCATGATTTGTTCCAAATATCCTATTGGTTTCGTACCGTAGCCTAGAGCAGTGAGTCAATTAAGGTGGATTTACGCAGTATCCGTTTTTTGTCCGTTTTCGTACGTATCAAGTTTCTCTTCCCAAAAAGAAATTCGGAAAACTTTTGTCCGGTATGCGACGGTCTTGTTAGAGCGGACTTTGACATATAAAAATACTTCTTCACGGGGAAGCAAATACGAACGAAAACGGAAAAAGGGAGACAAAAAACGGATACTGTGTAAATCCAATTTAAGAATTATAGGTGCTTTTCAAAACGTCACACTTGCGCATGCACTTGCGGCGCAAGAATTTTGTAGTACCGCGTGTGCTTGCGGCGCAACTTTTATGACTTGCGCTGTCCACCTCTAAGACTGCTCCGCAACCGATGTGCCGCGGAACCACTAAAAACCTATCTTGTACTGTCTTAATTCCGACCAGTCTTGTACAGTTTCAATTCCCGTCCTATAAACAGGCGCGTCGATTTTTCCAAGTCTTTGGGGGGTCCAATTTAATTACCAGAGCTTTTTTTTGGAGAAATCTTGCGAATTTTGTTTGCATTGTTTCTACGTCGCAATAGCACATATGATGCAGTTTTGTTTTTATTTTTCGGTGGTACGCCGTTTAGATGAGCGTACGATATTTTGGAAGCATAAGGTAAAAATTCTCATCGCGGCCAAAAGTGCATTGATGGGGACAAACGGTATCTTGGCATATATAACCGTCTGAATTTTTTGTGGTATTTTTTGAATGCGACCTCTTTTACGCCAAACTTTTGGGGCGGTTTTCGGGTCCTAAATGTAATATCACGTGACTTATTGCGTCGAAATTTGGTACTAGCTAACATCTTGTTATTCTGAAACTGCAGTAACTTTTTGGTCAAAAATATTTTTTGTTTTTTTCGCTCTGCTGTTCCGCAGTGGCATAGCTAGGGCCGTCGGCCCGCTTATGGTGGCACCATTTTAGGGTGACACCTTTTCATGATGATAGAATCAAAATTTTAATGTAAAAATTCGTAAAATAGTAGAAAAATTTCTTTAGCTAAAATAACAGCAAATTCATATAAACCCTCTGATTCTATTTTGAAACTCTATGACAAGGTAAACTTTTAAATCGTCATGAAAACGCCGTTTTAATAAAAAACAATTTGTTTTCCTAGATACCTCAATAAAAAAACAACAATTTTGCACAAAAATATATCGATACCGGTGTATTGCAACTAATGTTGGCCTACTTTGTTTCAAAAATTAGCAAATTTTCAGCAGCTGGCTTTGCTGCTTATCCCCGATATTTTCTGAAAGGGGCCGCGGTTGGGTCAAAATTTTCGATGCGCCTGTGTGCCAGGTTTCCCACTTTGAAAATCGTTCCACCAAGCTTCTCTGTACTACGTATAAGGGATGGTACCGTCAACTAAGTCCCCGCCCGGATGGCACCATTTTTATCGATGGCACTGTTGTTCCGTACTTGTTAGCGTTGCGACTTCCACTCCTGAACTAAATAATCAACCTAGTTAACTGGAACTAATCTTTTTCCAAACAAATACTGGTAGCCTATTTTATCCTCAATGGTTTAACGCAGTGCCGTCGCCAGAGCAGCCGAAGTGAGGGAGCACTAGCCGAAAGTAGGGGGGGGGGGGGGGGGAGGCACTGAAAAAAACTGAACTTTTGTACATAAAAGTTGATATTTTACGGCTACATTTGATGCGCTAATTTTAACAAATTTACATTAATGTCAGAAAAAAAAGTTTAAGGCCGGCAGCGTTTCTTAGCTCGTTTCATATCCAACCCATATAATCGCATGAAAAATCTGTCTGCAGTAGTGAAGACGACCAAAACGCAACCAAGATTTTGTTGAGAGGGAGGGGACTTGAACCAAAAGTAAAATTCTTTTGCAAAGAAATTGTCTAATTTAGGCTCCGTGCTTAACAAACTGATGCAACTCAAGCGTATCACAGAGAGAGGCAGAGACTCCAGCCGCTTGGTGATTTTGCGGCAAAAATAGCGATTTTAACGCCATTTCAATCACATTTTGCACTTTTTTGAAGCCAGATGAATAACTATGGTAAATTGCTAAAATTCAGAAGTCATTGAAAGAATTAAATTGCCTTACCCCTTCTGTCCCCTTTACACTTCAGGTTCAATCCAAAACCAGTTTAAACGCTTGTATTTTTGGGTTAAATCTTCTAAATGACTTGGCTAAAGAGGGGTTGAATCCTCCTTAGCTTCTTCTCCCTGGTTGCGCTACTGACTACGACCTCAAAAAGTCATGAGTGTGCTCTAACAAACAAAAACAGCTGTTTAAAAAAATCCTTTCACGTCATGTTTCAGGTCATAATCACTAAAGAAGTACCGGTACTGATTCTATAGGCTTACATCCTTATTCCGCGACACCTCCGCAAAGGCGTGTTAAATAAGACGGATTATTGCGTCTTATTATTGTGTCACATCTTTGTAGAGCAGTTGGTGGCCAGTAATTTCGAAGAATAGCGAAAATTATAAACGAGAATTAAGTTTGAACGTTATTATTCCTTTTTCCATTATTGCCTGTTGTCTTGTCGTTACGTGATGTTTCAAAAATATGTTTTTAATAAACCAAAATGGGGGGGGGGGCACGCCCCCCCTGTTGCGACGGCACTGGGCCAACGGAGCATTGATTATTTTCTTCAATCGAAGAAATTTTTGGTTTCGTTATAACAGTTAGCCAACTTACTTTCTACTCAGAAGTTACATAGCAGATTTAAAACTTAAACT